>WAAD01020004.1:288751-350195 GCA_013389945.1 Fregata magnificens | reverse complement strand
TTTTTTTTCCCACCTACCCTCCTCCATATAATCCTCTAGTAGCAATAATGCAGCTATAAAATCAGTAGTTTCTCCATGTGTCTTTACTCCTATGTCTCTTAAAGTTTAACAGTAACCTTGTGATCCCGAGATTGTGGGCTACCAAAAGATAGGATCTATAAGAATTCAGAAACATGTTAAATCTGGAATGAAAGCACTAGAGAAATCCAGAGTAACTGCAGTGTAAGAAGAGAGCAGCCAGGCCCAGGAGATAGATTGATTATTGGGTTCCTTGCTACCCACAAAGTATCTCTACAGAGCAGAGAAGATGCCCTAGAGCATGTTGTGAGGAAGACACTTACAGACCTCACTGGGAGCAGGTTTCAAAACTGAGCAGGAGGTTGTGCTTATTTTATTTTGGCAGAGCTGGTTTGCACAGCTTCTAATTTTAAAATCATTAGATGCATGGGCTGGCTGACCCTTCATAAACAAGAATGAAATGGCAATTTTTTTATAAATAGAGAACGTGATTGCAAACTGTACAAAAATAGTATTTTTAAAATCTGTATGCTGTTACATGGCTCCTAGAAGCTTAGGATGATAACCTCAATCTTTATTTCTTCTTGGTGTTGATAGACCATACTTTTGAAGTTCTTAACTTTATCAGAAAAACAAAATGATTTCATCTGCCTTGGGATTGGAACGCTGTTATTTCCATTTGCCTTTCCACATTCAGATTGTATATTGTGAAATGATTTAGAATTCTTGTTTTTTGTCCAATAAGAATAGAATTAACTCTGAAAATACATGAAAATTTTCTTGGTGTTGTTACAGAGACCAATGGGTCAGATAACTCCATCCCAATGGCATATCTTACATTAGATCATCAGTTACAGGTAATAAATATATGCTTTATTAGATTCTTTACCTTGCATTTCATTCTAATGTGTGAATTTTGGGCTGCAAAATATAGTACCACATATTTACCTGTGTTTATATTCTGTCTAACTTTTGACCAAGGCTAAAAAAATATATTATGTAATCTGAGATTGGTTGACTCAGATTTGATCAAGCTATTAAAAACAAGCCCTGGGAAACATGATCCCTAAAACCAAATGTAAGCTGAGTTTGACTGTCAAAATAAGACATTATTTGCTTGAGTGTTACTGAATTAAATTGTTGTATTCACGTTATTTGTTGTGGGGGGGATTAAACACTACTTGGATTTTTGTGACAGAGAGAGTATCAGATTAATACCTGCAGATTTGAGGTTTGAGTCAACTTTGACATCAGTGCAGTAACATTTCCCCAGTGCATGGTTTAACGCTTACTTTTAAAAGCTCACTGGTTTTTAAAAGATGTTATAAATACACTGCAGAGACATTCTAACACACTATATACTAAGATATCAGTTCATTAGTTTTTAACATGTCTGATTTATTTTCAGCCTCTAGCACCATGCCCAAACTCCAAAGAATCTATGGCTGTGTTTGAACAGCACTGCAAAATGGCACAAGAATATATGAAAGTTCAGACAGAAATTGCGTTGCTGTTGCAGAGGAAGTAAGTGAAATGTGTTTAACCTTTTCTGTTCTTTGGTGTGTTTCTTTTACATGACGTCTGTTATCTGTGACTATTATTTCTGGCTTTATGAAGTAACATTTCATAGGGCATAATTATTTTCCAGCCTTAATCTCAGAAATACTGAGCTGCTATGTACACGTGAGATATTTAGGGCAGGTAATTGAGAGTTTTAATCAATATCAAGACTCTTCTTCTGGACAAGTCCTACTTTAAAGTGTGTGGCACATTTGTGTATGTAACATACTAGTAATGTTTGCTTGTATAGACTCAAATGAAAGACCTGGACTGTTGAGGAGCCTTGGAATATTATTTCCAATGCTGTCCAGTAAAATATTTTCAATTTTAATTTGTAGATAATCACTTGGATAATGGATTATAGAATTTTGAGTAATATGTCAATGTTACTCATTTTGCAGTTAGGTTTTTATCTTATATCTGACTTTTGTCAGTCATCGCATTTACAACAGTATTATCAACACACATTTTGTGTCTTTCTACCAGGGGTTTAGGACCTAATACTTAAAAGCTGTTATGTACCTTCTTACCTTTGTGCATTAGAAATAAACTCTTTCCTCTTACATTGTGTACGCAATGTAAGTGAAGTAACTGCATGTATTGTTGGATTAGGGCCAAAGTTATTGCTGATTCAGAACTTGAGTTTGCAATATGTCCTGTTGTGTTCTGCTTCTCATAACTTCTGTTTCCTGATGCTGGGGAGCAGTTCTGGAAGGTCATACGTACTCCCATGCTAGACCAAGTGACCAGCTTGTTACCCACCAGTGTCTTAGCCACTGCAGACAAGCAGTTGTTAGTGAGGAGCTTGCCTTGGTGTTTGTGGAATACCTAATGAGAAAAATGTGTATAGAAACCTCTTGTACATTAGAAATAGCTTACAGAACAGGGGAGAAAAGCTGCTGTAAGATTGACCTCCTTCATCTATTCACCTTTGGCTTAGCATCTTGAGAACAATTTTTTTTTTCAAGTGCAACTAGAATTTTCAGAGTTCATGAGGAGATACCAAAGCTAGCATGAAGATCTTAACTTTGGTTTTATTTTTGTTGTCCCTAAGGGTCAATAAGTTGTATAAAAAATATGTTTCTGTTTCAAAACTGTTAATTCTGTACCTTTAGATTCCTACTTTATCTTTTTTCCTAGGAAGGCTGCATACACAATTCTCCCAAACTGTTTTTTCTTAGTCAGAACATAATTGCCCATAGGTGTTAAAAGAAAAAATAGTGTTGTGATTGATGAATTTAATGCTGGTTACGGTAGTTATTAGTTCAACCTTTATAGAATGATTAAGTTTTCTTTCTTTAACTGTAATTACAAACCGTATGGCAACAATTAATTAACATGAACTTTCTCCTCTACTATTTTGTTGCTAAAATATTGCTGGCAGCTTGCCTTCTTGTCACCTCATAAACAAATAGTAAAACAAACAGCTACGTCAGTTTTGCAGGATAATTTATAGCAAGTTTATCAGTGTGTTTGTTCCGCTAACATTGTTGCTAAAAAACATATTGAACACTTATGGCATAAATTAAGTGAAATGACAGTTACAAAAATAATTTGCTTGATTCTGCTTTTCCACTGCTTTAAGAAGTTCAAGTCCAAATAGAAAACAGCACTTAACTAAAAGGTTACGAAAATTATTGCAATTTTGTCTTTTAAGTTGCCTTTGGAGTTTTTAAATGTACATATAGTTAAGCAAAATTAGAGTTGAATACATTTATAAAATTCTGTGTGGATCCTTAGATGTTTTACTGTGACCTGTAGAACTACATCTGAAAGACATTATGTAACGGACAATTTTAGAGATTGAGGCTATGGCTTGCAGCTATTTTGGAGTTTAAACGTGGATTTGATTTGGAAGAGAATTTTACCCCAGACTGCAGAAAAGAATAAGATTTTTTTTTTTTTGGTCAACTTACTTTTTTTTTTGCATAAAATATCACCAGCCATGAGTTCAGACTGATAATTAGATACTGATTTGAAACATATGAAGTCATCTACACACAAATAGAAGTAGATTATAAATGGCAATTACTTTTTTTTATTATTTCAGACAAGAACTAATAGCAGAACTGGACCAGGATGAAAAAGACCAGCAAAACACATCCCGTCTGGTACAAGAACATAAAAAGCTGTTAGATGAAAACAAAAGTCTCTCAACTTACTATCAGCAATGCAAAAAACAGTTAGAGGTCATCAGAAATCAGCAACAGAAACGGCCAGGCACATCATGATTTCCTGGGACCTTTCAAATGAAAAATAGGCACAGAAAAGACTTTTTTTTTTTTTAATTGTTATTATTATCCCTTATTATGACAACTCATGAGTGTTAGCTTCTTGGTGTGATCTGTATTTGTCTGCTACACTTAACATCATTTAATTTTCTTTTTCCTATGGTGGACATCCAGTTCAACAGGTTAATCGAATAAGGTGAGAAAACAGTGACTTGAATTAATCAACAGCCCTCAGTCTAAAGCAAGAATAGTGGCTGTATGCATGCTCCTTGTGTGAAGGCTAGCCTAACAAGTGTTAAAGTGGCTGCTAAATTGTGAGATCTTGTTTTTAGTTTTTGGTGTTACCTCGATAAGAGCAAAACAAAAACTTCCCTTTTTAAGAATGATTTTCTTCCAGTGTCTCATCTCAAACTATTAATATGGTGATTATTTTCAGGACTTAAACATGCACCAAGCTGCAGAGGTGATGTTGGCTGACCAGAGTAATTCATGATTCATTAGTGATGCCTTTTACCTGTAGAGGTAGTGTATTTTTTCCACATGAAAAATGGTAGGCAAACTGATGCCAGCATCCTTGGTTCAGTGCTTGATAGCCCTGTACTTGACTAATATATTTCTTGTAATCTTGCATTCATAAAATATTTGAAGTAAAAGGCTGTATTTTCTTTACTTTCTTGGGGGGAATGACATGCAGTTTCATTTAGTTACTGGGCAAAGTTGGTCCCCTGTATAAAAGAGAGAAAGAATCAAAAATGTGTGAAAGTGTGTTTTAAACCTTTAAAGCTTTTGTCCCTGTAGCATCTTTGGAAGGAAATTCAGAAAGCTAATACAAAACTTTAAATACTTGCTCCCTTTATACCAATTCTTGGATTTTTTTTTTTTTTTTATTACAACTTATTTCCTGAAAAGCATTTACCATAAATGTAAATAAGTTTGTTTTAGATAGGGAGAGAAGGGTTTGGGGAAATGAATTTATTTTAAATAGCAAATTATGAAATGGAGTCGAGTATGCAAATAGCGGAAGCTATTAAGAAGATGAGGGAAATGGCTTAGATCTCCATCAAGAATCTCAGTTATTCCACTCATTTGAACATAGTTCAAAGGAAGTCCATCACAGAATGCCTGCTGCCTTTGTGACTGAAGAATTGCATTTAATGAACTCAAGCTGTATATGTAATGATCAGTGTCATTCTTTACCATTATTACATGGGAGAAAATAACTACTTGTTTATATTGCAGATTGATTATTTGGATTATGAATTAACTTTTAACTGGTACAAAAATGAGGCACTTCTAAATATAATGAGAAATTATTCCTTATGTAAGCTCTCGGTGTACTCAGTTTGGGGCAGGGTTTTGATAACACTATTTTGCAAAAGGAAAATAGAAAATGGAAGTTTAGCTGCTGAGCCCTCAAAATATAAGAGAAATAATCTGAAATTTGCCTTACGCTTATTTCAAATGAATAATTATTCATAAAAGCCCGTGAGCAGAACTTGGAAAAACATTAAGGGTAAAAATCTCACAGTATTTTCTCTTCCACTTCCTGCCTACCTGATAAAAAACTTTAATACTGTTGTGCTTATCTGTGAACAACAAAGATGATTAACATTTTACTGAAGGGTGTCACCCTGTCTTGAAAATAAATCTATTGTTGACAAACCTTTGGGAGTTAGAAACCTGTCCTTCATTTTATTTAAATAAAGGAAGGGTTATCATTCCCAAAACCTTAGCAGATAATTTGATTAGTTAGCTGAAACTGATATTGGGATCAACTTAAGGGCACACATATTTATAGCAAAATGTAATTGGGAGAGAAAATAACTGTAGTATTAGGAATAGCACAAGTTATCCAAAGCATTGCTGTTCACATACATCTGTCCATCTACCAAAATGGACATGCTTGGTGATCAGCAGCTTACTTAACATACGCTGAAGCATGAAGTAGAGCAGCATAAATACTAGTGCTCAACTTCACATACATGGTTGATAATTACATACACAAAATCATTCCCCAGGACAGTTTTTACAGTTTGCCTTGTCATAAAACAGATATGCTTAAGGTAAATCAGTATTATATATGAAAAGTAACTTTATGGCAAAGTTTGAATAATGAAAGTGAATGCAATGCTAACTTGATGGTACATAACACAAAAGTCTGTTCTAACAGTTGCTTATGACTTTTCAGGGTTTACATTAAAAAGGGTCTCAGATTGTAAAAGAAGTACTGTGCTACCGTGCACTGTTGAACTCAGCTTCATTCAATAGTTAGGTTATATTGCTCTTGTAATTTTCAAAGGAAATTTGGAGTTTGACCTTTTGCCTTCAAATTGTCCCTTTCTTAATTCCACCAAAAATTTTAGAAGCATTTGTCCAGATTTCTCAGTGAAGTGTTCTGTGTGGCAAAGTCACTGTACCGTAAAAAAAACCCCAAACCCTGTAAGGGCAGAATACAGCGGTTTGGGCTAAGAAGAGTTTAACAGCTTAACTTTCAGTGACCTTTATTATTTTCATAAGGCTCTTGTTTTAAAGTTGTTTACAAATGTACTTTTATTCTTCTGTTAAACTACCTGGAGTGTGCAGGAATTTTTTCATGTAAACTTTTGTCCAGTTAAAGCTGTTCCTCTAATAATGGAGGTGAAAGATCTAGTTTTGTCTGGGCACTGCCTTCTCAGAAAAGGTAACAGGCTCTGCTTTTTGTTACAGTATGTGTTCTGTAAGAAATTGTGTAATTGAAAGTATGCTTCTGTACACTGTGCAGTTCTGCCAAAAATGCTTTTTTTTAGGCTTTTTGGATTTTTTTCTGATGAGAAGTTGAAGATTGTAATTCAAAACTTGTACATAAAATGCTGAATGATTTCTTATGATTCAGGAATGAGCAGTGTGGCTTTCTGCTACAAGGTTTTATGGCGTTGTCAGGAATCTAATTAATAAAAGCTGAGAGACTTCCACAAACATGTGGTAATGCCCCAACGCTTGCCAGGGCATCCTTGATCTCTGATGGAATCCCACACGGGGTGGGGGATAATCATCATGCAGTTGTTCCTGCCGCCGAAATAAAATTCTTCTGCTATTAGCCCTTCCCTTCCTGTGTGCAGAAGTAGGGTGTAGGATGAATAGTCCTACTCGTAACTGAGTGTCAAGATACTTCTACATCTTTCATATGGATGTTCCGCAAAAAGATAAGCGCTCGTCTTTCGTTGTTCAGTTCGGACAAATTCCATTCCCTGGAACTTCTCTATTTTGTTCATAATGGATTTTACTGCTTGAAAGTTTCCGTTGCCATACCACAGACAGAGACAACCCCTTAACTGTCTCCTTGCCTGTGAAGAACACAAAATCGTGCTTCAGATCTGTCCTGAGCTGCTTCGAACAACTCTTGCCTTTGCAGGTGCCCTGCTCAAACCTGCAGGAAAGTTTGAAAGGATAAGGGCAAAAACCAGTGCGGCACACTCAACCCCTCAAAATACAGATTTCCCTGTGGTGACCTGGTTGAAGAGGAGGATCTTACGAAAGTAAGCCTGTCTACGTGTATATGCACACGTATACACGCTGTTAGATACTTACGTGTATAGGTGTAGAGAGCCGCATATATCAAATCAGAATTGATAGGTGTCTTTTTATTTCCAAAATCCGAGCTTTCTGTAGTTAGTTTTTATTTACTTTAATAATGTCACAAGGTGAGTGGTGTTCTACACCTGTGAGGATCGAGTTCTATAGAGACGGATAAATACAGGTGTGTGTATATGTGAGAGTGCATCAGTTATTTTCTGTGCCCGTGTAACCCTTTTCTACTTCTTGCAGGGACAATTCAGATCTCCCACTGCACTTGGACAGATTTGCTGCAGATGTTTTGACTTTGAACCTACATCCTGACTCTGGTCATGGAGGGGTACTTAACGAAAGAGCAAAACTGAATTTATATCAAGTACTTTAAATTTTTAATTATTAATAAAATACTGTCTTAAAATACTTAAAAGAGCACTGCTAATCCTAGGGCTTTAACCTGAACAAGCATTAATGAAAAAAAGGTTTTGATTCATAGCTGTGTGCTTTACACTAAGTAGCTAAAAATTTGAGGTACTCCAAAGGATAAAATAGGCTTCTGTTCACATAATTACACAAGCTTTGTCTTCTAACTTGGATAAAGGCAGCCCAGCTACTCTTACCCTTGGGTATGTTGCCTTTTACGGGTGGAAAGAGAGGAGCAGATCGTTGCATTATAAGAATTTAAAAGCATATCCAGCCTTATGAAGCAAAAGGCACTGGGAGAGGCAGACCTGGAAGCGGGTGGAGTGGAGCCCCTGCCTCCTTGGTGTGAGACCACAGCTTTTCACCAGTGCTGGGGGAGATGGGGGGTGATGCAGGGCACCCTAACTGTGGCTCCCTAGCAGTGTGCAGACTGCAGCTGCAAGTTTTGGCTTCCCTCCAACCTTTTCCTGTCCTTAAGCAGTGGGTGCTCCCTGCATAAATACAAATCTGCTAACGCTGACATGCAGACTGGTGGAAATGCAGCGGTCTTCTCTTTTCCTGACCATGGTTTTACCCTCCCACTGGTGTTAAATGGGAGAGACTGTGGAGCAGCTGCACGTAGGCTGCTCTCCTGTGGTATTTAGGCAGAGGACTGAGGAGTGGCTTGCATTCATATAATCTATGGGCTCAGCACGTGGGATGGGACACAATTGTAGCTTATAGCAGAAAATTAGAAAAAAATCCCTAGTTGTAGGAGACTTGAAGATCTTATGGTGAGGTGGGTATGCCTAAGAGCTCTATCTGGGCCCGTTCCTCTCCTTTTTCACGAGGAGCAACAAGGTGGACTTCACCTGTTGGGCCGCCTTTGAGCGACGTGCAAAGCCATCACAACTGTCCTGGTAGCTCCTGTGGTGCCAAAAGGGGGGTGGCCAAAAAGCTGCTTAGAAAAGGAGAGCTATTTGCACTGAGCCTTTTATGCAGCATTGCTGGTGTCAATACGATATACGTTTACGACTACTCGGACTCCCTTCCAAAACCAGGCAAAGTTACAAAGATTAGGCAAAGAGAGGGAATAAATTGTCCTACCATCTGAGGATGCCCGTATTTGCCAAGCCACCATTGCAGAGGTGTTCCTGGGAACATCTTTGTTCTCCAAGGCCCCAGAAGAGCTTGCCTGTGCCCGTCACTGGAGGGCTCCTTGAACAGCTGTCTCCAAAAAGTTAAACCTGGTATGTGCAAATCAGACTCTTACTAAAGTTTCTTACATCATCATTAGCAACGTGGCTAGAGCATAGCTGGGAATTGTTCGTGAGGTGGGAGGTGAAGCTAATTTAGCTCATCCTGTGAGGGCTGCCTGGGATCTGCGGGGCTGCCAGGCACAAACTGCTTCTGTCGGTAAAGTGCTCGGGTAGGACCTAAGAGGCAGCGACAGCGTGAGGAGCCATTTTGGTCGGTGCAGCTGTGCTTTACGTCAGAGCACAGTGCCGTGGCTGAATGTTAGCGGGCCTGCTGGCGGGAGCCGCGCTGCTGGTTTTCATTAGAGGTCTTTAGCCACCACTCCAGGTGTCCTTGAGTGCTGGCGGACACCGAAGCTGTAGCAAAGTGTGAGGTTTCGGGTGATCTTTTTATGCTCATCAAAAACACTAGGTACCAAGAGATGGCTGAGGAGGGATTTGTTTTATTTGGTTTGGGGTGGGGGGGGTGGGGGGAAATGAGGGTGAGGGTCATTGAGCACACTGTGTCCCACATCTCTGGATCAGGGAAACGCACCTGTAGCCTTGGCACAAGCCCTCCTCTGAGTGCACTGCCAAAGGAATCGCATAGTGAAAAAAGTGGTGTGGTGGAGGCTTTCATGGTTGCTTTCCTGAGTGCTCTGACTTCTCAGACCTGAAAGGAAAAAGAGGAAGAAGCCCTACCCACACAGCTGGGGATGTGAATGTGGCTGGCTTATTGTTTATTTTGTGTATTATGGCATCCCTCCTCCCCCCAAAAGTGGTATAGGTCAAACTGGGTTTCCAATCTCAGCTGCTTTAATTCTATGGTTTTAGGAGCATGTAACCTGCACCTCCTGGGCAAACCTCAGCCTTCACTGGCTTTGAGCAGGTACAGCTCCTTTCCAAGAGTAGAAGGAGCTGGTGTACTCATGTGAGAGCTACCAGCAGCAGCAACTTCTTTTCTCCAAGTCAGTGACTTGAGCAAGGTGGAGGGGCAGATGAATTTGCCCCTCCATAAAGCATAACTTTTTATCTAACTACTTCTGGAGCAGGACCTCAGGCTAAGAACTTGACTTCTTTTTAATATAATCCTATTGTGATAAATCATGAAGGGTGCAAAAAGGGATGAACATTAAGACTCTAACTTGGTTTTAATTGTCTGAGAGCTCAGATTTTGGGGAATTTTTTTCCTTTCCTGGTGCCTAGAAGAGGAGCTAGCTGATATAAGCAATTGCACGCAGCTTTTCTGTATTCTGTTCAGCTCCTGCAAATTTAGTCTCTGCCAATGAGGCCTATGTGCAGAGTTTAGACAGTTGCTAAAGAAAGTCATAAAATCTAGTTAGAAAGAAGATGGCTCTAGAGAAGTTTAGCCTTTACTTGATTTATTTGGGAGCAGATTTTGTAACAGTGAAGGGAATCAATTTCAGAATATCTTTGGTAGGGAGAACATCAATCTAATGGCAGGTGTTGATGTTACAAGTTTTTAAGCAGCACTGTGTCTTCGTTTGCCTGAGCGCTTACTTCTAGTCTGGGTATTGAAGTTGCTGGGTTCACAGAAAGTGAACTTGCAAAGTCCCTTTCTGAAATGAAACAAAATGCTGAAATCTCAAAAATTGCAAGAAAAATGGAGAATGCCAGTGAGGAAAATGAATTTGCGATCAATTTGGCATGTTAATCTAGATGTCTAAAACTGGCCAGCCAGGGAAGCAAATGGTGTATTACCCTCACACCTGCAGGGGGGAGATGGTGTTCCAAAAAATTTGCCTTTTCCAACTCTGTCAGTTGGTCTGAGAGGTTGTTACTCTTCCAGCAAACCATGCCTGGCTGAGACCCTTTCACTGACACAACTACAGACAGTATCACACTCTTTGCTCTTTAACAAACATCAGGCTCCCCAGACAGTACAGTCCTTGATAGGTAACAGCGTGTGCAGGGGTAGGAAGGGTATGTTCTTCCACGTTTCCCTGGAAAGTCTCACTAATATCGCAGTGGCAGCTGCAATGGCCAGGTTTCTTAGGAATGGTTTATAGTGATAAGCAACTTGCTGCTTAAGGTTTCTTTGTTTGAATTGGCTTCTTGCACCAAAAGACAGCATTTCTCATAATTACTTATTCCCCCCCCCAAAGAAAACATATTAGAATTAATTAAAAGGTAATCTATAAATTAATATTTAGGAAATCTGAGGTTTAGATCACTTGTTAAAGCAAAAGAGCTGTCCATGCTGGCAGTGTAATATAAAATTATCTGTAGTAGCCCTCTGTCAGCCAAGTGCTGCCAGGTCCCAAGAGCCCTTTTTGCTTGCAGGATGAATGAGCTGAATGTTTTAAAAAGTCCTTAAAAGAAGTTTAAAAGTGCTGACTGATTATGTTCTGGTTCAGTGTCCTTCCTGCTGTGTAATGGACAAATGTGCAGTAGCTCTAAAATACGCCTTAAATACAGAAGCATTCAGGCGAGGAGTTTATTCATCTGTATTCAAGCCACCACAGCAGCACTCTACGCTGTGAAGAGTTTTGCAAGATCATCACAACAGATTTCTCAAATCTCGGTGCTATCAACTCCATCGTCTGCCCTGTGGTCCAGCCTGAGCGTGTCAAGAGAGGAAAAGTGACCGCCTCCACAAGCCAGTCAAAAATTGAATGCAACATCAGTGTTATTGCAGTCAGTTGCATCAAAAGATTGCTGTACAGTATGGCAATGAATCGCAGGCTATGCTGTTCACTTATTAACTTGGCATAAATACAAATCCCTTAAGAATCAGACGATGAACACTAAGCACTTTGAGCTCTCTTGAACCTTTATGATCCAGTGTCTGGTATTTACTTGGGCTAACGCTCCCCACGGTATCTGCTCAGACCTTAATCGTTGCTGTGTGAGTGATGATAACGCACTAATGCCGGCTCCCCTTTCTTTCAGGCACAGCACAGTTCAAAAATTTTCAATATGATTACAAGTAAGCCGTGACTGGGGATCTTTTTTGTTTTGTTCTGAAGAGACAAGGAAAAGAAAACTACAGGGTTTTCTTTATTTTCAAGAGCTGAGTGTGCTTGTCAGGGTTGGAAAGCCTACTCCAGTGTATCTAGGACAGCAGCAAATGGAAGTTCCTGTTGCTGTGAGCTTGAAGGTACGCAGCCTTCTCTGTAACAAGGATCAGGGTTGTCGAGGGATGATGCTGTCTCTACTCAGTATATGGCTATTCTTCCCATACCATTTTCTCAGAGCTCGGCCTCAGAGCAGGTAACTGGAAGGGTGGTAGAAGTATTCACAAAGACGCTTTCTCCCACGTGCTTTACAGGCAAGGAAGAGATGTGTTCCTCCACAGTAATTCAAGCTGTGAGCTTGAATTTAGGCTCCTGAAGTGGATGATGCAGAACATACATCTCTGCCTTGTGAGTCAGCATCCCCACAGATGACATAGGTGGATCTGGGAGAGATTACTCTCAGATGCCTGAAGTTTAACATTTGCAAATACTCCAGGAACTCCCCATTTGTCAACATCTGCCAATGAGGAAAACCAGAGATGATACCTACACCCGTTTTGACCCATCTGTTGTGTTTGTGTTGCTGAACATGTTCTGGACTTTAAAATCATTTAATAGCCAAATCTATAATTGACTTGCAGTTTTCACAGTAAGAGTGCGTAGCATAACTTGCCCTGTTATTTGGACCAAGGCTAATGTTTGACATGTAATAGCCAGGTTTATCTAATTATCGCTAGAATTAGTAGTATCAAGAGCAGCACAGGTCATGTGTACCCTTGGTGTGCCTGCAGGCAGGCTGCAGGAGGACCTGTGAAGTCTTGTAGCCACCACAACTCTTCACCTCAAAGAGCAGCAGGGCTGTTAAGTTGTGGCAGTTGTTTTGCAAGGTGAATGCCTATAATCTAGGCTAACGTCGCCGATTTGCTCTGTGTTTGCCACCCAGCAGACAAATTAATGGCGTGAGTCATTGTCAACTCCTACTAAATAAACCAGTGACCTAGAGATGAAAGGGTCTGTATCCAAATTGTTTTCATTAATTCCACTGTGGGGCAAGGATAGATTTAATTTCAGGGACAGGAATATTAACCTCAATTCCTTTCCTTAATTGAGTGTGGAGAAACAAGAGGCGTAAGCAAGGGAAGCAGAGAACAAGGACATGGGTCATTAGCACTGTAGTCTGGTCTCACAGGCAGCAGCGTCTTGTAAAAAATGTCATTGCAGCAACCAGGAAGTGAAAGCTTATTTGGCAATGTACAGAGCATAGGTAATAAGAAAATTTACAGCAGTGGTTGGAATTTCACCAGTATTTAGACGCACAAGTCTCAGCACAGGCTTATAATGATGAATCAGTAACTGGAGCCCATCTTCCAATAATTCATAGGGCAAAACCACCAGTGAAATGCTGCAGAACAGTCTCCATGGGTGATGCTGGCCCCATGGGAAGCCTTAAGACAAAAAGATGTGGTCATTAGGCCTACTTTTATTGCTGACATATAACACTTGCAGGGTATTTCTCACCTGAAGGCTTCAAATGACTTTCCAAAAAGCACGATTACAGGGAAATAGAGGCCCAAGGGAGTGTAGCTGACCTTCCAGTAGGTCCATACTTAATTTGGGAATAAGATTCAAGTTTCCTGCCTGTCCATCCAGTAATTTATGTAGTGGCCTCCAGTGATTCTGTCCCTGATTAAATATCAGTTAAGCAGCACAATTCAGGATAGGTTTCCTAGATCTAGCTTGGCTAGAGAGTACATCCTTTTAGTCAGCAAGGATTGGGTACTTTTTTTTATTTATTATTTTTAATTGCTGTTTGCAGCTAAGTTGATTAGACTGATACAAATGGAAGTAAACCAATTACAAACCAGGTCAGCTGTTGTTGCGAAAGTGGGATAGCAATGAATGAATGGGTACATCTTTTGGATGCGCATAACAGGGTGATGAAATTACATCTTAATATGAGATTATATGTCTCCTACATATAAAAGGCTTTAATAAAAGACCATGGGTTTTGGGTTTGCTATAAACTAGCTGGCTCTGCTTAATCTTGCTCGGGATCATAACTATTAATGAAATAAAGCAATCCAAGAGACACTTTCTGGTAATGCTCTAAAGAACTTTGTAATTCAGGGAGGCAGTAAAATATTCTAAACCGAACACATTGTTACTTGTTAACAATTCTGTAAAAGCATTTAAAAATTATGGTATCATTTTTTGTTGAAATAAGAGGTTGACAGAGATCTCTTTATGTTATATGTTTCAAGATCTTGCATACAAGTGACTATGCTTAATTACATTAAAATGCTATGCAGTTCGGAAAGAATGTGCCTAAAGCTGCATCTCCACATGCAAGGCTCGTAAGAAGAAAGAATTTCTCACCAAGCTCAAATTCTTTCTTTTCTATTATTTAGAACACAGGAAATGCAAGATCATCTTCCTTTTATGAATCCCGCAGTGACTGCAAAGCCGTAAATAAAAATGCGTTACGTTCTTGTGACACCAGTGAAAGAGCCAACGAAAATTAAATAAATGCATGTTTCACTTATATCTGGAGAAAACCTTTAAGGGTCTACAAAATGCTAAATTTTGCTAGTCTCTTGACTTAGCTCAGTTACTCTTGGCTCCCTGGAGGCCCATCATTTTGAGACTGTGGCCTGCTTGGCTTAAGAAACCGGGCCAAACTCTCTTTTAAAAAAAAAAAAAAAAAAAATTAATGCCAGAGTTTCTTGCAATGAGCCAGAGAATACAGCTGAATTCAGCAGAGTACAGCCAAAACCCAGCACGCTACAGAATGGCGTTTTGTTCTGTGTTTGCTCTCAGTGTACCATTGCTATGTTAGTGAAGATCTGATTTGTCGTCTCTTGCTGGGAGAGTTGCCTATTTGGGTTTTATAGAAATTTCTGTACACGCTTAGCTTGGGGTACTGTTACCCCCCCGGGGACTCTCGCCCAGCCCTGGCCAGGGAGCCAGCCAAGGCCAATGCCTGTCCAGTGGAGCATGCATAAGATCTGCGCCACTAATACCCTAAATTATGATTGAAATGATCAGTTGATTTTTTTGATCAATAGCTTCTTCATGCCCGGCTCAGGTTTCTTTTTCCCATATTCTTCTTCACTGCAGTTTAGGCAAGTACAGAGGTCTTACGCAGTCATCCTCTATTTGTAATCTCTGTTGTAAGACTGGACATGTGCACAGATGGGTTTTAAACTACCTAATTATTGACCTTATTTGCCAATATATAGAAATAAATATATAGAAATAAATACATCATAGACACAAATTAGCCTCTAAATTCAAGCAAAATGAAAAAGAAAAATGTGTTATTCCTCTCTTTATTGTGCATACTAGTAGATAAAAGCAATATATTTCCACTATGTAAGCAGTAATAGATAGATGCAGGTTTTCTGCAAAATTTCTCAGTGTCAGCTTTGCAGTAGCCAAGACACTGCATTTATGCTGGATCTGCAAGAAATCACAATAAATTTGAAAAAGTTAATTAAACAATACTGAGACTGCCAGCAGGGGCTAAATCATGTCATGCTATAACCTGGGTTTACTGGAGGTGAGAGAGATTTCTGCTGAAGGAGGGCTGAGCAGCAGGAGAAAGCTTTTTTTTTTTTTTTTGAGCTATATTGCTCACAGAGCCCTTCAAACCCTGATGCTCTGCTCCATAACTGCGATGAGACCCTGAATAAAGACCTGGCAACAGAAAAATGGTGCAAAATAGCCCTCATAATCTCTTTTCTGCAAGGCAATTTTTCCCTTGCATTAACATGTTAGAGCACTGAGGACTTCATACTTACCAAGACTTTTTGTTTTGCAATTTCCCACAGAGCGGTGAATTTTGTACTACTGAAAGCTGTGATTATGCAAAAATATGGCTTTTTTTTTTCCCCCTTGCCCCCAGAGGAATATCACTGCTTGTGAAGAAGCGGCTCTGCTCTGCAGAGAGAACTCAGCAGGCCTGGTAACTTAAAAATTTGATTGCCAGTGAGCGAGTTTTCAGTTGTGTGCACATTTCATTTTGATGCAGTGGCCTGGGAATGTTCCTGAGCTAATTAAAATGCACTAAGTAGTCAGCTGGTGGTGCTGAAAGCTGCTTTACAGCTTGGAAATGGGAATTGCAAAGGTTTCCTCCTTCTGGTCCAGAATTGTCGGCAAGGAATGTCACGTGGAGCCTGTTCAATGCACAAAGCCTCTCTAATGGGTGCAAAATGGTTTTGTGCCTGAAATTAGACACTGTTAATAATTTAAGAGCAAAGAAAATGTGCGCTTGGGTAGAGGCTGGGGTTTGCAGCTACTACAAAGAGCCTACTTAAAACCCAGGCTGACCTTGATGCCAGCTGGACAGGCTTGGACAGAAGAGAGAAGTTGGATTATAGCAGTTAACAAGCAGTAATCTTAGAAGTATCTGAAATTACTTTTTATTTATTTTTAATAAACACCTTGGATGTTACTTTTGCTTTAGGATTTTCCACATTTGAAAAAAAAAAACCAAAAACAACATCGTTCCTAAGTCCCACAGATTAATTACTAGAGTAGCCTTTGAAATGACTCAAGTGGCCAAAGGATGCTAGCAGTATTTGCAGCTGCTGCAAAAGAGCGGAAGGACAAGTGCAGGGCTCTCCTGCTCCAGGTGGTGACTGCCATGGGTAAGCCCTGGCATAAGCCTCATACCCATAGTGGCTTCTTTAACCCTGAAAGGATTCAAAAAGTGCTTGCTGGAGTCCAGCTGCTTCTTCAGCAGTGTGCAGTGCTCTTTTCAAGGCAGAAGTGTAGCATTTGCACTACTCTCACCCTCCTACCTGGCATAAAAGACATAGACAAATCACTGGGAGATAAGGCATTTCTGCATTTAACTACATGCTCCCTCTGACTAGATATTTTTTGCAGCCGTGCAACCTTTCTAAACTTACTGGTGACTTACCTGAGCATGACAGAAAGGAAAACAAGGTGCATTTTTGCATTTCCTTCTGCCAAATGGACATGTAGTCTCACAGTCACCTACAGAAACTGGAGGGGTGGAAAAGTGAATTTTCCTCTTCTCATTGCAATTGAAAGAAAGTATATGGAAACTATTTTGGTGGATCTGCAGTCTGTATCTTATTTAAAATTAGAAATGTCCATTTAGTAGATTTCCACTTAATCTAACAGAGCTCTGGAGATTTACATCAGTTAAGAATCAGCTCATCATTTCCTTTAAAGCTTCTTATATCATTCTGTGGTTATGAGCATTCTACACAGCATTTAAGCTGCATTTTTAAAGAGAAGAAACCCTTAACAAGCTTTCTGATGTAAATACAAGGTTGAAGTGATATTTCATGATGAAAACACGGTTAATGTTCATCTTCCAGAGATTTTAGTGAGGTTCAGCACTATTTTAGATATAATAATCTGTTTAATAAAATGGAAAAGTTTCATCCTGTTGGTCTCTGTGTCTGTTTGTACTTTATATTATGTTTTACAAAAAATCATTATCCCAAACCATTTTATTTAAACTCAGCATGTTAAACATGGCTTTCCTGAAGCTCTGATGTACTATCAATTATTCAATAAGCATGAAGTTTGCAACTTCGCTAAAGGTTATCATCTATAATAGATACATCTGCTTGTGTTTTCCTGAAAGCCATGCATTTTGACCTTTTTGCTATACAAAAGAGTAAACTGTTTGTGTGTCTGTACAAACTACGATGAGACTGTGGTTTTCCTCTTCATTTTGCACTGCTCGCTTTACATGATCTTGAATAAAAAAAAAGTTAAGTTGCAGCAGGTTTACACCGGAAAATAAATACAAACACTTCTGTACTCTCTTGAACACTGTCATTACAATATGATGTAAAACTTTGTATTAAAAACAATTTTGGGTGCTGTCAGACTGGAACTCAGAAGACACTCCTGAGGTCAACGCTCCTTTCAGGACCAATTCAATTTTTCTTGCAAACGAGACCATTTCTAGCGACATAACACTTTTTCAAAAGAGCCGGATGACTTAGGTATCTGAGCTGCATGCTCAGAAGGGTGTTTGGCACCTCAAAATCTAGGTTTCCACTGAAGTCAGTAGGACTTAGTTTCATAAAGCCCAAGTTGCTTTTGAAGGTGGGCACTAGTTGGCCAAATAATTTTGATCTGGTATCACAGTCCTGTAAAACATCTGCTCTTTTGGCATGTATTAGCAAGGCCAAGGACACCTTATTTTTACTCCTTCTGCAGTCACTGGCATCCCTGAAATTAAAGCCCTTGGACTTGGGGTGACACAGACCACAAAACTTTGGCACCTAACCTTCCAGATACAAAAGTGGGCATTGCTGAAGAGCGGTCCAACAATCCCACAGCCAGGCACTGGGGAATGGGCCCAAGCCACCATCAGTGGCTGAAGGGATCAGTCTTCCAAGCACATACATTTACTCATTTTAAATGGGACATAGGCTCTTAAATCATTTGGTATATGTAAAATTTTTAACCTGGTCTTACCAGAATTGACATTTCAAAGACACCCAGAGGAGCTGTGTGTTTGTAGTGAAACCCCAGAGCTGCTGCATTCTAGTATTTGGGGGTATTTTTGCCCCCCTGTTATTCATCAGATGAGGAGGAACCTCTCCATTGGGAAGGAAATTTCCTGGACTGCTTCTCAGTGCTGTGGTACCTTGGAGTTAGGTTTTGGATGTGGTTGGCTGAGATGTTGTTTCTCTGGTTTACTCCTAAAGGAAGACGTAGCTGAGAGGTCTCTTTGTTCCTTCCATGAACCTGTACTGAAGCAGGTAGGAAACATTAAGCAATCCATTATTTTAAAAGAAAAATTGTTTAAACCAGAATGCCTAGAAGCACCTTAACTCTAGACAACTGGAAATCTTTTTCTAAAACCTCTTATTCAGTAAGATCATTTAATTCTTTGAAATGTAAGCTATTTTCAAGTCATTTTCTACAACAAATGGGACCAACTCAATCTGTTCTTCACATTTTAGTAATTTAAAAGGACATAACTGAGTTTTATTTTAATGGTAATTGCAAACTCATGCAGAAAATGTAAATGCACACTTCCCGATTAGCTTGCAGCATAAACCATGGCTTCTATTAATGTATTCCAATTTGTAATTCTTTGCACAGTATGAGATTTGAAAGCTGTGATTAAAATTAATTAGGTTAAGTAAAGTTTATCCCCCCTGAGCACTGCTATTTGAAGAAAGAAATAGTAAAACACCAGCTACATCTGGCACTGCAGGAGGCTAAAGCATCACAAGGAGTAGCAGCATTGCTTTTTCAGAGGAGTTGCATGCTGCTTTTTTGGCATACCTTAAGCATCAGGTATTCTTTTCTACAAGCTAATCGGGAGCTGTTAAGTTACTCTTTGCCTCCTGTAGATGCTCTGGAGCTACAACATCTGTATGAGCATCTGATGAACCAATCTTTTTAATACAGTGGGTGATGTTAATTTGCAAGTGCCATCATCACTACCTAGCTAGGTGTTATGCTGCTGCCCCACCGCTGTGCGAAATGAGTCTCCCAAGTTCAAGAAGCAACACAAATGTTGTCCCAAGGGAGCTCCTGCAGTTTCTGACCCTTCTCTTTTGCTGCAGGAAAACTCGTGATACTTCTACTCTCTAGTTTATCTGGTTGTTGTCGGTTGGGTTTCGGCTGCTGAGTATTTTAAAGATTTTTTTCCCAAAGAGGCAATATTTGGACGAAAAGGAGTGTAAGTGTTTGGAACATTGAACTTGCTGGGATGGAAAGGTCTTTTTGAAAGAAAAGAGAGTTGCAGTCTGACCTCCCCTCTCTGGTCCAGAGACCAGGACATCGGCTGGAAACACCACGCAATTGGCCTGTGTGCTGTGTTTTAGACTCTCAGATTTCTGTCACTCCAGAGGTGGCAGCCAATACCCCAAAATCTGGTCTTTTGCCATCCTCTGTTCCTTAAGAGCAACTAGTTGAGCAATTCTTTATCAGGTGAAGCCTTTTGCAGTTAGTATCTGTCACATCCAAACTCTTGTATTAGTTACTGGGTATTGAGTATGCTTGATCCAATAAACAGGTTTGTGCTAGAAGCAGGAAGGTATTTTTGGAGCCTGATGCCATTTGGTGACCCAAGATGAAGCCTTCATGCCTCTCTGATGAAGACAGGCTGTGCCCATCAAAGGAAGGTAAGGGCACTGTGCCAGATAGCTCTTGAAAATTTTTTGCCCTGCCGCTAAGCGCTCCCTTTGCCTCGTCTTCCAGCTGGATCTCACCATGAGCTGCACCCAGCAGAGCCCTCCCCACTCCCGTGAGCCATGTTCCCATGCCCGGAGCCCCTCTGTGCTTGCGTGGTTGCCAGGATGCACCTCAGAAATTCAGTCAGATGGGAGAGTGAGGAACGATAGGAGATGTATTCCGGGCATGGAGAACGATGCATCCTTGCAGAGAGCGAAGCATGATGGACTTAGCCCACAGCACTCACCAGACACCCCAGCAGGCAGCAGAGAGGCACGTTGATGTAGGGATGGCCCCCAAGTTAAGCCACTTCAAAACTGAATGAAACTTTTAGAGCAGAGGAATCTGACATCTAAAGCACACTCCAGGTCAGCAGTGAAGTCTGAAAGGAATTCTTCACACAACTATCTCTGATACTGCCATGGCATCTTATTAGGAAAGAAACAGAAATGGCTATTGCTGCTGTTACCCTTGCTCTAGTCTAATATGAACAAGCGCAGCAATACATGAGTTGCGGTGCCTTTCTCACCCAAACAGCTGAACTCCCTCACCTCATATTTTGTTGCCTGAACTCAGGTGCTGCGCAGAAAGCTCAATCCCGGTGGAAGCGTGAGGCCAAGCTGCCATGCGTGGCAGAGGAAACCACCACAGGCTGGCACCCAAGGCTGAGCTGCTTGTTTCTATTTCTTTGGCGTGAGAGTTGAAAATGAAGAAATGGGCAATCCCATTCAAATGAAAATGCTTTACACTTCCTCCCTGACCGTAATTTCTGAACAAGAATTTCTTACTGTCGATGGTATTTCTGGATTAGAAGGAAAGACCAGAAAATGCACAGTCATCTGATCCTTTAGTGATGCAGCTGCCCGAGCCAGTAAAAGCGCTGCCATTGGGATGGTAAACAACGGGGTGGAAAAAAGAAGGCTCTGCAGTACTGTGCAAACCCGCAGGCTTCGCAAGGTGATTCATGGTTTCTCAGGCTCAGGAGGAAGCTCTGCAATCCCTGGGTCTATCATCCTTTTAACTCAGGCCAGGGAGTTACACCCAGTAATTTCTGTTGCAGGCCTGTAATTTACCTGAGCGACAGCAGTGTGCTTTAGCAAAATGGCAGGGAGAACGGAGGGAGTATCGCTAGACTTGACATGACAGTAAATCCTTACTGAGAAAACGGCATGAGGCTACGGAGCCCAGCGGACGCGATGCCTCCGAGCCGGGTGCGATGGGAGGGCTGGTGAGGCAGCAGCAGGAGGGCTGCGGCTGGCCAGGGTCTGCCATGCCCAGTTTGAAGGACATCCATCCCACCAGGCATTGAGGGTCTCGCTGCACCCTCCTGTCCTTGGGGCTGCTGTCACAGGACCAGAGCAGGTCTGAGTCCTGCATTCAGTCAACAGCAAGGAAGAGACCCTACATAAACCAGAAGTCACTTAACTTGCTAGGTACAAAGATCTCCTCGTATTTTTAAATATCATGGTCAATCCCACTCCATCCAGCTGTCCCTTTTCCTCCCTCACCTCTCTCCTTGGCACAGCACTGACACCATGACTGCTCTCCTTTTCCTGCCCTTCTGTGCTCCTCACCCCCTCTGCAGCATACACAAGCTGAGCAGCATGGGTTTGCTTGTTTATTGAAGGAGTCTGAGAGCAAGGGGAGGAAAAGACATGATAATTAAAGAAAAAGTAGACAAATAGGACACGCTGGCTGGCAGTACTGGCAGCACATAGGTAACTAGGAGTGGGAGTGGCATGTGATAATGGATAACGATGGGAAAAGGAGAAGCAGCACATTTACATGGGGCTTTGGCAGCTATGAAGCATTCATAGGAGTCCAAAAAGTGAAGGCCAGCATGGGACTTTGGTAGGAGGGGTGTCCACTCCCGAGCATTCATTCACCCATTCATGCCCCATTTTAGGGAGCATGAGAGTGGCCAGTCTGAGCCATTACAAAGGTCTGCCAGCCCTTCCAGCCTGTCTTTGATGGATGCTTAGAGAAACAGGGCATAGGTGCTGAGATCTTTCTGCTGGCAAAGTGCCCTGGCCTTGGGTGAGGAGCTTGGGTTTCCTTTGAGCTGGAGTTGCAACATCGTGTTTCATGAACCTTCATAGCTGCTGAAGTACAAAATGAAACCAACGGCAAAGCATCTTGAAAACTAGATCTTCCTATACAACACTTACCCTAGAGGGCTCCCTTTTGCTATGTACCTAAGGAAGATGGCATGTTGTCAAGAGTTAGGTAGAAAGGGTTTGTCAGATTAATTTTCCTATTCCTCCATAGTGCAATACTGTTTCAACAATTATATCTCTTCAGAGGTTTGCCCAACCGACTTCAAATAAGCTGCTTCTCCTTCCCTATAGAGGTGACAACAACCTAGCGGACCACTCTGCAATCAATATTTATCAAGTTAGGAGTCGTTAGTACAAGTCCGGTCATTTGCTCTCTGCGTTTGGGACAACGAGCCCATTCTCCCCCTAGCTCATGCAAGGGAGCTTGGCATGAACTGACTGGGCTCCTGGAAAGTCATTTTGCTGACTACTGAAGTGGAAAACAGGCAGTGGTGGAACTGGCGTGGAATTACCAGCAAAAGTAGACAGAAAAGGTGAGAGGAGCCTCACAGATTCTGGTAGGAGACTGTTGTTGTAAGAGATGGATTTCCAGCTAGGAGGGCCCGTTCATGCTCTCTCAGTGCAGAGCCAGCGTTACAGACCTAGTTCACAAGTCGCCGAGATGACTGCTAACCTGCTGCCTTGTCCAGTGCTCTTACATGGGCTTTTGCTGTGAGCACTTTAAAATTAGGTCTTTTTTTTTTTTTCCTTTATGTCTGAATGCCCTGGTTTGGAGAAAAGACGGTCCTCCAAATAATAGATCTGAAGAAAGGACGTGATCAACTGCCTTACGGTAGCAGTATAAACTCTCACTGACCTGCATGGTGGCATGGTCCCAAAGCACTGGATTAGTGAGTTTTCTCTGCACGTGGGACTTTGCATAAGGAGAGGCTAATATGTTTCTGCTGGCCTGGCAAAAATTCATAACAAATCTGCAATGCTGCTTCAAAGATCACCATAAACAATTCAGTGCTCTCGTTAGCGTCTACACCCTGCAAATGTTTAAACCACAAGAAACCACAAACCACAAGAAACCTGCGAACTGAATAAACAGCTGCTGCTCCAAACTCAAAATCAAATTTACAAGATCCTGCTAATGGACAGGCATTTGCATTGCAAAAGCAGATTTCATATTATCAATATCTATGTCACAATTAGACTATAGCTAAGCTTTTAGGTGTTTAAATGAATTCATGATAATATACTCAAGAAAATTATTGCTTCCATAAAAAAAAAAAAGAAAGAGAAGATCTAAAATGTCAAAAGATAAAGTGGTACAGGATGTGGATGTATTAACATCTCAGGTAAATGGGGCTCATTAGCTACAATATTTCATACATTACAGCATAAGGTATGCACATAAGAAAAAACTCCCTTGGGTTTTTGTAGCGCATGAGCTCTCTAGGTCTTTCCCCGGGTTGTTGGCTGAATTGTTTTAACACAGCAATTCAGTATGTAAATCTAGCTGTCCTCACACTGAAGAAAACACCACCCTTAGAGCTCTGGTCCTTCAACTTGCTTTTGTTACTGCCTACAGGGCAAGCAGAGAGGAACAGCCACCGAGGGCACATCCACCTCAAGCGGCCGGTGGGGGATGCTTAGGGAGCCAGCTCAGAAGCAGAGCAGGTATGAGGGCATCCTCCTCTCGCAGTCACTGCTCTCACCTTGTAGTTACCTGGGGCTTGGGGATCTCTGAAGAAAGCATGAAGGGTCTGAAGCTCCTTCGTGGGTCTTTCTGCCATGAGTTTATCTCAGTCCTTCCCCAAATCTGTTACACCTTTCCGATGATAGGCATGGCAAGGAAGGGCAGGTCTCACGGGAGGTGCACAGTGAGCTGCTGGGGCTCATCCCTCGCTTGCCAAGAGGGAAGGACCAGTGAGGACTTCTGGCTGATGAGTCATCCTTCGTAACAGTTTTGATCACACTGATTACAGCTAACTTAGTAAATCAAATGGACCTGAGACTGCTTTTCAGGTCTGACACCCACCTGCTCACACTGTACAAGTAACCCTGTCCAGCCACTGCAGCTTGTTAGGAATAGTCCTGGACTATGTCTCAGCACTGATGAGAGAATGCTAGTGTGCCAGGACCTTGCTAATTAACTGTATGGACAACGACATGCCACTGCTCAGGCCCTTTCCCTTGGCCTGTTGAGTTTTGTAGCAGAAGCATGGCTGTTGTGTCTGAACTTCACAGAAGGCGAGGCCGTAATCCCCAGAATAACGTTGTTAGTCAAAGCTGTGTTTGTGACTAAAGGAAAGAGTGGGTCAAACGGAAGAGACAGGTCACGGCACAGCTCACTGTTTTTCTTAGCAAAACCTGCTGGGCTCTGCAGAAAGGGGCAGCAGGGAATGCAGTGGAGGAAGAGCTAGCCAAAGGCCAAAATGGGTGAAAAGGAGCTGGAATTCCTGGTGTAGGACTCAATGAAGGTGGAGAGACCAGCTAGCGGAATGGCAGATGAAAAGAGAGGAGGAGTCTGCACTAGAAAAACTCAGCATCATGCTAAGATTTCCATTGCTGGTGTCCACAGCATGGGAAGGAGAGAGATGGGGCTGGGGAGTGGGGAGCAAAGAGGTGCTAGAAGCTGTGAGCAGCGAGGAACTGTGCTGGAGCCTATCACAGGGAGCTGGAGGTGTGCAGCATTGATGGACTGGAGGTCTGAGGAGAGCTGGGGTAATGGGAGCAAGGGGAGCTGGGGTCGCTGGTGAAGTCATGAGAAGGGGACGGGGAAGCCTGCACTGGAGGCAAGGCCAGCCGAAGGCTAAGAGGAGCGCTGGGAGTGTTTCCCTTCCATGTCAGGTTGCTGCGGGTGAAGGAAAGGAGCAGGAGGCAGGCAGCGGGGCCGCACTTGCTCTGGCACAGTCTCGCAGCTGCCATCAGCACTGACCTCCCTCTTTTTTCCTGCTGTCTTGTGGGAAAGGGCTCTCCTGCCAATCCAGTTTCTTGAGAGAAAGGGCGCTTACTGGGTCATTTTATCAGCAGCGCGGCTGTCGGTGTCCCCTGTTAGGGTACTCGCTGGCAGGAGAAGGCATGGCCCACCTCTCAGCAAATGCACCAGCCAGCACGAAGGGAGGCATGGCCAGAGCCCGGCTCACTTGCCCTTTGGTAAACCTGTACTTGTATGTTTCCCATTTGCCGAAACATTAAGAGTTCATATGAAATGGGAACTTGGGTCTGAGCTACCTCCAGCTTTTGTCAGTCTGAACCACCCTAAATTTTTGCCTTTTCATAATCATTTTCTAGAATTCTGAAATAAAAGGAAGACCGGAGTCCAGAACTTCACTTATTTATAAGGTGCTCTAACCCAACATTCACCCTAAAGTCTGAGACTCCCCCGACTTCAGTGTTGATCTTTGCATTGATCCATTAGACAATACTCTACAAAAAAAATTATACATAAGAAAAATACTACTGGAAAGTCGATCTTGGACAAAAAGGCAAACAACTGGTGTTGCAAATCCCCCCTGGTCCTACGCTTGCAGCCGTGTTCGGGAGGAGAGCTCCATAAACACGATAGCCACTAGATGCCACTATAAGCATGGCCTTATATTTAGAAATAACATTTTTAAAAAACAAAGTGAACGGTCAAGGTTTGCTAATTTGAAGATAGTCATTTCAGTTATAGTGCGTTTTCTTTGTACAGGCCAGTCTTGCTTTAGAATTGCATTTTTCCTGGGCAAACTTTCTGTTACCTGTTTCCATTCATGATCGCCATCCTCACATGCGACATATAAAAATGTACTTGTGTCAATGTGAGTATCCCTTTGTATTTTGCCTTTCCTGGGCTATCCTCCTCAGGAACAGCTAAAGTAGAATTTATCTTTGGAGTTGTCTCATATGTCTTTCAAAAGCACTTCTCTTGCCTCCACCAGGGAGACATTCACGTGTCACCTCAGGCAGAGAAGTGTACTGCAACATCAGCAATGTATCCTGCTGCGCAGGATCATCAGCCACATGCTCCTGTGCATGCTGACCCCATTTCCTACGCGGCAAGGAAGGACCGTAGCTTAATCTGCTTTCACCCTATGGCCCAAAGCCGGTCTGCCCATTGCAAAATTGGGAATGGCCCAGGCTCCTTTAGGTGAAGGAGCCTTTAAACCATGAAGAGCAGCTCAGCTGCAAAGAGGGCAGGAGGAGAGGTGGGACAGAGCGGCACACAGGCACTGCGCCAAGTGTGTGTGTCACTGGACACTGTGTCCCCCAGCTGTTCCCCAGCGTCCCCAGCACTCTGCCATGCTGTAGGAGAGGAGCAGCCCCATCCCAGGGCTCAGCTGTGCCTCTCTCCGCAAAAAGGGGACTGCTCTGCACCTCAGGGGCCTCATGCTACCAAGTCACCGTCCGCGTGCCTTCTCCAGGCTTCAGCAGCCTCTCACCCACTGCAGAGGCTGGACGCCCGCCCTCAACCCCGGTGTGCTGAGCAGTCGCATCCGATTCTGCCGCAGGCAGGACACACATACGCCATTTGATTAACCTCCTTCCTCCCCCATCTCGCCCAGGCTGTCAGTGAAAATAACACTGGTTGTGAAGGAGAAAGCCTTACCCCCACCCACACATGACTCAACCCAAAACCCTCTAAGCCTGCAGCAGCGGTCAGTGTGCTAATCTTCAGCATGGCTCAGCCAGCTCGGCACTTATATGGGTCATGACTGTCGTAGGCCAAGCTGCCACTTATAGTAACTGTGGGGAAAGTAGGTTTTTCTTGCTGGCTGCCAGTGTTGCAAACTGGGGTGTGAAAATTAAGCAATGATTTCTCAGCCTCCATTAGCCATCTAATAGATGTCTAAGAGACATCTATTTTAAGACAAGATGAATCTTATCGCAGATGTGGAGGTCTCCACCACAATTACCCACACAGGGATAAATGAATGTAAGACTTGGGCAAAAATGCTTCATTTTTTAAATTCCAGCATAGTTTCTAATGTTGACAATTCACACCTGAAAAGCCAAACGGAAACTGCTGCTACTCACTGACAACCCACATCATATTTTAAAGCTGGTTTTGAGAAGTGAAGAGGGTATCTGCACTATTTGGTCAAGAACTAGTGGTAAATACTAAAGATTTTTGGTGGTTTTCACGCTCAATTTCAGTTGAATGCAGTGAAGGTCTGTGGGATCTGAGTGGCAATTTGAGTTAGACTGATGAAATGTACCATCATTACTGGTTTCGTACCTGCAGTTTGTTACTACATCAGTAACATAAGCAGCACGTTTTTCTCCTCATCACCTTCCAGTTGTTTTTAAAATGGAAACCAGAGTCTTAAAAGAGACACTTTAAAAAGTTTTCCCTTCTGTTTTTGCCTGCACAGTTGAATACTCTAAATCCAGAGCTCTTTCCCAAAGGACATTAATAAAAACTGATAAATTCACAAATGGATGCGAAGAACATTGGAGCTGAGCACTTGCTGGGCTGCCATCTAGAAAAAAAGGGAAAAAGAATCAATTCTCCTGTGAGTCCTCTCCCTTGGGGTGGTGCAGACACAGGTAATCCTCATCTCATTTGCAGTAGGTTTGGCTGCCTGCTTCACCCTCTAGAGATGTGATAGCAGGAAGTCCCAAACCTTTCCAAACCATTTGCAAATGCTTCTAAGTGGAGCAGCTATCTTTATTAAAGCAATGAAAACTAAGTCTCTTTCCCAAGCGCTCCTGGGATAGTATCTATTTTGGCCCATAGTCAGGAAGGCAATTAAATATGTGCTAACTCTATGCTCATGAATAGTCACATTGAAATTTAAGGAATTACACATGCCTAAGTGCTTTCTTGAATGAGGCCCAAAGTTTGTATCCCAAAGAGAGCTAGAAACACTGTGGCTGAAAGCCACACACCGATCTGAAGGCCATGTCAAGGGAGCTACAATTCAGCAGAAGGTCCCAGGAGGGTGTGGGTAGTAAGGGAAGGGAGTCCAGATTTATGCATGCTGCAAAAGAAACCCCACTATTTTCCATTCGTAGGCACTGCCCTACCCCTCTGGGGAAAAGTATATAGTGTTTTTCTTTCACTCCCTGTTTCCCCTTCCCAAACCTGGTAGAATTTAAGTAATCCCTGATGCTCACTATTTTGCAAAGGTCACCTGTAGGATCTGTCTAGTCCCCAGCCTTGATGCTGTGGAGTATGCGTGAGGACGATACAAAGAGACCCTGGGGATCTCTGCAAGCAAGGCACAAGGATTTGGTTGGAGTGCTACCTACCTCCGTGGCCTTAGCAAAAGAAGGTAACTCTCCACCTCATTTTCCCCACCTAATGATAATAACTGCCCAGGAGCAGCTACAATGCTTACAAGAATTTTGAACATGGTAAAACTCCTATTTACTTGTTGTAGCCCGTGCTTACATCAAGATTCATTGTGTCCCCTCTTGGTAGCACAGCTGCTGTCAAAGAGAATTCTTCCTAATCAACTACCAAGAGATACAGTAATTTACAGTATCTTCTGCCAAATGACTGACACCATGAAGACTAAGTTGTCTACCATGTGAAGTGCCAATCTTGCACATGCTGATGCAGTCCAGCAGTTGTGTGTGCCTGGTTTGGGCTGAATTAGTCAATAATCTGAGAGGAATGGGTTTGGCTAGGTCTCAAATGTAGCCTGTTGGTGACTTCCCATTGCTTCACTTTTTGTTAGATGTTCTGGTACCTCCTGCTTTGTGCAAAACACAGCAGAATGTCATTTAGCACAAAAGATAATTTTTTGCCAGCCGAGACTCTTGTGGACACGCTCCACCAGGTGTTGATGAATGATAATGTCACTGTGAAGGGACACTTGGGTGACAGTTGATAATCCACATGTCATTGCCTTGGCAGCCGCTCGGGGAAGAGGCACTGAAATCAGCACACGCCCTCTGCAGGCACTGGCAGCTGGTTCACCTCCCTGCCACAAATTTCTTGTGTGGCCTCAGACAACGCACCCGGCCTCCCAGTGCCTCATGAACCCTTCCTTTTCTCCATTCCTGTTCCTTTTTATCTTTTCCGTCTGCACTCTTTGCTACACCTTGTACACAGGGAGAAGACCTAGCACCATCAGGCCCTGCTTTTGGGTGGAGACCAGCCACTCTGCCCAGCAGAAGAGGTCATGCAGAGAAGTAAGAGACTTCAGACAAACCTTTCTCTGCAGCTCCAGCAATTGCTGCCCTTGATTTGCCAGTTTGATAACAGTGACTTTCAAGTCAAGCTGCATAGTCACAGGAAAAATGAGGAAACCATCTTAACTCTTAAGATTGGTTTGAAACATCATGTATTGCATTATCAATATTTTTTCTGTTGGGTATTTACCCTTTTTAAATGCAAAGACTTTTGGTTTCTGTTATGTAGAAAAGTGTTTCATGTAGTGACTTTTGGTTTCAGTTTAGCTAACGGGTGTGAAAAGAGCACTTTCTTCATTTGGACTCATTCATTCACAGTTAAGAAATCAGTCGGGAGTGGAAGAAGCAGCAAAGCTCATTTCCTCTTCCAGCCTGTGACTAGAAACAGGTGGGCAAGGTCAAGACACACTCATTTTAGAAACATGAAGGATGTGGGTGAGATTTTCCAAACTGCAACTCAAGCAAGTAGCGTTCCCACTTCACACAACTGTCACTGATTTCCAGTGAGATGCTTTGGGAAGCGCCACAGAGCACTCATCTGTATCTTTAAGAACTTGTGCATCTTTGAGTATCTAGTTCACAGTGACCAGAAACAGCCTGTCCGTTCATTAACTACAGTTACTACTTCCCTTATTTAATACATCCGTTAGATGTAAGTACAAAACTTGTTTTGATGCCTCATCTATTCAACCTTCTCCACAAAACACCGAGCACATTTGAAGCAGTTGGGGTTTTTCTTATTAATAGCAAATGATGGTAAAAGATCTGATTTGTGTACTTTTAATTGACTTTCCCACCCATCAACTGCTTGACACAAATTGCGGAAAAATTAGTTCCCACATGGTGAGTAAGAAATGTTGTAATCTACCGTTTGCTGATACAACACGTGTGTGTCTATACGTACAGTCTTGCTTGTGATCAGAGAAGTTAGATGTTTTCCCTGCTCAATCATCTGGTCCCATGCCCAAGCATCAGAAAGGGGCCTCTGGTTACCTGCCACCCACTGCAGCAAGCAGACCTTCATTCCCCTTATGACTTGCCTCTCCAACACGGATCGCCCACCTTCCAAAGTTGTTTTGCCAGGGGACCAGCAAGAATAAAACTCTTTTCCTGGACCCCTCTGCAAAAGCAGACCCCAAGTGGGGTTTCGCTACCAAATCAAAAGCATCACTGCAATTGTTTTCTGGAGGCTTTGCTGAGCTATGATTTGTCCTTTGCTGAAGTTCCCAAGTTATTACCTGATCTGTAACCTAAAACCGGTTCCCATGAGAAATATTTTCAGTTTGTTTGCTCATCGAGGTCAGAAGATAGTGGCCTGGCACAAACGTCCTGGTCATTTTACCGACCTCAATTTTTATATATATCAAACACTCCTGTGAAACTGATTGATTACAGTTGGCTGATGAGTGTTATTTCTACCAGACAGTGAGATCACCTTGCTAGCGTGGAGACTGTTTTGGAGGAGGCTGCTGTTTTAAGCTTGCTTGAGGTATGCCCACAAGTCTGTTTATTCTCATGTATCTTATGTGGTCAGGGTGGTGGTGCTGGAGTTTTTCATTGCTGAGCAATTTCTTCTAGTTTATTAAATGAATTTAGTTTCAAATGGAGTACTGGTTTTTCGTTTGTGGTGCTGCTTTTCCTGTTACTGTTGTTGTGGTTTACCGTCCACATCGGGGTGTTCAAAAACTGCTCTTCAGTCTTCACTGAGCTTGTTTTGTGATTTGTGTTTTTACAGTTCTGACCATTTCTTAATCTCGGGGTGCTGAGTGTGGGCCGGAACTCACTCCAAGAGGAATTACAGTACATACAGTGCTGGAGCGGCACTGGAGCCTTGTGACTTCAGCCAGAAACGTTTCAAGTCCTCGTTGGGCCAGGAACTGAGAGGATGTAGGGATCCATCCAGGCAGGGCTTACGATAGCAGTAAGGCCTTCTTTAATGTATAGATATTGTTAAGGGGTTGCATTTCCAGATTGGCTTCTCCCCTATATCTAGCAGTGCATTTTAATCACTGGAGCAACTCATTGGGGGAAGAAATAGCATAATCTTTTCCAGGCTCCAGCAATGATTTAGAGGATGATGTTGAGCAAGTTTTGGTACTGATTTCCCTATTTGTAAGATAGAGATATTAATATTAATCACAGCGGGCCAGTCCCTCAAGGATGTCACAAAGGTTAACTCCTGTTAGAAAGTATTCTGAGCTAATCAAAGAAAAGGTGCTACCCACACGTACATAGTGGGAGGCCTGGCATTTCTCTACTCAGCTAATGTGACAACATTTGAGATCGTGACTCTAGTTCCCAAACATGAGCAATAAGGGATTTCGGTCGTGGCTGTAGGAGTGACACAACGTGAGGACACGTCCTCGGGCTCTGGGGAAAGGGATAACTGAGGACACTGTCCACATAGCCTCTCAATGGCCAGCAGAGCAGGACCTCCCCGTTTTCACACGCATATTTACATCAGTGCACATTTCCTTAGGCTTCAGACAGGTGCAGTTTAAACAGCACAAGAAGCACAGAAAACAGAAAGATGCCCCCCTTTGTCAGCAGCTCTGCGTCACTTTTTATCTGGCAAGGGCAATATATCCGCAAAGGCTGCTCAGTAGGTATTTGCAGTCATAAAAAGGCCTGCTCGAGTACCATCGCCTCGAGACTGGGTCTGAGCCTCCCTCGGAGGTGCACAGACGCTTCTGGCGTCCCCCCCAGTGAGGTGTAGCACCGTGGGGTCACCGCAGCTGTGGAGGAAGGAAGAAGGAAAAGCCACTGCAACTCAGCAGCAAACGCCCCTGGCTGTGCCCTCCACCTTGCTATCATCTCACATCCTTCACATCAGTCCTCTCTGCTCCCAGCACCATGTCATGCCAGTAACCCCATGACCACCCACAAGAGTCCTTAGTTCCCCTTCATCTCCGCTCATCCCAAAAACCAGTTATTTCTTGCTTGCTTTAAGACTGATTCATTGCAGCTGTCTGCAGTGACTCCTCTTGCACAGCCTCCCAACCTCTACCACTGTATCGGCTCCTGCGCACCCCAGTCACGTCCCAGCCAGTTTTCCAGCACCCTCCCACTCTTAAAGACCGTTACAAAATGTGGCTAACTCCCAAGCTGACTTTTCATTTGGTTTTAATAGAGCTGGTGCATTCCCTGTGCAATGTCTTTTGTGTGTGTCATCAGCATCACCATCATTATTTCCAGTATTCAAAATCCTTTAAGGCTCTTTGTTTTAAGGCAAAACAATTTTGCCATTTAACAATGGGAGGCAGAACCCTGCCAGTTTTCTCAGGCTGAGGTTTGGTGCAAAATAAAGATTGGAAACCACTGGCCTAACCAGTTCTTAATCCCATGGTAATCTGCAATATGTTCCAGTGCTCAATGGTGCTTATCATTAGAAAATGTTTCTGATGGCTAAAATAAATCTTCCTTGCTGCAAGTTAAGCTTGTTACTTGTTGTGCTATTGCCAGCAGATATGGACAACACTTTATTACAGTCTCTGTTGCAGCTACCTTTTACGTATTTGAAGGCTGTTGTCTTGTCTTCTCATTTCCAGACTAGACACAGTCTCATCTTTCAATTTTTCCCCCGAGTTCATATTTACTAGACCTCTGATCACTCATGTTCCTTTTGTCTGAGCTTTCTCCAACACGTTAGTAGGGCAGCTAAAAATATCGCTGCTCTTCTTTGAGATTCAAATTGGCCTTTATGGTATGAATTATCCCGAGAGCTCCCATAGGCTTGGTTGCTAGCCTATTCACCTAAATCCTCTGCTAAACCACCACTTTCTAGAACAAAGCCCCTGTTCCTGTAGGTAAGCTGCTTTTATTTATCCCGAGCTTCATGGTCTTTCATTTGGCTGTCAAAATATATGCTGTTTAACTGACCTTCCTTTAACAAGTAATCCAGATCAATTTTTCTAGCTGATCTATCCCTAATGCTTCTTCACCAGTTTTTTGCTATCTCCAGATCTTCCACCAGGACCAGAAAAGAAACCCATGGGGTGCTGCGAGGAACATCCCCCAGAGTGACAAATTCTCATTTACAGGCAACATTTAATCTGTTCAGTATGGGCTCTTTTGACGTTGCACTTCTCATTTACTTTCACAGTGTCATGCGCAGTGATGTCACTTCTCTTACAAATCCCTAAATATGTTGTGTCATCACATGTACCCTTACCAAACCTGAGATCTGCTCAGGAAGCAATAGCAAATTTTCTATCTGGAAGGAACCTCCAGCTTTCGTAGGGTGTGATGAAGAGTTCAAGAAACCGAAGGTGGTGTGTTGCTTGGAAAAGAAAGAAAAAAATAGAGGCAGGAAATCTGTTAGACATAAGAGGAGTGTATCTGTACTCATTTCATAAAGATATGAATTAAGGACTGGAACCGACTATTACTCTAAATTGATTGCATCTGGTAAGCATTAACTGAGTACACATTTCTGAACTGTTTGCTGCTTTTTTGATCCCACTGGGTAGTCAGCTTCTGGTATTTCCACTGAACCATGTTTAATCATGTTTAGCAATATTTTAGTGATAAGAGTCGGTGGTATTGTAGCCCCACTTCCAGTCTTTGATGCATATGATTATATTACCTCCTTCTCCAGTGAATGCAAAAATCCTCTGGTAACTTGTACTGTTGACGTCTGAGGAAGTCAGGGCTGTTATTGTTTCAGTGTTCAGCATGCTGTCGCTGCATCGCTTTGATCCATGGCCTTACGTGGCTTTTTAAAGTGGAGGAGGGTGGAGGGAGAAGGGTTACTGCGCTTGTAAACATTTCTGTTACATCAGATTAGTTTCCCTGCCATGTACAATCTGCTCGTGTGACTCAGACTTTCACATTTTATAAAGTCAGCTATGTCTACAGGGACTACAACCATTCTGAGAAATTCTAGATAAATGTGAATTAGTTTTATTCTTATCTTATTACACAATGTACAATTGTACAAAAAATGCCCTTTTGTTGACTTTTGGTGCAGATGTGCAACCACTGGCAGATAATGAGAACAACGTGTTCCCCGCCTCCCCAGCTCCTTTATTCTTTGGCTGTGAGTCTTAACCCAGGTTTAGGACTAACCCATGCTCATTCACAGTGTTCTCAGTTGCTCTCCACCCACCTCTCAATTTATTTTTTTCTTTATTGAGGCTGCACCGCAGTGATCTGAGATGGCTGCCACTAAATAGTTGGAGTCATGTTTCTTAGAGCAGATCATAGAACCACTTCTGCTCTGTGGAATAGGGCGTGCTTTTTCACAGTTATAAGAGCTGGGCAAGACAATTTATTTTTGCCCTTGTATCAGTTTAGGGCACTGTCAGTAGCACGGCAAAAGCGGTAGTCACTACCAGCAAAAATGTTAATGTCTCATATGAAATAATCTGGGGCACCACACATAACATTTTCCCTTCAGGACTTTCTGGGTAGGATTTTCAAACACTCCGCTTTGTGGCAGCCAAAGGTTGCAATTGCTTTGTTATGTCCCACATGTTTTCTTGCCAAATGTTTCCACAGTTGTCTGCCATTCAAATATTGTCTTACTAATGTGGTGGTCATTTTGAATGTGCTGGGGAATGAGGAGGGTTCACGGGCTGTTTGCAGAGATCCTGAGCAATAGCTGTAACTTCTTCAGCATTGGGACACACCAAAGAGTGTTTTTCTTTTTGGATGGCCTACCTCACACAGGCACATCATCATTTCTTACATTCCTGGCAATGGTAAATAGGACCCACTCATAGCCCCAGTCAGAGGAAGCAACTGCGCCAGATCCTTGAAGAAAACATGATGGTGATTCTGTGGGAGGCCCCAGATATTCCCCCAGGGCCCTGCAATGCATCAGTCCTGCTCTGCAGCATGGACTCAGACTCAAAACAAATGTTTTAGGAAAGTGCAAGGTAGGACTCAGGGACAAATAAAGGCAGTGAGTGAGAAAAAAATATTCAGATCGTGAATGATCCTTACCAGCCCCCCACATAGTGGACTGGGTGTCATTGTGTAATTGCTAGTCCAACCACTAAAAACCGTGTGCAGACAAGAAACTATTCAAGACGTTCACTTAATCAGCCGTCACAGTGGGCTGGAGCCTGGAGATTTCTGCTAGCATCACGCATGAAAAGCCATTGCCACACACGTCAGGGTTGAGGCTGGTCTCATGTGGGAATGGGATACAGGACTCGAGTACAAATCAAGCAAGAAACTGCGTGGCTCAAGGGTGGCAAGGATCTAGTCTTCTTTCATCGCTTGACCTTCCTGAGTGAGTTGTTAGGTCTGTCTTTCTTCACCGGTATTTAATCACGCACTCAGGGCCAGTTTTGAACGCAGAAGCCTTTTGCAGCACAATCCAGTCCACAGCCCCCTCCTTCCTTCAGGCGAAGGGGGACCTCAGCGGTTGGCCCGAGATGAGTCGAGCGATGCTCGTTCTTCAGCCACTGAAGCCCTTTCACTGCGGTGCAGTGAGCCGGCCGACTGTGGGAGAGGTCAGGAAGCTTTCGTCACTCGGAGGAGCGTGTCAGTGCAGGATGTGAGCCTAAATATGCTCTATTTGTGGAAAAGCATTTTCTTATTAACCAACCTGTATTTGACAGGGTTTTTACTGAAACAACAGCCTTCCCCTGGGCAGGTAAATGTGACTGTGGCAGCAGTTAGAGTTCCCCGGGGCCTTCCCGCATCTAGGATACAATTAGATACATTTGTCTGCAAATGCTTTAAATATTTCAGCTGGTATGCCATTAAGGAATAAGAAAGGGTTTTATGTTAAGAGAGACTCAGAGCACTGCAAGGCAGCCAATATCACAGACAAGGCATAAGAATGATTTGGGATAGATAATGGTTGTGAGTAATGTTATAAATGATCTCATAGACTTCTTTTTTTTCCTGTGAAGTAAATGACCTTCCTTCTTCCACTTAGGGAGCCATGTGGCCATTACAGTGTGAAAAATGTCTCTCTCTCAGCCAGGACTGCTCAGTACGTTTTTACTGAGGTCCACTGGATAGTTTTAATGATGTTTCCTCATTTTCGCTCAGCTCTTTCATGTAGTGTTACCAGGTCCCCCTCCCCTCCAAGACATTGGAAGGACGGCAGGGGACAAGGGCTCTCTCACAGGGATGCAGGAGGCTTCATACATCTAGGTGTTTTCTGATGTCTGAAACATCATTTACGCAGCCCACATCTCACCTTTACCTTTTTGACCCCAGATTCAGTGCTAGCGCTCTCATCCACAGCAGCAGGAAGATTTACTCGTATTGCAGCTGGATTTGTAAGCGGTAACGAGAACCACGGCACAACGTGACGAGACACTACACCTCTGTAACAGAAGAAAACCCACCCCTTTTTCAAAGATCTGATGGGCCATAAGATGTGAATACAACACGCGTGCAAGGACGCAGGCGACGGCAGTGTCTGTGAGCCAGAGGCCCCGAGGGAGAATGCGGGACCCGGACCACTGATGTGAGGCTACCAAGTGGGTTATCGGTGGGCATTGCACAGTGTCCACAGTTGGCTCAGGCTTTCTCCTCACATCTCCAGGCCAAGTCTTTGCAGGTGTCACATCTTCCACCCCTGCCACTGTACACGTAGCTGCCAAACTGTAATGTGGCAGTTCTAATTTGAGATGTGCCTAGAGGCAGGGATGCCCCGAGATCCCACCTTTGCTCTCTTTTTCTGTGTTAATGCAGTGACAAATAAGCTCCATTTGAAAAAGAAACCCACTCGGGACCCACTTAAAAGCTTTCCTTTTCTCCTTATTTGGTAAAATTTTCCTCCTTTCCATCTCTGTGGCACGTGCAAGTGATGTGAAGAGAAAATAATAGTACCTTCATTATCTCTTTGTTTTCATAAGATATTTGTGCAGGAGATCTTACGAAAGGAGGCCTTATGCCCTGATCAGCTTTTATTATTCTGGATGTCTAGTAATGGATGAATAACATGAAAAAGTATTACATACTTGTTATAAATTTAAGCATTTGCAATCATGTATTCGAAATTGTTAGACATCGTGGCTAAAAGTCCAACTGAGACATCTGTAGGAAGTGCAAAACCCTCACAAAAATATTTCAGTGATATAAATTATTCAAATCATTATTAATCTCACCCACTCTACTAGGCAAAGTCTATCTGAAGGATTCCTGCATGGGATAAGATTCAGCACACACGGCAACAGTTCTGCAACTTCTTTTGAGTCCCAAATTGCTATATTTACCACAAAAATTTCTTTCAGTCAGAGTCCCCTTGCAAATGTGTTTCAACTTAAAATGTCAATTAAAACACCTCATCAAAACCTGAAGCCCTGCCTCCTTTTTCATTCAGGATTTATTCTGGCAAAGATCTCCTCAAGTCAAGTAGGGACACCACCACTCTGAACAAAAGCTTCACAGGTTGACTCAATAAACTTGTCATCTTCGCATAAAGAAATGGATGAAAATGCAAACAAGCCATTGTCCTGACGTGTCACATAGCTTGTAGGAAGGACACTTCATTCAGCCTATAAGTGGGCTGCCAGACCAATGCTGGCAGTGATCAGTGCTGCTAAGTTTAAACCTTTAGTCATGGCCGTCCTACAGCGATCCTCAGATCGGTCTGCCTTAACCGTCCGTGGTGGCCACGCACAGGCAGATGACAACCCAGCTCAAGCTTGCAAGTCCTGATGCATTTCTGGTGCTCACACTGATGCCCTGGTCTTCCATCCTGCCCCACCTCATGGCATGGTGGGAGCGTACCTAGGCATGTCTGCCCTGAGCGCTGGAAACCTGCCAGCAACAATCCCACAAGTCCCCATCGCTGCTTTCTGGCTTTTCTGCCAGAACATTACAATTACTTTCCACCACTTCCTCTCCTTTCTATAGATAAGGTCTGACAGCACCAGAAAACGGGCTGCTTACTGACGCATGGTGAGGGTGGCTCTAGTGCCAGACTATAAGATGTAATTAAGATACAGGCAGGTGACTCCCATATGGTGCGGGCTGACCGGTTATGTGAAGAGACCTTATGCTAGACTAGTAAATTGTCACGTCGTATTTCCAGGGAGAGTAGATAGTGTGTTTATGCCATATCAGGGTACAGTCTGTGCTGCATTTGATAGAATATTTCTTTCAAGTTTATCAGTGTTTTTCAGAACCTGTAGACCAAAATACCTAACGTAAGTCATTTATGCTCTTCTCAACATCATCAAATACTAGTGCGCAAAATTCACGGGCATTCAGGGTGAAGGATTGTCTGGATTTGAGGTAGATGTCATTGTGCAATAAAATGTTCATGTTTGGAGTTGAAAAAGACAATGATTTAGCGCAGTATTGATTTTTTAAGGAGAGGGACAATTGCGATTGGTGATTGGAGTTAGTCCAGCCAGAGATGAGGCAAAGCAAATGAGAAAATTCATCTATTCTACATCTACGTTAGGTACTTAGTTTCCCTTACTTAGATAATTACTTATCTGCCATTGTATAAAACCTTACAAACACAAATGCAATGCCTCCGTACGGTAGGGAAGCACTGTTATCTTCCATCATGCTCACAGCAGAGGCCCCAGGAGACTGAGGCAGTGCCCACAGAGTTTGGTGAGGACACTCCTGAAGGCCACCACCACCGTGCAAGCCCTTAGGGCACCCCAGCTGCCATCAGACCAGGGGTATGGTTGACCAAACAACCTGCCTCAAAGGGTCGTTCTCACACTTGCCCCACATCTGACATGCCTGCCCTTCTTACACCCTCTGATCCCAACCCCTGGAAGTACAGACACATCAGGTGTCCAACCCCCTGCAGCCCTCAGCTTCCCACTGATCATGGTGCTATGAGAGACTGATATGTGTGATCAGAAAGGGGCCTTTTAGAGAAGGGGGTGATAACACCACCCATGTTGTAACCAAACACAGAGGGCCACAGGCAGACCGCTCTCCCCTGTACCAGGAGCTCTGAAAATCTCTAGAGGCTGCTTCCACCAAGTTCAGACCTGTTAAATTCAGTGCACCTATCATGAACCTCACTTGCTTTTTGTACGGATGAGATGTAAGACAGTGAGTGAACTAAGAGTTTGCCCAAGGCCCTAAATCAAAGTAACAAGCAGATGTTGTAAAGTGCAAAAATATTTTGCAATTGTCAAACGCAAAAACTTCTGTTTTCAAATGCTAGAAAATTGTACTGGTTTCCTGCAGAGAGGCTACTGGCAAGGGGTAAACCTGAAAATCAGCCCACATTTAATAGCTTTGTGCCATTAGTGACTAAAAATAAAATAAAACTTTTACAAAAGTTCCAGACTTCCCCACAGGGGAATCCACAGATACAGAGGCATTTTCACATCACTTTTTCATTTGGGCCAGCTCAGATTAAGCACAGACCACACACTGAAAGACTGGTCACTCTCTATTACAACAGCCATCTGGAATCCCCTCAAGTTAAATATGCCCAGACCATCACTGGTTTATGGCTGGAATAGGTTACTGCAGAAAAACAGAAAGCATAAAAATGTAACGTGGCCAAAACCTTAAAAATAAGTAAGAAATACAGTCTGCCCTTTTAGCACTTACTTGGGGTCTGCAGTAGTGCAATAAATAAAAAATTAGAGCCACTAGCCCTTTCTGACTTACTGTGTCAGGTCTCAAATCCAGATTATGAGCTATTCATCCATCTTCTTGGTAAAGTGGATCTGTTACCATCATCTATAAAAGAACAGAGACAGGACAGTTTGCCCTACCAAAAGAAAATCAAAGGGGTGGAAAACAGAAAGTAGCCTGATGGTCTTCCCTTGGGTCCTGTTCTTATTTTTCATGCTGTCCTTTACCAACCTGGCAAACCACTGCCAGCTCACTTGCCTGGCTCTGAGGCCAAAGTCCCACAGACGGGGCTACCTAGACAGAGCCCTCAGGCTCACAGTGGTGAGACCAGGCTGTATAACCCCTCTCTGACGCACTGACAAGGTGTGGGGGGCAACTGTGGCTGTGCGTTCATGGTCTTGCACAAGGTGCTGCAGAGCTAAGATCTGGCAGTCAAGTTCTTGCTGCCAAGCATCCTCAGGATTGCCTGGGTTGCTACTCCTCAGGGACTTCCTCAGCACTTTAACGGTCCAGATGCAGCCCATTGCTTGAAGTATTTGACTTTCAGGAGATCTCCTCCAAATGAAATTCCTTCCAGACCTTCTCAGTAACAACCAGGATGTTGTTTACTCTGTGCAGTCTACTTGACCTTTGCAAGACAGTCAGAAGCCATCTTGCTCCTGACAAGTGGACAACTAAGCCAAGGTGGAGGCTTGGCTCCGGCTGCTGGAGGTCTCTACTGGGGTGTTGGTGTGGCTGTCTCAGAAGAAGAGCTACAACCCTGAAGATGTGCCAGCTGGGCTACTCGCCCATCCCAGGGCTATCTGCAGAGTCAGGCCTAGGTGCTGTGTGGAGTGCCTCACTCCTGAAGCAGAATTGCCTCCCCACATCCTCACCTCATTCCCAGGGCTGTTCCATCCCTAGCCTGGTAGTAGGCTTTCTTCAGTTCTTCCCCTTTTCTGTGGCACTGGTTGTGGCATGAATTTACCCATAACTTCATTTGCCATTCAGCAGCAATCTCCATGCAGTGGTGGCTTTTCCAAAGCAGCAATCCTATACTCGTTCTTTCGTTATGGAAAGGAGGACATAGGACTCCAGCCAGGCCATACACCAGGATACATCTTCTGTCCATATCTTGGTGGTTTTGTGGAGGCAAACTGCAAGGAGGTGCTTGAGGATGTGACCGATCTTGTCACACAGTTTTCTCGTGGCTATGGCTTCATGGCTGCATGCAGGAGGACTCAGAGCAAAGTCCAAAGAGGGTATTGCAGAGCACTATCCATCTTCCCAAGAGTGGATGCTGTGGAGGGCAACATAAGGCCAGGTTTCTTACAGGTTTCACCCCCAGAGATCCTAGCCGAAGTGCACGCTGCTTTGACAGCTGGGCACCTGGGCAATGAAGAAAACCGGCCTTGAATTTCCCAGCAGGGCCACTGTTCGTTAGGCAGTGTTTTAGCTGAAGACCATGTTGAAGATAGCTCAGGAAACAAGCGGCAGACCAGGGCGTTGGAATTCAGGTCTCTAAACGCAGGCCATCAATCTCTTCAACAGGCCATCTTCATCACGGCTGTATCCCCCTATGCACATGCCTACACACAAAACAACCCCTACTTAAAACAAAGCAAAGCAAACTTCTTCATTTCTTATCACCTACCGAGCTTTGTAACGCACCATATTATTTTCCTTCCAAGCGTAACAAAACTCTGTGGCAGGATTTATTGGCGCACCGATAACACTCTTTATTCGGCACAGGTGAGAGAACAAAGCAGTGCCTCCCTGCCTGCCCTCGAGGACCTTACGCGGTGCCTACACAAACGTTAGCAATATGTGTAGCTGTTGCACTGTGCACTTACAGGGTGGAAGTGTCAATCTGATCTCCTGAAAGGGTATTTTTCATGATGCCTCATGACATAATAGTCTTGTAGCATCTTTAATTTAAAACAAAAGCTCCTGCAGAGGATTGCTCTTACAGTCTTACCCACCTGAAGAAATCAAGCGGGGAGACAGCATGCAGACAGCAATACCTCAGAGGATGCCGCTCACGGCTTTTTCATTGTTTGTTTGACAGTAATGCAAAAAAGGCGCAATCAAGATCAGCATCAGTTGTGTTGTGCGTCACCCAACTACACAGAGAGATACGGTTGTGGGTCTGAAAATCTGTAGGCATATTTAACTAGCTGCTTTTGATCTGTATAGCATCTTAAGGTAACAGCAACTCTCACTTGACAGATAGAGTGGAGGCTGAAGAAGCCAGAGGCCAGGTCTGCACAGTGTTATCTGCACACACGTGCACTACTAACACTATTAAAACAAGGTGTTGTCAAAGAAAAACTTGATCTGATTCACCACATCATAGCTCTCTCATTGCATTGCATCCACTCTGGGAGTACTTTTAGCTGAATTTTGGCTGTTTTCCCAAGCTGATTCTCAAAATCCTCAGTCCACTCTTTGCACATATGTACTTGTAATGAGTCGGCATATGGTCACCACAACCGTTTATGCTGTGGAGGCATCTGAGCCATGAGCCAGCTACTGAGGAATATTCAAGAAAGCTGCACATCTTGAAGCCTGTTTCCCCCCCTGAGTCTGAGTGCTCTACACCTGTCATGCAGGAATGGACTCAGGCTATGGTGTAGCAATACTGGCACAAAGCAACCCTACCCCATCTCCCACCCTCACACCACAGCAAAACCTCTCCTCATCTCTATCAATGCAACTGTTTGTGGATTGTGTCTGCTTCTAGACCTAGGAACCCCCAAAATATACATTTGCTTCTTTCTTTCAAACAGAAGAGATGCCTGATCTAATTTACTGCATGGATCCACAAGCTGTTCTGTCAGAGGAAAAGAGTGGGTGAAGGTGGGGTGGAAGATCCTGAAGTTGGCATTGACATCAGCACCAGGATATCAGCAAAGCTCAGCCTCAACAGCATCAGGTATGGGCACCTCCACTGCTGTCAGGTAACGTATGCCCATTCGCAGCTGTGCCTGCGAGAGTACCAGGGTGGAGAGAAAGAGAATTAGAGCATACAAAGAGTGGAAAAAGACCATTAGCTGCACAAGAACACTGTTTTTAGGTGCTGACTGTCATTGCTTTTCCTCTCTTTAGTCCATTTCTCTGACATGAATAATTTAGAAAATTAATAGATTAAAAATTAATATATGCCACTGCAGAATGTGCATCCTTTCCCCATTCATACTGCAGGCCCAAAGCTGACCCTACCCCACTAGACTCAAATATTTTTATTTTTCCTTTCTGCATTTTGGATTGAATAGCTCAAGGGGAACTGAACAAAGCTGGGAAATGAAATTACCAGCATAGAAATAAGACAGATCATGACTATGACATTTTTACACTAAAAACTGAAAAATAAAAGCATAGAGAAAAGAAGAACTGACTGAAAAGGTACAGGAAGAATTACCCCTTGAGAACCTGTTTCTGTGTCTTTTGGGATTAATTTAGTCAAGGAGGGGACTGTGGGTATATTATAAATGCCTGCTGTTTCAATTGCAGGCTATTCTAAGCAACACAAAATCTTAAAAATAGACAAAGCAAAGGCATAAGCCAAAAAGACATGGCCAGGAAGAAGTATGTCCAATGTTCGACATCCTGTATCTGTAGAAAAGTTTCTATTCAGCACAGTTTACAGCAGTTTAGAAAATGTACTTTTATCAGAAAAAGTGAAAATAAAATATTTCATGGTAAGCCACAAGTTAATGACCATTTGCAAGGAAGAGCTGCGCACTCACCAGGGAGGCAGGTTTCATGATCCAGCCTTGGGGTTTGAGACAAGTTCAAATTTTAGTAGAATCAATGCAACACACAATTTTTCCAAGATAAACTGAGTGAATACCCGTCAGTGTTCTATCTATTTTTACACTCTTAGGATTCACATCACTGTATTTTCCAAGCCATTACTGCGTGTGAACTTCTATAGGAACTTTCGTTATTATCTGCCTGATATGGACGGGGAATGTTTTGGTCAGGGTGAGGCTGAAGTCTGATATGGTGCACTCAAAATTTTCCACAGTACAGGCTGGATTTTCTCTGCCCTGGGTAGATCATCTCTTTGTTTCAATTCTATGTAAATTGCTTGCGATCTCTTCATGTTGGGATCACTCTCTGCTTTTCTCCTCACCTGTTTCTCCCCTATTCTTGTTCCTTACCCCCTCCTCCCACTCGTCTTTTATTTCCACTTGGATTGTGCCTTCCTAACTACAGACACAGTGCTACAAAAGAACCACCCCAAAACCCAAAACAAAACACAAATCACACAAGAAGCACGCAATTAGTCTTGTATTTGCTGCCATCACATTATTTGCTGTGCTTGAACATTACATGCTATTCTGACTGGGTCCAGAGCTAGATGAAGACATTTTGGCAACAGATACTACCCTACCTTCCCTTCTTTTTAAAAATTGCTTTGTGTCCCCTCTCCTCCCCTGCCACAAATACCAAGCACCCAGGCTGGAGAGACACAGGGCGATGGGGCACCCCATGGGCTGGGGGGCAGGTCTTGTCCTCCCCACAATTCTCGGGCATCGCCACTGCCCCAGCAAGTTTCTCCCCTCCCGACATAGAAATGCAGCAGCAGCAGCTAAATCGGGGAGGGCGAAGGCTCTGTAAGGAGGGGAAGGTCACCGTCCCACAGTGGGGGACTGCTTCTCCCTGCATTTCTCTATCACAGGTCTTCCCTGGATGCCTTTTAAGGGGCCTGGATGCCCCAGCATGGAGAGGCTGGGGCTCTGCAATGGTGTTGCATGGGGCAAGAAACTGGTGCTTTATCCCTGCTCAACTCATTCTGAAAAACCGGGATGCCGGGAACATGCCCTCACATTCAGGGCTCATCCCAGGACATTTTGTCCCTTCATCCTCGACCCTGAGGAGGCTACAGTCCCGCAGGAGCCCTCAGTCGCTACCACCGCCAGTTCCTGGGCAGCATCAGGAGCCAGAAGGGCTGCAGCATATTCACCTCCTCCTGGCATCCCTCCTTTTAGTGGCATCAAGGGCAAGGTTTCCAGCCTACCCCTTGCTAAGGCCTAGCTTTGTCTGTCTGTCTGTTTGTCCAGCAGGAACCAGCTGCCGGTTTTGCAGTGTGTGGCACACTCGGGTTCCAGTTCTGCCGGACCTTTGATGGCTGTTCTAACAAACCCTTTTATTAGTAATTATTATGGTTGACTTACATTGTCCCACGCCACAGTGTACAAGTTGGCCTTGCAGAGCAGTCACTTGCAAGCCTCATCCCCCAGCACAGCTGCATTTTCCATGGTGTGCGTGTAATTCATGGCTCAGCTGGGATTTCGGTGGCATAAATAGCATTACACCATTATGAAATGACAATAGATGCCAGAGCTGTTATTCGTCGAAGTGGAGCCTGAGAGTGCAACTTCTACCAGACTTGCAACAATTAGGTTTGCAAGTGTAACCAGATCCTATTGTTAATCCCAGCTCTGTTTGGGCATCTGTAACAACTGGTTATGTTGTAAGACCACGACAGCTTCCAAGTAGGAAGTCACAGCATTCTCATTATGTGCTGAGTGTTCATCACATCAGACCCATTTCTCAGCATTTAATGTTAATTACTAGCTTGGTTTTATATTAGCTGAGAGCTAAATGATGTAGTACTGCAGAAAACTATTAAGATCTGCGTCACATAGGCAAACATAACCATCCACTTCCAGAATGTGAAATGGATAATGAGTGGGTATAAAGGAGTTCTCAGAAACCCCAGCTGAATGCATTCAAGAGCAGCGCTTCCTCTTTAATGGGCTCTCTGCCAGAGTGACACATCACTCTGCCTCACTGAAGTAATTTATAAACTGTCCTTCACAACACTCTTTCTCTCCTGCGTGTGCTGCTTCTCCTCTCAGGGATAGTCGCAGAGGGAGGATGCACCTGACCATAAAACGCTGCACTGTTCAGAACAGTAAAACTCTTGGAGAAAGCAAGAACCTAACTCTCCTCAGGACTAAGCCCAGAGGAAAAGGGAGGGCAGGGCGATGTGAAAAGCAGAGCTGCACAGAAGGAGTTGGCTACCAACCAAATTCCCAATTCTTTGAGGCTGACTTGGGTTTTCCACTCCAAAGCACTGCCTGGGTTTCAGACTGTAATGCAATATCTGAAAGCATCCTGTGTAGTTCCCCGCATTCCTGGAGAAAGCCAGGCCGGAGCTGGAGGTTGAAGTAAAGGTCTGCGAGGTGTACACAGCACTCCCCCAGAGGGGTGGTGCTGAGGTGTATCAAAGAGAGTGTTTAAAGGGAGGGAAAAGAGCTTCTTAAAATCTCTGTGTACCTTCCCCTCCCTTCCTTTCCTTCTGCCCAAGCACGCTCCCATACAATGAGTCACTGGTGGTTGTCACAGACTTGGGATCTCCACTGCTGTTCAGCACACAAGAACGCAGGCCTTGCTTACAACACAAACATGAAAAACTAGACCCAGAGACAGAGACACAAGAGAGCACAGGGCAATTTTAGCCATCCTGCAGGTCCAACGACCTGCTGACAAGATGTTGGCCTGCAGTGTTCAAAGGAGAGTCGTTCTGAAAACAGGGGCTGGAAGAAAGGGAGAGAGCGTTGCATGTTTTTAAGGAGGAGTTCCTCCCAAGCCCGAGGAGAAAATAGCAGAGGTGCTTGCTTGTGGTTGATGAAAGTGGAAGTCAGCCTCCTGACGGTGAATGAAGGTTTATGGGCAGGGTGGGGATAGGCTCTAACAGAGCTTGCAAGTGAAGAGAAATTATTTCTGCCTGATATCACAAAGAGACAAGAGCCAGCCCAGGGATACGATCACCACAGAGAGAAAGGAGTCAGCAAAGAAAAAGTGATGATGGAGTAGTCGAAGCGATGGGCTAAGGAAATGACCATTGCAGCAAAGCTCCTGCTTCAATAAAAATGTTAAGACGCTGGATGCTAAGAAGCTATGCAGACAGCCAGGAAAGGTTATATGTAGATGGAGTTTGAACAAGAAATCTGCAAGGCACAAACTTGGCATGTTTATTTAAAGAGAAAATACTAATTATTTAGGTCATCAGAAAAAAAAGTACTTCCACTAATATCTGAAAATCCTTATGCCAGAAGGGCTATTATGCCTTTCTCAGGAAAGAGGAGTCAGCTTTTCTTTTGGGTAACTTGCCCAGCAGTTACCTGATTCACCAAAGCAATTGCTTTGTCCCCTGTCAGCTATTTATGTAACTATTTATACATGACCCTACAGATGTTCTGTACTTACAGTCTAGATGTGAAACTACAGACTCACATCGAAAGCACAGACAGGACCGTAGCATGCAAAAGTGTTCCTAAGCAGACAATTTCTAGGCAAAATCCTTTAGCAGAATTTTAAAAGATTGCCCTGCCTTTAACCGGTTCCTTGGTATGAGATGCAGCACCGAATATTGAATTTAAGATACAGCAGATCTGGCAGCAGAGTTTAAAGTGCTGGGAGTTACAAGGGAGGCATAGCTGCTCAGTAGCTGGCTTTATAAAGAGAAACTGCATGTTTGTCCTTCCTTGCTCCAGTTTCTTGGTCTTCAGAGGGCCTTCCTTTTTGTCCCTTTGAACATCCAGTACTTCTGCCTAGATGTGCTAGAGCCCCTGTCACTTCAAAACCATTGTTGGGAATTTCCACAATTGCAGCCTTCTCCAATAGTTGGAGGAAAGGATGGATTCTGACAATGAACTTCACATACGTGCGGACAAAAAATGCATTGTGTGGCTTGCCACTTGCCTTTGTTTCCCTGTTTTGCAGAATTTGCTTCTCTCATCAACCTGCCTAGGGCTGCCAGGGACTAATATTGTCCGCGTGGTGTTGAATTTGTCAGTCAAATGCTGAGCTTAGGACAGAGAACATCTTCCTTTACAATTAAAATGAGCTGCTAACTGGGACAAGGTAAGGCTGTCAGCTCCAAGGAAATTTAACTTGTCCAGTAATCTCCTCCCTGTTTCACAACTTTGTGATCTCCATGAAAAGACAGTACAAATTTTGTTACTATAGCCCTTTCAGTAATTCAGCTAAATCCTGTTGAATTACTTGAGTTACTTCATTTTCATCTTTAACAGCAGACTTAGACCTGAACGCTCCTGTAAATTGAAAACAAATGTAGGTTAAATACCCAGCAGGGATTTCTCTACCTACCCCAAAAGCTACTTAACACTTTCTCCCCTCCTAGAAGCACCAACAGACTTCTCCTTGTTAGGAAAAAAATTTAGTAGGACCACAGATGAGGTTGCAGTGATTACTACAGGGTAAAACAAGAATGCAACAGCAGTGGAGGATAAAGAGGAAAGCATACAGACAAAGAAAACTTAAGTCACAGCTTCATAAAAATATCTCCAGTTCAGGCACGTTATTTTTTTCGCAAGCTGATGCTCACACTAAGAGGTCTCACATAAGCATCTGGTTGGGGACCACCCATAGGACAAACCAAATTTGCTAACAGCAAAAGTAAAGTTGCCTGGAACTACTGTCATGCTTTGGGGTGAAGGAGGCAGCCACTGCAGAGGTTTGGTGTTGCTCTCAGGTACCGCTGAGTCTGAAGGAAGCGGGTGTTTTTGCAGCCCTCCATCATCACTAAAACACACCACCTCCTTTGCGCAGCACAACTGTTTTGCAAGCATTGCTTTGCCCATCTTACGAGCATGTTTTGTGTTTAAAAGATTGGCAAATTACAGGGCAGGAGGCAATTTTACTCAAGCACTGAAATGCCAGGGCCGAAAGGAAGAAAATAATTTTCTTTTTTTTTTAATAAATTATATACACCTTGTGAATATGTGTTGAATATGCATTTGGGTCACCGTTGGGGGCAGACGGACATACTCTGTGGGGTATCCTGCCAGGCATGCTCTCCCGGGACACGGCAGCATAGTTGAGCCCATTGCAGCTTACCTGCTTTCTCCTCCTGACTTAACTCTGGGAAATCCATGTTGTCAGAGACTTCTTCCATCCATCTCCAGGATCAGATGAAGTAATTGGGTTGTTCCAGTGGGGCATCACTTGCAATAGGAGTTTTAGAAAGAGCTGGGAAAGGGCCAACTCGGGGCATGCAGGTCCTTGTGGCATGGGGGTCTCTTTCAGGCCATCACAGTACCTCCACATGCCCCACGGCAGGGGTTGTCAGGGCTGCAGGGAGCTTGCTGGCCAGGGCAGGCCAGAGGAACTGCTTGGCTGATGAACCAGTCCATGATGCTGAGCTGCTACGTGCATTCCTCATTTCTCGCATAGGTTGATGCTTGTTAAGAAGAAAAATTATTACACTGAGAGGGAGTCAAGTAAACTTAAGGAAACCTGATTTTCTCATGGATTACCTCAGTTTAGATGTACCTGAATCCCTTGCAACATCCATACAGAAATCAAAATGTAATGTAGTCAGTGAATTGCAATATGCTCTTCATAAAACCACTGGAAAGTGCAGATGCTGTGATTGCGGTGTGTGCGCAGTGTGGTGCAAGGCTATCATGGAAAGACATTACCCATCCTTTATTTGCAAGGGGCCATTATTTTCATTATTGCAGTATCACCTGCTAGTGTTGTTACTGTTAAATGCCTATTAGTGACAATGTCTGTTATTAACTTCTGGGTTTAGAAGTTTATAGCTTGGCAACTGTGGTAGTATTTGCAAGGGTGTTAAGGTTCACTTACAAAACTCTGAGCCTGGAAACATATTTATTTCCTAAATTCTGTGTTTTAGCATTGCCATCATTGTACGTTGAAAAATAATTTCACAAAGTGGCTTAATTTAAGCAAAGATGGTTTTTACCTTTTAAGATTTCTGTTCCATCCTTTCATCACCATCGATGGCTTCAAGGTTTCAAGATACCTGGATGAGATGGGAAGGGAAGGACAAGGAAGAGAGGTATTCACAAATGCCAGTTTTCGCCTCCTCCCTAGGGTGACTTCAGAGGCCAGTTTCCCAAGGGCCTTTCTGGATTCAGTGGAGAAAGAAAGGCTACTCCAGAGGGCAGTTTGGAGGACCTTAACAGACTTTAGATCTGGAGTGTCTCCTGGAGCCCTTGCACTCCAGCACAGCTGGAGCCAAGGGACACTAGCTTTCTAATTGAGATACCTTTAATGTTATCACCCTCCCTCTTGTCATGGTAAAGCCTGGGAGAGAAGCAGAGGGAGAAAATGCACTCTTCTCCCTGGGCTGAGGGAAAGAGTAGCTCTGCCCACTGGGCTGGGTTATTCATTTCTATGGGCTGTACCCCTCACGGTGCCTCCTGTGGCAATATAACCAGACACAAGCTTCATCCTGGAGGAAACAGGCTCCTGAGGAACAGCATCTTTCTTGTGAAAAGGGGATGATCTCTCCCACACAAGTGAGGTCCTCAGATTTCCTGGCATGGGACAGCATCGTACAACGGCAGCTCTGCTCTCCACTGCATGACGCTCCCGGGGAGCTGCCAGGAGGCCAAGCAGCAGCTGAGCCAACGGGCTCAAATCTTTCAGGGTTGTCCTGGACACCGTGGCTCAGCTCGGTTTGCTGAGCTGTAAGTGCAAAGGAGCGTAGCCCGAGCCCCACAGGCATAGTTCGCACTGGAAAATGAAGGAGAAAGGGAGAGAAAGGAAAAGCCACTCCAGCAGAAAGAAAGTTGATAATGGAGTTCATAATTAGGAGAAAGGATGTCAAACGTTTCAAGGCTCTTTGACTGTAAGTCACCAACCTGGAACACCTTAAAGAAGACTGAGTGTGGGTGTTCAGCAGAGACAGATGCCCCCAATTACTAATTATCCATGCTTAAAAGAAAACTGTTTAAAGTTTGCTGCCTTACAGATTTCACTGGCAGGGTTACTTGTCAAAGGAAGTACATATGCATAGTACTAATGTTAGCAATGAGTGGGATTTACAAATGACATTTATCTCCAGCATTCAAAGAATAATAGCTGAGGGAGTGAAGGACTAAGGAGTGCTTGTTTGGCTATTTCATTACTCTGGCATTGCCAAAAAATTGAGTACTTTACGGCTTTTGCATCCTGAACTGTGACAAATTAGTGAAAAGACAAACATAACTATATATAGAGAGAGGGGTATACATAAATATGTGTGTGTGTATGTACTCTAGCATAAACTGAAAACATTTTCCCTGTTTCCCCCTGAATCATTAGTGATCTCTTTTAGTCTGGCTAAAAGTATGAACATGGTGTCATCAAACATGACCAAGAGGCATCAGTATCAAAGATGCTGCATTCTCACAAGCAGACATAAAAACCCCAGAATTATAAGAGCATTTGCACTGGAAGAAATGCTGGACAGTGAGCTGAGGTATTAGCAGACTGCTAAGAATATACCTGGGCGTGTCCAGCCCCCGGAGGAGCTTCTTTTGGGGTTCACACTTTACTAGAGAGCAGAAACTCCAGTCCCTGGTCACAGTGCACAGAGAAGCAACTTCCCTCAGTTCTGCTCCTTTGACCTACTTAGTTGGGTTTGGGTTGCTGTTTTCATGCAAAGTATTTGAAATCAGCCTCATCATTACAGCAAAGTGCATTATCTCTCGCTGTTTTCCATCTAGCCCAAGAATAACTCTGATGTCAGCAGGGAGCTCTCTCTCTGGCAGCCGTCTCCTCGCTGCCAGCTTGTCAGATAAAAGGTCAGGTGGCTCTGCCGGCTCCTCAGTCGGACCTAGTGCACGTGGTGCTCCGCTCACACGCAACCACCCCAAGCAAAGCAGCCCTGGGAGAAGCCAGCTCCCACTCCCCACTTCCAAGATCCCATTCAGTTGCAAACCTGCCCTCAATTATACCAGCTGCAGCCCTCGAAAATACATATTGCAGCTGGGGTGGTGCTGGTGCCTCATGGTCCAGCCTTTCCTCCTCCATAGCAAACATCCCAAGCTGGGGCTGCGGGAAGTGGGGTGCATCCCCCATCCTCATGTCAGGGCTTTCCCAGCAAGCAGCTTGCGGGTGGCTTCCACGTCTGTCCTGCTGCAGGACTGACGTGGAGGGAGGGGAATAAGGCAAAAAGCTGGGACCCAAAGTGCTGACTGGTGGCCTTTGGGCATGTGGAGGGAGCACAGGCTCATGTTGGCCTCACCAGTAAAAGTTGGGATATCTTGTCAGTCCCGGGCAATTTGTCCTCCAGCTGCAGTGCAGCCTAGAGCTCTTCATGTTAAATCAGTACTCGAGCAAGAATACAAGAAATCGTGGGGTGATCAAGCGTAGCCTCCCAAGAATCCAGCCCTGAACACACAGTCCTAGCAAACCTCATTCATATCGTTAACCACAATGGCCATTTTGCGTGAGGAAAGACAGAGTTAGGACTTCAGAGTTTGGCCCAAATCCTAGACTATATAAATAGATTTCTATGAATCAAAGCTCCATTATGTAAGACATAAAAATAAGAGAACAAATGAGAGGAAAAATAAGCTGAACTTCAGAGTCTGCAGTGAAGCATCAGCTTAAGAGTTTGGGCACTGAGTCAAGATACAGATCATCTTCTCTTCTTTTTTTTTTCCCAGTTTGCCTGCTTTGCTTTAAAAGTGACTCATCCACTCACTCCCCCTTTCACCAGCATTTTCCTTGTTGTTTCAGAATGTCTGTACATTTTAAAGCTCAACAGGACCATCAAAACTGCCTGTTTATTGACTGCACATCTCCATTTGCACTTCCGAATTAGAGGGGGGGAAAGGGATGTGCACAAACAAAAAATGCCTCAAACACGTCACCAAGGTTAAAAGAACCGTGGGGCGAGGCATGCTGCAGTTTACAATGAATTGAAATGTGACTAAAGGCAGCATGTGACAGCCATCTATATTTAGCGGTGGCTTTTGCTTTTACACTCTTTGAGATACCCTGTCAGAAATGCATCTATGTTTGTGCATCTCAGCAGAAGAATGAGCCCCTGAAGGTGTAGGAAATCTCCGACAATGGCTTTGTATACATTCCAGTTGTCACTGGGGCATTTGTTTACACACGTTGCAGACTTGCCTCCCTCCCCACCTCTGGCACATTCTCATCCACTCTTTGCTTTGACCAGGGAGTATTTTTAGCTGATGTAGCACAGTCATTTCACCATTGGGTCTCCTTGTCACACCTTTTCCACAAGCCGTTAAAAGAGAAGGCTTGAGAGCAAATCTTGGTGCCCCTCGTAGAAGTGGTGTGGCTATCATCCCCGTAGGAGATGAGACACATATTCCATTTGCTTTTTTTCTTTTCTTAATTTATCTTATTTGCATAGTCAAATGAGTGAGGAGTGTGTGTTTTGTACAAGGTAAATTCACGTTGAACATAAATTGGTCTGAAGTGTTTTCTCTGGTTCAGAGACATCCCGTCAGTCATATGTGCACCCTTTCAGCAGCAAAAAAAAGGAAAGAACTATATATATGTTTTTTAAAAAATCACCCTGAACTGTTGTTCTTCTGGGGGAGGGAGATTCTTTTTTTCTTCTTTTATTGCAGCTTTCCTCTACTGTTTGGTAAATAAAAGCATTTCTTACATGCATTTGTATTACATGTATCCTTTTAGGTTTATTAATAGTGACAGAAAACAATACTTTTTTTCTCAGTCCTCTTTCTAGTGTGTTCAAAGCCTTGCCTGGCTGCTTTTAAAGAGGGCTTAGCGACATTTAGATAACATGGTGATGCATGCATATTAGAACTTGACCAACACTAATAGTCTAGCTGGTCATTCTACTAGAGCATTCCCAGTATTCCAGATTTCCATAAATAACATAAATTAACCTCCCAGCTACTTATACGCAGTACCAGCTACAATGGCCTTTTATTTCATTCCTTTTTTCTCCCCATTTGCTAAATCAATATTCAGCCGACATTCTGGGGATGGCATCCATTTTTTGCAACAGGCTGCACAAGCACAATGGATGTTGCATAAGTTTACTGGGAAACAGTCACCGAAATGTCTCACTGCAGCCCATTGCTGCTCCGTGTAGGCCTCTCCACTCAGAGATTTGCAAAACAAAAGTAAGGCTTGTTTTACAAGAAGCTCTACATATTGTCATCCCCAACCGGGATGACAATGTCTGCCACTGAACCCATGTCAGCCGTGAGACTATACAACAGTAAAAAGATTTCTTTGCATAGGCCAGGAAGGGGATAAAACTCTCATCCTCCAGACCTTGCAGAGATGCTTGGTCCACAGCCCAGCTCTAGACCTATATTCTGTGTTTCCAGGGTTTGGACATAGTATTTTGTGCGCTACCATAGCAACTGATGCTCACATATCTGCTAGCAGATGGCACTTCCAGGAAGGAGGCCTGAAAATGTCTGTGTAGCGATCTTTGCATCCCTTGGACATTTCAGAAAGACTCTATCTTCCAGGCTTCTCTTCCTGATGTTTCAGACATCGCTGGTTGGCACGTGGCTTCACGAAGTAAAGACAGGGCAAGCAGGGAGCTGCCCTATCAGTAAGACTGCCAGCTGTACTGGGCAAATCAATAGAAACTTAAAAAAGCATAGGACAAGTAGACACATGGGAAAATATGATATAATGGAGAAGAGTCATAACGGCTGTTGTGCAGGGAAGCTGTATCTCACAAATTTACCAGCGTTTCCTAAAGGAGGTAACGAGCATGTAGACATAGCTCATTTAGTTGATAAAGTAGGAGTGGATTTTCAACGAGGTTTCACAATATCCCTTACCAAGGGCTCTTAAAGATGCTAAACTAGGAGGAAAGTTCTCTCATGGATTAAAGTTAAAAGAAACAAAGGGGAGGAATAAATCTTAAGGTTCTGTGAAGATCTGTTCTGCTTCTGTGTCATTAAGCATATTCACTAACCACCTAGAAAAGGCAACGGAGAGTAAGCCAATGATGAGGTTTACTGATGATACTAAGCCACTGAAGATGTAAAAATGAGCGATGACTGTGCGGAATCACAATTCAGTGCTATGGTACAAAGCAACAGGGCAAGAAGACGTCAGATGAAATTTGGTGTCTATGAACACAACATCTAGGCGTACAGGGAAAAGCAACCTGAACTTCAGAGACACGGTGGTGAGTTTTGAGCTACCTGTTAGCACCAAAAGAGCAAAGGGCATCTCAGGAACTATTATGAAAGGAACAGAGATCAAAAATCCCTGCTAATCCCACATCTTGAACCCTCTCTGGAGTTCCAGTCCTTCCATCTTAAAAAAAAAAGTGATACAATTACAAAAAGGACAGACACACAACACAAGTGATTAAAAGTATGGAAAAAAAAGATTCAAGGAGCAAGCAAACAACCTATGAGACTTTCACCTGGAGAGACATACTGAGCAGGGAGATGACAGGCATCTAGGAAACCTTGAATGGCATGGAGGAGTTGGACAGGGAATGATTATTCACTCTTCCTATATGACGGGAAGTACACAATATCAGATTTTGAACCTACCAGGTGGTAGCTGGAAAACAAAGGTGGCACTTTTTCACAAAGCAAAGGTTACACTGAGGAATTAATTGCCACAGGATGCTGTAAATCCCAAAAGTTTGCATGGGTTCCAAAAACCAGTTAGACAAAGACATAGGAAAAGACCATCCTGAGCTATTATGCACAAAGACGCTCAGGACGTTTCTAGGGTAGAGATTGCCAGAAGCTGGGAATATACTGGTACCACTGTCACCCCAAAACCATTTTCCTATCCACTGCCAGTCACTGTTAGAGACAGGGTACTGAGCTAGCTGGGGCTTTGGTCTGGGCGGTCAAAGTCCTCTCATACTGCATTGTTTGAGCCACAGGAACAAGCAGGCTGTGCTAAATATGAGGTAACTCGGTGTTTTTCACTGAAAACTAATCTCCATCAGCTGCTTCAGATTTACCATAAATTTATAAGAGCCCACACACAGTTATGGTACATCTCCATCCCGCCTTGGCATTGAGTGCTCTTTTACTTCAAACTAAAAGAGGCAACTCACAGAACACAGGAAGAGAAGCAGGATACTTGGTATTAGGCTTTTGCAAACCCTCTGGACCTTATTCTTTTTCCATGTTTTGTCTTCTTCCTTACTTTACCTGAAATGTCCTTTATAGAGAAAATGAAGATATGCTGATCCGATAACCTTCCTCGTCCATCAGCTGTTCTTCAGCAGGAAATGACTGCCATTTGGTTTGAGCTTTTCTAGTGGGATAAGGAAGGGTCAGACTCTGAAAACTGGATTTACCCTATGTTGTACCTCACTCAAATACAAGTCACATTGCAATCATTGCCACTGCTTAGAGGATTAAAAATTATAAGGCTAATGAGAATGAGAATCTGCCCCTAATGTACCAAGTCCCTCTTTAAAAGTCCTATTTGGTTCATCTTACTCTGACTGCTGCCCCATTAAAGCCTTAAAGAGAACTCATAAATATAAAAATACCCTAGAGCGTGGCAGAGAATCCTGCCCTGAATAATTGTACTGAAATGTTCTAAAAGGAACTTAATTTCCTTCTCGATAGCCTCAGTAATACTTTGAAGAGAGAAGAATGAAGGTGAGGATATGCACTACATTCTGTAGAGGTACAGAAAGAAACCTTTTTGCAGTGAATACTTCAGGGAATATGTCTAAAAGGGCTTATCTCTGTGAAAATATGACCTCTGATTTTGCCAAGGTCAGTAAAACCTACTGTGATTCGCTTTGTAAGTGTCGGTCACACAAGTTAAAGCTGCCTCAAGGCAACTTTAATTTCTGTACCCAAATGCAACAAGACGTGGTGTTTCTGAAAGGTTTGCAAAATCCTCCTCTGTGTGGGGGAGCAAGATTATCTGGTCCAACATTTGTTTATGATTATTTATGGATCCAAAACAAGTCAGTTCTTTACTATAAATTCATACAGAATGGCAGCTCAAAAAGCCATTAAGAGCTGTTAATCTAACATGAAACAGGCTTCTTAATCTCAGTTTCCTGGCTCACACTGTTCACGGGTGGGTGCTGTTCTTCTCTTAGCCTCTATGGCAATACGCACCAGAAGATCCTCACATCACACCAGCCTGTGGTGCCATTTGTTGAGAGAAGCTGTTATAATTCTGGGTTACGTGATTTGCTGAATATTTCTTGGGTTAAAGCTGGGAAGAAGAGGGATGGGTCTTGCACTCTGCCCTGAACGCCTTTATATGGCTGCTCAGAGGCTGTCACTGCACCCTGTAATAGCCATTTTTGGAGGCAGAGATGGGCATATGGGGTCACACCATTACCCATTCCTTCAAACATTCCTGGTTCTTAGTGTCAGAAAAATGAGCTCCTGACATCCATTGCACTCGTGTTCACATGGAATTTCTTTATTGTGCTAGGAATAGGAGGATTTCCATAGAAGGTTAAAGCATTTTGTGTCCTGCCTGAGACTGGCCAATTCTAGATGTTTCTGAGAAAGGTGCCAGGATCTAATTAAGTAGTTGTGGAGTAGTGTGATCTCCAAAACAGTTTCTAATTTACCTGCACCAGGAAAAGAAAGTGGCTTATCACCTGCGATGTGCGTATTTGCCTCCTTAGATTTTCCAGTTATCCTACACAGAATAACAATACATATTCTTTTATTGATGTAAATGTCTAAATGCCTAATAGTGCCTTTACTTTCTTCATACCTTGTGGCAATGAACTTGACATATTGTTGAAAAAGTATTTACCATTTACTGGAAATGGTTACCTTTCAGTTTCACTTCATTTTTAACTCAGATGGTGCTATATTCATTGTTTGTGTATCACCTCTCTGTCCCCTTTTATCGACCTCCTGTCTAACTGAGCAAGCCCAGCCTTTTTGTTGACTTTCCATTGAGAAGTCTCCCATCACTTCAGTTGTTTTATCACCAGGTTTCTGTATCCTCTCTAGAAAGACTGGCCTACCACTTTTTGTCAGGGACTTTGTCAAAGGCTTCCTGAAAGTGCAGGTACTCAGGGTCGCCGTAGAACAACCTTGGCCATGCTTCTAAGGTCTTTGTTGAGCTGTAATGTTTTCTTTTTGCTTTAAACTTCTGCTTTCTCCTGTGAGTTTCCTTAATATTCAGATGAAGAAATGATGCAAAATTTCACAGGAGGGAAAAGGTGCATGCAGAAAGAGATGAGATACAGAGTATGATTATGCAGGAATCCTGTGCAGCTTGAATTGTAGGAAAGGCATCTCATCTCCTGTGCTGGAATGTCTCCTGCTGATGGGTGCAACCCTTTCCCAGTGACTGTGAAGATCTTGATAAGGAAAGCGATGAGACACTCGGCTCTAAGACTTGGGTTTGCCCTCCCACGCGTTTTGGGTGGGCAGGCAAACCACAGACTGTCATCTGTGAAGTCAGAAAGCATTGAGTACATTTAATTACTACATTAGCGCTTGCTAACACTTTCAATGCCAAGAACTGGTTGTGGAGGGTTTGGGGTTGTTGTTCGTGCTTTGTTTTTACCATGACATAACTATTGGAGTAGGAGCTCACACATCTGAGAGCTCGAGTCAGCCCATTAATAGGCACTTACTGCAATAAACAGGTCAGGAAATAGTTGTGGCAAAGCAAAGAGCTGAGTGGCTTTGGCTTATTCTCATACTTTTCTTCTCATTGTCTCTTATTCTGTCTTTTCCCACTCACAAGGTTTTTCTCTTTGGTAGTTTTCTGTTTCCAATGATCTTATTCCTTCCTTCCGAAGAAGAAAATAATGTAAGTAAAGGATCTTTTCAGTTAAAGAAGGTCTTCCAGCCCTTGGGAGTTAGGCACCACAAAAATCCCCTCTAAGAATCTGCATCTGACAGTTCATTTTAACAGGACCTGTGGGTTGCTCACTGCACAGCCCATTTATCAGTAGTGCCCAGATGACTGGCCACAGCCTCATCGTACATCCCATGGCCTAGTCACCCCCTTTCCCAGAAACCCAACGGAGTGGGCCAGATCCGGTGGCAACAACAGCAGCCAGCTGCTGACACCCCCCCTTTCCCATGGGTGCACAGCCCTGGCATGGCCGCGTGGTATCACTGCACGGCAGGGGAGCGGAAAGGGGTCCCGACATCCCAGGGAGACAAGGCAGGTTCTTGCCACCACAAATTATATGACGCACCCCATTGCCCAGTTGCTCACCTGGGGAAGCGGCCGGTTCACGTATAGCTGTATGAGCTGCTCTGGGCAAGCTCCGCTGGCTCCCAAAGCCCCTTCCCCGGGACGCACGGTCTGAGTGGGATGTGCAGGGCATGCTCAGCACCTCCAGGAGCTCACCGGGGCTGTACTCAACCAGAAGCATCACATGGCACAGCTTTGCCTGCCGCTATAATAAGCCACGTGGCCTAGCGACCTAAAAAGTTTGGGCACTGCTGCTTCACACAAGAAAGGGAAATTATAATTGCATTTGGCAGTTTCCCTGAGAAGACAAACCGAGGCATCCAGAAGGGGTATGCAGCTGTCCTGATGTGATCTGGTTAAATATTTGGGTAGGCAAATATCTGAATCAAAACGAGCTTTGTGTCAGATTTGGGATCTTTCAGTTATTTTTCTGTACTTGGGATATCTGAAATGAGTCAGTCCATGCAAAGTCACTGTTGCTTAATGCTAGGGGATTGGTGACCAAAAAAACCCAGTTCAGAGCTCTTCTGTTAGTCAGCATTTCCTTCCTGATCCCACGACAGGAACCGAGGTATGTGTGTACGAGAGCTGTGCTTCGCCCTCCCTGTGCACACTTGCCTCCTGCTCACCACGGCAGGCGAGAGCCTTCATGCCACTTGTAGGTGTGCTGCAACCCTGCTGTCTGCCCTGGGGCCATGGAAATGTCCTGACAATATACATCTCCTCAAAACGTGCTCAGGCTTGCAGGATCCATCTTGTCTTTTCTACCTCTGCTCTAAACTTTGTGTTGAATCAGAGACTGAAGGACTGCAGTGCTTCTTGTTCAAAGCAAGATTAAAACACTACATAGGTCAAAATGAAAAGATCATTTCCCTTTCCTCTTTTTTCTTCTCACAGTGATCCTCCTTTACCAAACTAATAACTTTGAGGGCATTTTTTGTTCTCTTTTATTTCACCTTCAACTTCTGCCATCCGTATCCTTGCCAAGCACAAACATGACTGAACTCATGCATCGGAGCACCACGGTTTTACTCCACAGGGAGTTATTAAGCCTGATGTAAACACACTGTTGTTTTCATTTAGCTTATAGGTGAGATATTAAGCAGGTTTTGATCAGTGTGAATAAATCTGGTCACTGAACCTGCGGTAGATTTCTGTACATGTGTATCCTTTATAGGACTTAACTCAAGCTTCTCCACATATAGCAAGGTAAATGACTATAACCGCATCCCAAATCAGTCCAGAGAGATTTGCACTGACATAATTAAACTCATAGAGTTGTGGGTGTGGACAAACTCCCTAACTTCTAGCAACCACCTTTCTGGAAGAGTTAAGATCTGTATTCATACGTACCATTTTCTAAAAAGACGGAGGGCGGTTGCCCCAGAGACCACTTTGTGGACACCATTGGGTTATGCTTCACTGAGTTCGGCTCGCTCACCGGCTCTTTTGAGCTCTTAGCCACAAGCATGTAGCAACAGCAACCAACAGGATCAAGGACTGCATAGATTCTGACCAAGGAGATCGTGCCCCAGGGCAGGGAAAGGGTGCAAGGGCAAGGGTGCATCAGCAGCTGCAGACTGGTTCACCCACCACGTGGTGCTGTCAGATGGGCTAACCGTGTCACCTCCGCACCCCTGTTGTGCTTGACTCACCCACCCCACTTCAGTACATTATTATCCAGTACATTATCACAGTAGGACCTCTTTTCTACACAGCGTCACAGAGTAAAAAGGGAAGAGAAACACAAAAATAGAGAAAGTCCATGCTTTTTCAACACTGACCTCATCAAAAAGAACATTCATAAAAATTCCTGCCCCAAACAGCAGTGCAACTCTTCTGTTCTGTGCAAGTTCTCAAGCATCGTCAGTTTCCAAAATGCCTTGGTCCTAATCTGGCCCAACCTGCGACGCTATCTGGGAGACTGTCTGGAAGTACCAGAAGGCTATCTGCAATGGAGATCACTAACCCGCAGAGGCACCAAACACATAACCCTTTGGAGTAAGTGGGTCTGAAACCTGGAGGGAGAGACCTGACACTACCAACGAGGTGTGCTCACTCCTGCTGATCGAAGTTACCTGGAGCTCCAGATGCTGGGCATGTCATCCGAGGTTGCTGAGAGAAAAAGGCAGATACTAAAAACAAAATCTGCAAAACATATGCTGCAGATGTTTTTCCTTGCAAATGACACTGGAGTGTTCAGGAAGGTGGGTGAGTGTCTGCTTACCATCTAATATTTATAGACATTTTATTCTTATTCATAGAATCATAGAATCATGAATCATTAAGGTTGGAAAAGACCTCTAAGATCATCAAGTCCAACCATCAACTAATACCACCATGACTCCTAAACTAGGACCTGGAGTGCCACGTCTATACCTTTTTTGAACGCCTCCAGGGCTGACGACTCCACCACCTCTCTGGGCAGCCTGTTCCAATGCCTAACCACTCTTTCGGTAAAGAAATTCTTCCTGATATCCAATCTAAACCTCCCCTGACGCAACTTGAGGCCATTTCCTCTCGTCCTATCACTAGTGTCTTGGGAGAAGAGTCTAACACCTGCTTCACTACAATCTTTCAGGTAGTTGTAGAGAGCGATAAGGTCTCCCCTCAGCCTCCTCCTCTCCAAGCTAAACAGCCCCAGTTCTCTCAGCCGCTCCTCAGAAGACTTGTTCTCTAGACCC
>WAAD01020004.1:252076-288287 GCA_013389945.1 Fregata magnificens | reverse complement strand
GTGGCAGACTCTCCTTTTTTTCCTGAGCCCCAGCAAAAGCTCCCTGTTCAGCCAGGCCGGTCGTCTTCCCCGCCGGTTCGTCTTACGGCACACGGGGACAGCCTGCACCTGCGCCTTTAAGACTTCCCTCTTGAAGAGTGTCCAGCCTTCCTGGACCCCTTTGCCCTTCAGGACCGCCTCCCAAGGGACTCTCTCTACCAGTGTCCTGAACAGGCCAAACTCTGCCCTCCAAAAGTCCATGGTGGCGGTTTTGCTGCCCCCTCTCTTGACTTCACCTAGAATCGAGAACTCTAGCATGTCATGGTCGCTAAGCCCAAGACGGCCTCCGACCACCACATCTCCCACCAGTCATTCTCTGTTTGTAAACAGCAGGTCAAGCGAGGCACCTCCCCTGGCAGGCTCGCTCACCAGCTGCGTCAGGAAGTTATCCTCCACACTCTACAGGATTCATATCATCCTCCCAGGGTATCGAGATCTCAGAAGGATTTTGGTTAAATCGTTCCGTGAATGAGAATAATCAAACTTGTTCTTTTCTTTGCTGAAGCTTTTCCCAGCTTACTACAAACTAGTTCCAGGACAGTACTGCTACCTCTTCCTTTTACATTTAACCTTTCTGTCACTCTAGTTTTATCATTGTGGGTCTGAAATTCATTCACGTAGAAGTCAACTGTGGACTGGTTGTTGTGTAATGTCCCTTGATTTTCTTATTTATTCTTCTTTTCATCTTGCTCATGTACAATATCTATGGCTACATACATTCAGCACGGTTATGAAATATCAGATCCCTCCCTCTGCTTCCTAGGAAGGGAAGGAGAAAGGAAAGGGGAGATTTCATCTCTATTCCCTGGTATCATTCTCTGAATGTTATTCACTGTGCTAATAACTGTATCAGCATGTTTATAAGCCGATGTGCTTTTAATTGTTTCACTGACTCTCTCATACACATGAAGTAAGCACTCTAATGGGTTCTGTACCTTTCATCCTTTATTTTATTGCTAATGGTATCTCCAGTAATATAAAATGATGGATGAGTGCAGTCTGAGAAAAGCGGAAAAATCAATGCACGTCCAGACTCCGAATGAGAGTGAGCGAGGAGCTGGGGCTGCCAGGCACTGCAATCCCTCTCAGGCTGGACGACGAGAGCGAGGCGGTGAGTGAGGAAGGGCACACCCACAAAACATCTCCTTCATTGCCCGCGGACAGCCCTCCGGCGTCGTGCACCCTCTGCCCTGCCAGCCCACCTCCTGTTTGTAAAGAAGGTGGCTCCAGCTGCACTTGGTGTACAGACAGACATGCAGGGTGGCTGCCGAATGCGTGGGCGTAGGATGTTTCCATCCAGCTGTGAGCGCAGCGCTCACACCGCAGCTGGGGTCACCCACAATTCGGGCAGCACGTGGGTGGAGTTACCCCAGCGCAAAGCAACCAGGCGAGCTGGGTCATCTTCTTCCTGGGGTCTCCCTGGCGTGAGATCCAAGGGGCCTTGAGCAACGAGAGAAGCAATGGCAAGCTCTTTCCTTGACTCCAGAAAGAGAGGTGTCCCTGTGGGCAGGGGCTGTGCCCAGCCACAGGTGTGGGCAGATCCATGTGTGCTTGAACAACTGTGCCCCAAAACATGTGATGGTGTCAGAGGGTGTCAAGTGCAACAGCGGAGCAGCTCTCTGTGTCTTGTGAGGAACACCTGACAGTCCTCCGCATGGCTAGATGAGGAACACAACATCCCTGTGTCACATACAGCCGTCAGCCAGCGATGGTGTTAATAATGCACAGGGGCAGCCACTTGCCGTTTCCAACTCTCTACACATCTCTGTTTTTCCTACAGGAAAATATAGCTTGATCTTTGGCTATGAAAAAAAAAATTGTTTAAAAAGTCAAGAAGATTTATACTCTTTTTTTTTAAAGCAACAGGAATGCAAAGTTCTAATAGATACCAACAAATTTTAATGCATTTATGGAAAGGAAACCAGAGGTAAGGAGAAATACTGTTTGTTTCAAAACAAAATCCCACCCTTCACGTCAGGCTGTAGCCTGGAGTGGGTATCATACTGCCAAGTTATAGGAGCCTGTAATGGAAATGCTGACAGACCTTCAGCACCACCGCAGTCACAGTCGCTCTATAAATAGCCTTTGCAAATGCCTGGCATGTGAGATGGGTTCAAGTAGCCACCTGACAGAATCTGGCAACTTGACCAATGATTATTTCAGAAAACAATCATAGATGAGATCTGTTTGTCTGTGTACTCACTCTTGAAGGTAGTTTGGGTGCATATCCTACCTATTCTCCAGTGCCAGATACGATGCATTAAGGATGCTGTTCTGGCAGGTACAATGCTGCTTCCCAAACAAAGCTGTAATATGACCTACTTTGCTCAGTCTAGTACTATTCAATAAGTGGCCTCTATTGGGTTTCTACATGTAGACAACATCAAACATGTTTCACTGAAGCATTTAGATATTGATTTTACTCGGCCTGGGAACTTCAAAGAGGGTTCTTTCCATGTCATCTTGAAAACGCACCCTCTTGCTCCCATGCTATAGATTCTCTGTTAGTGCATGTGCATGCAGACTCCCCCAGCTGCTAGCCATCCCTCTGCTATTTGTTTCTAAATTAAGGGCAATTGCCGCGTCCCTTTATCCCCTAATGGCAATAACTATTGTGTATAGAAATGTAGGAGCTGTCTCTGCTGCTTGGCTTTCCTACTGTCACCCTCCGTGCCTCGAAACATGGGTTGCAAAATAAAGCACTGGTCCCAAATAGGAGCACTGGGGACACTGGAGGATTGTTTAAAATTTGTGAGCCTGTTTCTATAGTTTCAAGGAGTGTGTCAAGTTTTCACCATGCATTTGTTCATCCCATCATGTGTTCTGGGGCTCTGTCTCTAGCTAACAGCTTCACAGAGATTTTTTTGCTGTTGTCCACCTCTAGGAGTTGTGTTGTTGGTTTCTTTTGCTTTCTGTTTTCTTGGTTTTGCAAGAAGATCTCTACCAATTAGGTAGAGATCCAAGTGCAACTGACATTTTGTTAAGAGGTAACCAGAAACTGAAAAAGGAACATCAGATGATACACTTTCAGTAGGGGGGTTGAACGCTGCACCTGAGCCAGATTTCCAAGCACAAGGTGATACGCTTTTTCCTAGAGTTTTCCCAGTAATTTCAGGTGTGGGGAAAGTGTCCCCTTCCTGTCTCAATTTGTTACACTATTTTTCCGCACATCATTACATTGCTGCCACAGTTCAATCCAAAGCCGGTTGCATCCAGAGTCAGCCCCAGGCAGAAAGTGGCTTAGGGTCTTTGGTCTTAAAGTGTGGGTGTTTAAGCAGGCTGTCTTGAACTCTGCTTAATCCTGCAGCAGGAAAGGTCACTGGCATCAGAGAGGATCCATGAAATGGAGCCCTACCCAGGTGCAGGCCATGTTCTTGCCATGCATTTGGGACCAAAAAAAGTCCTTGCCCACCTAGAGTCAGGAGGAGTTGGTGTCTTCTGCACCCTGCCAGAGGGGCACAGACCAGTGTCCCCCCTCCTTATCTATGGGCCAACACAGACGCCCAAGTGAAACATCCGTATGTCTCATCCACAGATCCACCCTTCAAAGTTGAGTGTGTGGTCCATAATCAGAAAAATGAGCAAGTAAATGTTATTTTTTAGGGTGTCTTTTGATACAGAGTCTTTATGTAATGTATTATCATGGTGCACTGGATGTGATGTTGTTACTATTATTCTGCCTAGACTAGCATCACTAGGTCAAATGGCAGTTATTTTCTCGCAGAAAATAATGAATTAAGAGCACCATAGCAAATGAAAACCAACCAGCACCTGAAGTAAAGGAGCAGCAACACTCTGCTTCAGAAGGTCAGCTCACTTTCAAACACCGCACTTTTGCTCCTTCATTGGCCCAAATGAGTGTTCTTGACCAAGTGCCATTCTTGATTGTTTAGTAATCTTTCCTCCTAAAAACTGAGGGCAGATAGCACATCATTTATATTCACAGCAATTATTTCCTGCAAATGTTATTTGTTTGAAAGGCCGAACACAGAAGGTGATGTGATACCCCAGTAATACTCAAGGAGGTTTGAACCAAAGCGAGACTAATCACATGGGGCACCCCATGAGGAAAGCGTTTTTTCTGGGAAGCACAGCCAAGGCGAACAGTGGTGGTGCCCATCACCTTTGCAGCATCTGGAGTTCCGGGCACTTGCCTCGGCTTTCTAGGAAAAAGCTGCCTGGAGCTCAGGTCTTTGCACAGACGTTGCTTTGGGTATTTCCATGCTTTGGTATTGCCAAACACCGCCCGCTCAGTCAGCACTGCGGAGCACACGTTTCTTCACCAGCACTTTGATGACAGCAGATGGTTAATCAGCAAATAGTGCCAAAGGCAGAAAGGATGGGATTGTTGTTTTAAGTCTGAATCCTTACGGTGATGGGGGATGTTAGAGCACTTTCTGTATGTATTACCAAAAAAAAAAAAAGAGACCATGGGAAAATCAGGACAATTTGATACTGCCAAAGTGAAAAGCTTTGGCTATTACATTTCTTTACGCATAACATATACCGTTTAACAATCGCATGTTTCTTTCCAAGGAGCACACTCAATCCATTGTGGTTTAAAGAAAGTGGAGGAAACCCTGACAGAGAACAGAGATGAGATACAAAACCTGTAGTGAAGGAATGCCTCAGTGGAGATCGCTTTTCTGCATCCTTCCTGCTCTCCCTGGAGCTAGGCGCAGTGCTGCACTTAACTCAGGACCAGATCCCGCTCATTTTTTCAAGGCCCATCATCTTCGTAACACTCTTTGTATACAGCAATTGTGATTCTGTCCTACATGTTAAAATAAGCATATTATCAAGCAGAGAGATTCCCTTCCCGAGCCATGAGATAAAGTAAGTGATGGAGTCGGTCTGCTTTATGAATGCTAAAAGAGAATGTGCATTGTCTGGAAAACACTAAACTGACCTGTGAGGTTTGAGACCTGCCTATAAAGTTCCCATTTAGATGAGATGCTTTCAGAGTGGGTAGGCCAAACTACAGTCTTCCTAAGTATCTGCTAATAACCTTAATGGAGTGCAACAGCATGGAGAGGCACCAAAAGGGATTTTAAAAGGTGGGCAGAGCGGGAAGGGCAGGAATGTCACTCCGTGTGTAAAATCCCAAATCCCAAGTCACACAGAGATGCTGAGGTAGGCGGGGACCTCTGGAGATAGAGATCGTCTCATCCATATCTCAAAATGAAACACTCAAATCCGCACATTCACATGTATTCAAAATGGCACTTATGGGCACAGACGTCACAACATTATCGTTTGACCAAAAACCCTGGAGGAGCAAAAGCGTTGTCAGGAAAAGGAGAGGTTGGAGTCACAGGATGAGATCTGCAAACACGCCTGAGGGCATTGGCGCACCCGAGGCGAAATCTCCTCGTGACTCTGTGCTCCGTGACTTAGCCTTTCAGACCCGTAGGAAACGTAGCCCCAGGGCAGAAACCAGCGTTCCCCACAGGCTGCATGCAGAGGTTGAAAAGCCCAACAGCAGGCTCTTGAAAAGCTGGCAAGGTGAGTGGGGAGTGAGCAACCAGCTGTGTGAAAGTGGGTGGCCGTTAGCAGCAAGAGCAGGCTAGGCAAAGCCCCTCGAAGACAGCTACCTCCTTTGCTCCATTTGGGATTCTCGCCTGGAGCTAGCCGCCAAAACTTGCCCAGGCATTTCTTACAGGAGGCAAAGAGCTTTCCTGCTCTGTCCCAGCTTTGTACGCCCATTAGCCCACAAACAGAGCACCGGCTGGGGAGAGCAGCTGTGCTCGCAGCCCCACACATCTGATGGGAGCAGGTTATGAGTCCAGGACACCCACCGTGTTCACAGGCTGCCCTCGCTGCCAAACTATGACCACTTTGGATGAGTCTTAACCTCCTCCATTAAGGACATTCCAGTTGTTATGGCCCATACCCTGTTGTGGGAGGTGGGATGCCATGGGAGGCAAGCATTCAAAGACGGTTCTCCAAATGAGGCAGCACAAGAATGAAGCCTGGGCTTTGTGTGTTCTGGGGAACTAGTCCAAACACTCAGGTGAGGTATGAACTTTCAAGCAGTGTTGCTCTGAGGGTTTCGCCTGCACTGTTTACAAAGCCATCAAGGCAGCAGTTTCTTTTGCCAGGGCCGGTGGGAATTTGGTACTGCTCTCCCTCGGGGGGGGATGAGAAATCCCACCCAGAAAAACAGAATACACCCAAAGGTCCTGCTGAAGCCAAGTGACGACAGCGGACGGGGAGACATGAACAAGGATATCCCTGAGGACTTAGAGCACCCTCATTGCTGCCAGCATCTACTGGGAGTGTCTCAGTAGCAGTCGGGGTTGGGGGAGCAGCGCGAAAGTGCATTTGGCTAGGCTAGTCCTTTTCCTTCAGGCAGCACAGCCAAGCTTTGAAAAGACAGAACAAAAGGCTGACTGGCGAGCAGGGGAAGAAAGTGCTGGAAAGGAATTTGTTTCTACAGGAAGCTCAATGGCTTGTTGTAAAACAGACTGCAGTTCTGTTGTTTCCATGTTAAACCCTAGAAAGGGGCAGCTCCAGCAAGCAGTGGATTTTCTGGTGCAAAAACAGGGGAGGTTTGAAAAGGACGAAAGGCAGCTTGAGCTTCCCAGCTGGATCGGTAGTAAAAACTAATAATCGAGAGCAAGCTTTTGTTTCCTTTTCTTCTCCTCCTTCCAGAAATTCTCTGGTTTCATCTTTTTGAGTCTTAAACATTCATTTAATCCCAGGCTTGCCTTTAAGAAAAAGGAAAACGTGTAGAAGGCCTTCTACACCCCAAATCTATAGCAACACTTCCAATTTTCATTACCAGAAATAGCAAAAGGAAATGAAAAGCAGGTGCGGGAAGGCTTTTCTGAACGATGCCAGGGCTGTGCTTTAACCTTTACTGGAGGGAAATACACATCTGTGCATGCCAGGCTATTGCCTTATTGCATAGTTCCCTTACAGCCACAAAAAACTGACAAAAGCAACCAAATACTCTCAAGTTCTTCTAACCATGTTTGCTGACAGCCCATGCCACTGAAATATTTCACTGACCTTTGACAAAGACAGTAAATATGGTTTGCTAGGCTGTAGGGAGGAAAAAAATCAGGGCACTGGGGATCTCAGAATTAAACAAAGAAAATGGTGACATGAAAACAACTTTGGAGACCGGTGGGAAGAAAAATACGCATCATCTCATTTATCTCTTGATCACGCCATGTCCTTCTTGCTTTTTGCATACATTAGTAGTACTTTCTCTGAGTTACTTGAGATGGCTTTGGTTTGATCCTGCCAGATGCTGAGTGACAAGCCACTGCCAGGCTCAGCAGCTTGCCGTGATTGAGCTGAGATTAGTCCCAGATTACCCCGGTGCAGCCTGCGAAAACCAGTCATTCTGTTTTTCATTTCTGTGGCAAAACTGCAGGATCCTGGAATTTGTTCTTTCTCCTCCTATATACCATTCAACGAAGCAAGAATGAATGCCCCGGAGCTAGCTGTACACTGCCAACTCAAGCCTTTAAAATGAACACAAAAATCACAGCCCAGCCTGAACAGGGAAATGTAAGCCTGAACCTGGCCCCAGCGACAGCAGCTGCTGGAAAGGCCCCCTGAGGCGACTCCAGCGCTGTAATAACCTACGTAAACAGGGATGGTGTATTTTTTTTATCCTCTGCCTTGCTTCAGTGGAAAGGGGCGGAAAAATAACTCACTTGCGTACACAGTCATTTAGGCCCAGTCATGATTCCTTTAGAGCCTGTGCCAATGGATTTTAGTCATTCTCTGGCAAAGGTTTCTCTTTTAACCACAAACACTGAATAGTTACTGGGTGAGTCACCACCTTGAGTAATCTAATTCCTTGACCAGTACATGCTTGCTTCCTGCGCTGCAGAGTGTCTTTCTTCACTTGGCTATTTTAATGTGTGCCTTTCCTGCAGGGTTTTTCTTTCCTGCAGCGCCCAGCGTTGCAGGGCTGGGAGTCCAGGGGAGTTCAGAGTAGTCCAGAGGAGGCCAGAGTCCAGCTCCCAGGGCAATTCCCACTGCAGATCCCTGGCCGCCTCAGGGTTCGGAAAGGCTCGGTAGCCCACTGGCCTCCCTCACCTCAAATCCAGCATGTGCTGTCCTCAGGAGAGCAGCAAACTCAGGGTTAGAAGGTAATTTTTCAGACAGCGAGCCTTTACTCAGCAAGTCTGGTCATATCTGGAGGCATAATGCGGCTATGCTGCTTTACCAGCAAATTGTAAAACAGCCAAACCTGCAACATTTGACTTGTACCAGTCTCCCGGTCAGCCCTTCGGACAACAGCAGTCAGTGCCTACTGGCTGCTCGGACTGACTTTAGGAAGGGAACACTAATAGCAACCACAAGCAGCATGGGATGGTGTCGGTGCAAACCACATGGGATGATGTTGGTGCAAGCCTTTTGCAGGGGGTGTGGGCTGTTTTCCCTTTCTTGTGTACTGGCTTTACAAGAAAATGTACTGCTAAAAAATCATGGGGTTTAGAAACACCAGAGAATAAAGGGGTTTTTTCCCCTTTAGAAGATGTAATGTTTCAGGAGCACTTAAACGCTCGAAGATTAAATTGCGGTGAGTGTTCACAAGACACCTTTTGAAAAATGTTATTAAAATCTTTCCTAGCCCCTATTTTCACGATTGCAGCTTTCTGTTTCATTTCCTATTTATGGGGGACCGTGCTTTCCTCAGGGCATCTTCTGGCCACTGCTTACTGCAACCTCCTTCGCTTCAGGGGAGGAACAGCAAAGAGAGGCAGCGAGAGGGGAGGATTAAATTATACTCTGATATTTTCAAGCCAAGAAAAGCAGACTATAATAAAAGTACTCTAATATAAATTTATGATCCTGGTAGAAAAATGTCTCAGAGTAAGGTGTCTTTGTGCATTTATGTATATATGAGTACTGCTGACAAACAGAGCAGATCCAACTGTGGCTATGTCTGATAGCCTGTATGTCTGCCAGGACCAGTAGGTCCTCTCCTGACCTAATCTATATGCATACCTATCCTCAAAACACACACACACTTCTTGAACAGGGAAGAAAAAGTGTTTTACATTAATTGACCAAAGACATGATCGATCCTGAACTTGATGACTGAGCATAAAGGTTGTTATTCTCAATTTTAACACCTGTCTTAATGCTTTTTAAATAATTATGCCATGTTGTTTGTATGTATTAATCTGAGTTTTTAAAATTTCTCTTTTCTTTTTTAAAACTTGGTATCAGTAACCTGGCCATCTCAGGACTAGAGAATGCTGTCTGTAAAAACACAGGTCATTTGCATAATGAACTGTTTAACAGTTATTTTAATTTAGAAAGGGTATTTTTTCATTACATATGGAATACAAACACCATTGAAACACAGAAATAATAGAAGAAAGCAGAGCTGTTTGGAGACACCCCTGAGAAAGCCAGTTAGCTGAGCCAGCACTGTCCACAACACACCAGTCAACGGAGACTGGGACAAATCCTATTTGGTACTGTTTCCAGCAGCTGGGGCTAAACACTTCCATATTTGATGTGACACTGACATAATGTGTTGTTGCCTCTGCTCCCGTTGTCCTTCTGTCTGCTGATGTTTTTCCACCGTTACCGCAGAAGCACGCCAAGTCGGACTGGAAAGGACAGGACAATATCACATATTCCTGTTGTTGTCAACCTTCCTTGAACTGTGGGCCTTGAAAATCTTCCCCGTGACAGCAGGGTCTTCTTCCGAGGTTAGTAAGTGGCATGGGTGAACTCAGATGGCTTTTGAGCATAACCTGACATCACACCTAAGGCAAACCGTCGCCGAAATGAGTGGTCCTCCACCACATCATCATCCCCATGAGTTACTCGTGTCCTCTTTCCTCCAGGGTGCTGGCATTCATATGAGGCCAGGATCCTCAAGTACAGGAGCTGAACCAGCAGGCAGCAACTCACCTTGTCTTCTGGGGTTAGTTTGCTGCTGGCTTTCTGCCCCAGCCAGGTCACTGCAGGGCCAGGTCAGTAAACCACACTTGGTAGCAGTGCAGGGAGCTGTGGGACCGCAAAGTGCCAGAGGTAGCAGGGCATTTTCAAGGCATTGGCTGCATCAGCTTACTTGTAGCATAAAACTGAGCCTTGGCTTGCTTGCATGGATGGCCCTCAGGCCAGCCTGTGAAAACCACTGTGCTCCCTGGTCTGAATCAGGCAGGTCCATGCTTTACAGATGCTTGTTAAAGTTTTTTTTTTTTTTTTAAACTTCCACCCAGGAAGTTTATAATCACTTAGAAGTTATCTTGGTTTAGCTCCTCAACACTCCTTATGATAAGAATAATTTTGTCCTGTATATAAACCTTATGTAGACTAAATAATGTGAGCAAGATAAGGCCTAAAAACTTAAATTAAGCCTTGGGACTCTCAGCCACAGGGCCCATGCAGGAAAAATACCAATTTCCCCCAATGTCTGTGGCCACCACTGTGGAAAGGAAGCAATCAGGGAGTAATGCCCAGATGTGCCCGGCAGCAAACTTCTGCCCCGCTGCACAGCCCCGAGTTACCGACCTGGCTCTCAACCCTTCGTGCCACCCAAGAGCCGCATCCCTCCTCGCCCTGCCTCCGTCACAGCTCTGGTCAATCTCAGGTGTGGGGCTGAGCCTCCTCCCTCCCAAAGCCAGAAATGGTTGAATCACCGTAGACTTTCTGACAGTAGTGGGATAAAGACCCATCATTCAGAAAGGCAACTGATCTCATCTTAAAGACATGAAACGATGTCAAGCCCACCACCATTGTGGTAAGCTATTTCAATATTCATTTACCACCACTGCTAGGAACCTGGTTTTATTTCAAGGTTGAATTCATTTAACTTCAGCTTACAGATATTGGATCTTGTTACATTTTTCCATATGACACTAAAACACTGCTCTAGATCTCATTTCTCTGTGTAAATTTCTAAAAACACAGATTAAGTCACCTCTCAGCCTGCATAAGCCTTATCTTTGGGTCTTGCCTTCCAGCCCTTAGGTCATTTTTGTAGCTGTCCTTTGAATTCTCTGCAGTATTTCACATCTTTCTTGAAGCATGAAAATGAGAAGTGGACAAAGTATCGTAATAGCAGTCATTAATTCAAAATCACTTTCCTTCTTTTACTTCATATTCCCTTATTACACATCTATGGGTTGCATTGGCCAATTTTTCCCATGGCATTGTGTTAAGTGCTTGTGGTTGGGTAATTATTTGCAATGACCCCTGTGTCCTTCTGTTCAGTACCACTTTCCAAGAAAGTGTTCCTCATTCTGTGCAAGTTTTTCAATCAAAAGACAATGCGGTATGCAGTCAAATGGCTTTGAGAAGTATAAGCGTATATGTTGATGCAGATCTGTGGGCCAGTAATCCTCTCAAAAAGGGGCAACAGGTTTGTGTGATGAGACATACCATCCCTGAAACCATACTGACTGACATTTGCTACAGATGTAACTAGAGCTTAATTTATTGTTTGTAGTGTCCTGAATTCACTGTTCTATTATTTTGACCAAGATCATCATCAGGGTCTTATACTTCCCTGAATCACACTGCTCACTCCTTGTCTAAGTATCCGAGTGTTTTCAAGCTCTGAGCACCCTGACTCACTCCTTTCAGCCTCTTGGCTATGCGTAATCTGAACAGGCCAATTTGAAAATTTTGATCTTTAGCAGATGCTGTGTCATGCACTTTTTTCTGTATGTGAGAGGTTTCCACTTCTGGCTATAACTTCATCTGACTTGGGCACATCCTCCTGCTCCACCACACCTACAGCACAAAAATCTCTTTGAAAATGTCTGCCTTTTCGAGATCCGATTTACACATCCGCCACTTGCAAGCAGCAGTGGACACTTACCTGACCTACAGATTTTTTATTCCTAATATGACAAAAATACCTTCCTATTGCCTTTAGCCATTTAACCCCAAGCTATGTGAGTGATTCCTTTAGCTCTCCACATCACTGTGCATATTTACAGTTGTTAGCTTCACTGTCCACCCATCCTTTCAGCCTGGAAATCTTTCCGGCAGCACAACTTCCCCATGTGACTGCAGAACCAAGGCTGGGGGATGCCAGTAGGATAGCAAGAAGCAATCCTCAGTTTGAGGTAATGCTTACCACATTACAAATCAGTTATGTCAGCAAAAGGTTCGAGTTTTTGGAAAACTCTCCCTTCTGAAGTTCCAAATATATGTGATAGATGTTGGTACTTTCTTTACAAGGTCAGTGAAACCAGGCTGCTTTCACGGGTGCAGGGGCAGCTGCCAATTTTTAGGTCAGTGATGATCTCATCTTCTTCAAGCAGAATGAGAACCGGTATGCGGAGTTGTCATATGTTCTACTGATACCCGCGCGGCTACCGCAGCACGGAGGTCAATACTAATTTAATCTGCTTTTGTGACTGCAGTGAAGCCACAGCACTTCTGCATTAAGAAATCATCCGTCATTTCTGGAAACTCAGGAAATGTTGCTGCTGGCCAGAGGAGTCTAGACGGTGCGTCCCAAGAGAAAGGTGCACATGATAATGCAGTTTTACTGCACATTATATAGAAAGATTAAGAGCACATAAGATCAGATGCACTTTAATAGATGCTCGTCAACACCAACATCTCTTTAATTCACCACTTGAAAGTGTAGCCTATAGCCTTTCAGAGAGCCTGGTCATGATCTGTAACAGTCTAAAAAGTAGCAACGTCCTTAATGGACAGTGCCTTAGGTGAAACTAATGTCACCAGTGTAGATCCCCACCAAATATAGCAGTCTGGGATGCCCTACATGAGTGTCCTTTATTATTCTGATGATGCCCTTCAGTTCTGGAAAGCAGAAAACTGCTGTGGGATCCACCTGTGCCTCCAAGCGCCATATACACTGCCAGCCCCTCCAGGCTGGCATTGCAGAGATGACCGTCTGCATTGTCTGTCTTGACTGGGACCAGCTGGGAGGCCCTTATGGGCTTTTCTGAGGTTTGCCCGGCTAGAGGCAAGCAGCATTTCTCAGTTTCCTACTCCACCACCTGCATGTCCTCTCTTCCAGTTGGTTCTTGCAGGTTCTTCATTCAGATGTCTGATTCAGCACCTGGTGGTGATTCGATACCGCCAGATGTGATGATAACGTTCCGGTTCTTCTGCTTCTGGTCATGACAAATTGCCAGCCTCTTTCTTTGTTTCTCATGTTCCCTGGGCAACTTAACTCCACTGCCAAAGCTTGAAAGATTTGTCGTAACACTGGCCAGATCAAGGAAACTTTTCAGAAAAGCTTTCTTATTTCTGGCCTTTTGGAAGATGGTCAGCTTTTTCTTAAGACCTTTAACTTCCCTCTGTAGAAGGTCTGGTAGCTCCCACTTCAAGGAGACCACAGGTAAGAAGCAAATATGACATGTGGTAAAGGTCAAAAGAACGGGTAATGCTCTTCCCATCCTGATCACTGCATTTGTAGTAGAAAGCTCTCAAACTCCCATAGAAAAACCTCCTATATGAGATCTCTGTGTTCAAACTTTATCTTTTTTCAAGAGTTATTGGTTCAAATAAACACTTCGACTTTTCTAGTAGAAGTGCTTCCACTTTTAAAAGATATACAAAAAGTCTTAGCAGTGTTTGTCGATGATATAGAGTGAGAAATTGATACCATTAAGGTACTATTAAAAAAAAAGTTTTAAAAAGGATTAAAAGATAATTATAATAAGGATTAAGAAAAGAAATAGCAGAATATTTTTTCTTTCATTTTTTTATTCAGTGTTTCAGTCTGCAGAAAGAAAAAATCAGACAAAAGATATTTATACTGCATATAAGTTTAGCTATGAAAAATATGCCTACCTTACTTTTATGGTATTTTAGCTTTTGTTCTGTGGCTTTCAGTTTATTTTTTTAACTACAAAGACAAGCTTTCTATTGTTGTTTAGTTCATTGTGGGTGAATACTAGAACTTTAAACGTACTTTTATTTATGTCGTTACAATCCACAAACCAAAGACCTGACAAAGTTGGGTCTTTGACTGTACAGTAACTGGAAACCATTGTGGGCCTTGTTCTGCTCTTACAGCTTAATCAGAGCAGTCATAGGACCCAGTTTTGCTCCCATTCAAGCCAACAGGATTTTCACTGTTAACTTTTATGAGAGTAGGGTCAGAATATATACTGCATGGAATTAAATACCTGACAGGTTTTTTTTTTCTTAAAGGGCTAATTCTTCACACCGAATTGCTGGGAGCTGCAATGGAAACGGAGAATGAGCTGCTTCAACATTTCCTGGCAGTGCCATGTTTTTGATCTGTATTACAAAGGATCACTGAACATGAACAGACCTGGTGGCTTTGAAAACCAGCCCCAGAGTGGCTGTGAGCATATTTTGCCCCACATCCCACCCACTTTCAGTCCATACAGCTGCCTCCTCACAAATAGCTTGCCCTTGGCCTGTTTGAATGCACCTGGGAGCATCCTAGCCCACGGAGCAAGCTTGGGCAAGTGTGGTCCCTGCAGCTGCTGCAGAGAGAGCACCTTGAACCCAGGCAGGGGCTGCACTTACAGACTTGCAATATGGAAAACAGTCAAGTCTGCTCTTGAGGGTGGTGTTGGCATAGTCAATATTCTCTCTAGAGATTTCTGGGGATCTCTGAATGCTCTCCGTGACCCAGTTCGGTCTCTGTTGCACCACTGTTTGCCCGTATCACTACCCCAGTGTGGGTGGAAAGAAAAACATGTTGTCTGCCAGGTACAGCTGTGGGAAAGGGCTAGGTCCTCCCTGCTCTGAGAGGAGCCTGCCTGCATACTCATAGGAGAAGCCATAAGGAGAAGAGCAGAGCTGGGGTGTGTAGAAATTAAGGGCTAAATCTGCAGCTAGCACAGATCAGCCACACTCTAGGGATGTTAGTGATGCTGTCTTCATTTGTGCCAGATGAGGATCTGGCTTCTAGCATCCTTTTTGGCCATCAGAAAGGCACAAAATGCAATGTAGCCATGAGCAAATGAAGAATAACAAAGCACTTTGCTAGCAGCAAGGGTTAGAGAGCTGTATCAGTTTCTTCAATCGCTGCCGGAGTCCCTGCTGCTGGCCTCATCACCTGCCTGTTTCAGGCAATCTCTTCTTGAGGCTGCCTTAGCCATCTGGTAAGATTACAAACAGAACAAAGCAGCAGCAAAGGAGAAGAAGGAGTTGGGGCGGGGGGAGCTTGCTCATCCTGCCTCCCCCCTATGCCTCCTTTTCATCCTCTGAATGTGTAAATCCTGGCTGTGGCCTGGCTCCTAAGAAACTGTGTGTGCAGAGGTAGCCAAGGCCATTTGATTCAGCACTATTGGAAATCTGATTTCTCATTGGTCTTACACAAAGGTCTATTAATTAGGGCTGATAGAGCTTAGTAAAAAATCTGCTTGGCTAGCAAGGGCACTCTCTCGCTCGCTCGCACTTTTCTTAGATCTTGCCAAGATCTCAAAAATAGAGGGAGCTTAATTACAGTCAGTGGATTAATCTCCAAGGGAAAGAAATTGTAATTAGCTCTTTGAAATGTGCCACTTCTTCTTCTGGGCTTTCAGAGTTTGTCAGTGTGTCTGTCTGTCCTTCTGTAGGGCTAGAAAAAAGGTAATGCTGCACAGCTTTTATGCTCATTTTTCACCCAAGCCAGAGGTGCAAATGGCAGCCTGACTTCATAAACATTTCCAGCTGATCTTGAAGAGACTGTTGTTTCCTCAGTTTCTCTCTTAAATCCTGCTTGCCGCTTCCTGCAGGGCTATTCTCTTTAGCTGCGGTCACTAGTGGTCCCGCAGCCAAGGCTGCGAAGGCCTTCTGGTGTCTCTTTGAACTCGTTCTCCACTTCATGAGAGTAATAAGGAAAACTTGGGGTTTGACTGTGCCATTTCGAGCTGCTCATGTGATGGCATGAGTTGTAACAGCCCATCAGTGATCAATGGGAAGGGAATAAACCCAGTGCCTTGTAGTCTATCATTTATGTTCATGTTCAAGTAGGTTTGAAGGTGAACAGTAGTGTTGGGGAGAAAATATAAAGCCAGAACAAGGCATTGCAAGAGATTTCAGTGAATTCCCATTTCTCACGTATGGGAATTAGGCACAGGTTTAAAAATCACCTTGATAAATGAGAATGTGTCCAGCAAAGACACACCAAGCACTCTGATTTATAACAGTCATTGAATGCAGTCACGTCCCTGATACACAGCACCTTTGCTGTTGAGTTTGCATATATGCAAGCTAATTTTCCAGAGGTATACATTGGGGTACATCACACATTGGCAGGCAAGATCAAGCCCTTTATGTGTACACATTGGCAGTGTATCAAGGAGAAGAATAAAAAGAGGAAACGAAATACTCTCCTATGGGGGAGCGAGCATGGAGGGAGCCTTCAAGATGTATATCCCTTAATCCTTCTGCCTAGTATATCATCATTCCTCAACAGTGCAGTAAAGCTATCCCTTCATTAAGACTCTCAGTCCTATGGAAGGTGACCCAAACTCCCCTTCCATCCATTTGAATCTTGCTCTGACAGCCAGTGACTTGTTAATTATTAATATGAAATATTTGATGGTACATAGAGCAGCTGAACCCAGTTTAATATATGCTCAGGGCGACTCTCTGAAGCTGAAATCAGCCATTCTGATGCTTCGGATTTTTCTACTGAAGTTTTGCCTTTTGCTTCCTCTTTTACTTCCCTGTCTTTCTCGTGCCTTTGTGCCTTCATGCTGAGTGTCTTCTTTCATCTCAATGATGAACTTACAGGTCTGCATTTCGATTCTATTTCTTTACTTACTGATCAGGCTTAATGGAAAAATAAGAAACACGATACAAGTCCTGGTTTCATTCAATCCCCAGAAACCCTTTTTCTTTCTTCTGTCTGAAACGGTTAGTCTGTCCAGTGGTACACACTTTGAAACACTGCACATCTCTGCGTATCCCTGGAGTTTGAGCTGTGGTATTAGCTTCAACTGTAAGTGAAATCACATCACCCAGAGTTAACCATGTGCTACATGTGGTAAATAAAGGCTTTGGAAAACTTATCTTCTGGCTTAGGGCGCGTTTTTAGGATGCAAATCTCCTCTTTAGAATGATTTGCTTGTTATGAGATTATGATTTGCTACTGCGTGCTTTATCGACACAAACATACATTACGGAGGTCATAACCACCCACCTGCCCCGGGTGCAGCCACGGTTACTTACAGAATCTGTCGCTTTATCATTCAAAATAGAGGGATGTCATCTGTTTGGCTCCCATGCAAGCTCTTTAGCACTGATTTTTCAAAAGCATCTTCCTGTCTTGGGTCAGGTAACATTTGGCTACACCACCTTCACTCTTTTGTTTGTGCAGTATCTATCTCCTGTGCTGATCAAGAGAATCCACTTTGGTTAACACCCTCCTCCCCACTGTCATTTGCAGCTTCCTATTTTTGTCCACTTTCTTGCATTTTGCCCTTTTGAGAGACACGAGCTGTGATGATAATACACAAAGGCTCTGCCAACACGGTCCAGAATCCAAGCTTAGCCCTGGAGAAAATCCTCCTCCTGACTGGCAGGAATGAACCCCAACCCTGTTGTTATTTCCCTCTGAACATGAGAGTCAGCTCAGTTAAAGCCTCTTTGGAAACCTGGCCACCAGGCCGTTGAGCAAAATATAAACCAGCACAGCTACTTCCAAATAGTGCTACTATCAAGTATGGCAAAGACACTGGAATTTGGAAAAGCCTGATTGTCTGCTCTTTCTTGATTACTGTACCGCCCATACTCATTTTATGAACACCAGAATACACACAGTAGCTATATGCTTATTATACGATATACGTCCATCCCTCTCTAGGGAAAATGTGAGCATGTATTTAACCAATATTCCGTTGTATGCTGTAATTTCAACTCATGTTAGGGACCTAGCAAGCAACACATAGCAGAAGCAACAAGCCCCGTTCCTTGTTTCTCCTCTGCTCATCCAGCAGGCGTACTAAATTATGCACGTTGTTTTTCCCGAAGAATCTCTTTAAGCAGCATCATAAACCAGCAGTATTTGCATCGCAGAGGCAACCTTTGTTCTACTTAGAACAAAGTAATAGTATCTGCGTGCAAATGCAGAAGGGGAGGTGACTTAGAAAGTATTTTGGAAGAGCTTAGAGAGCAGGATTGAGATATTATTATTATTATTATTACTATTATTATTATTATTAGAAATTTGAACATTTTCTATCACATTAACTGACTTTACAGCAATATATTTTGCTGCTATCATAAAAGGAGGTAATGAACCATGAAGTTTCTTCAGGAAATTGTCAGCATCTGCCTGCAAATAATTTTCAAACACATGTGAGCCATGAAGGAAGAACACACTGATTCAAAGAAAACTGCTTGTCCCCATCCTAACAGAAAACCAGCCAGTGTCACTGTTGTTTGACTCATTCAGGAGAAGGGTCCGGTTTAAAGACATGTCACTGGTATGTAACAATGGAAAATTTAGATGCATGTTAGTCATCTCACAGATAAGATTACCTCCTTTGAAAGCATATGTTTCCACAGATGGATAATCGTAATGAAAGGATAATCAATAAAATGAGAAGAAATTCAACAACCTGCTTTTTATTCTCTTAGGGATCTCACTTTTTAAAACAATTATCTCTCCGTTATCTGTGACACCTCCTTTGTTCCTCACAGTAGGTGCCTAACACTAAATCAAAACCAAAACCCATATCTAATCAAAGATAATAGGAAATTTAAAAGATTTCCTTATCAGTTCCAAACACATACAGCATCACATAGCAGTTATCTAGGATTAGGAAGCTTTCTGGGTGTGATTCACTGATAGCATTTACATCGTGCTACATCTCTGTAGCAAACACGGTACTGAAGAATAAAGCAACATCCTCAGGTTGTGATATGCTGGAAATCTATGGGAAATGGATTCTCCATGCCTAGAGCCTTGTGTGGTCATTTATGCAGGTGCAAGAGGAATATAAAATGCAACCAGCTATATGTGAAGCATTTTATTCTCACTATTAATGGATGTAATTGACTGTGCAAGGTACCCAGCAGTGAAAAGTCAAGCTCATGTATGTTTTAATCTTTAAAAGTTTCCCAGTGACAGAAAAGTTGTACATTTCCTCTATTCAAGCTTTCATTTTATGCAGTTAGGACATCTATCATTCCCTCTCTTGGGTCTTTTCTTCCTTGATGTAATAAGAAAAAAGGAGTTTTCATCTTTTTTTTTTTTTTCTTTACTGACATATTATCATTAAAAGCATCTCAGACCTTGTTATGACTTCACACAAAACACTGGTCATTGATGTTTTTCTGACTAGGAGAAAGCCAGTGTTTGTCTTCATACCAGGTTCACTGGCCAGAGAAATGACTCGCTAAACTCATCACAAGCAGAGAGTTAGAATTCATTGATTTACTCATTTTCCCCTGTGCTCATCACTTTAACAGCTGAGCATTTCATAAGTTTTGAATGGACTTATCTCTGAAGTAGATCGGTGAGGTAAAGAAATTTTATTTACTTCCACTTTACTGGCGAAGAACTGAGGCAATGAGAGATTAAGTGACTTGTCACAGGTCACAAAGGAATCCAATAATGCATCCAGGAACAAAGACCAGACCTCTTTAGTATCAGTCCAGTGCCTTACTCATAAGAACATCTTTCTTCTCCTTCTCTCTTAATAACCTCTAACTCATTTCTTCCACAAACTCTGTATCTTGCAGCAGTCTGTGTCTGTTCACAGCTTGCTTGCTTTTACCGTAATCCCATCAAGCTCTCCATCCCTATGGTGCCTTCAGAAACATTTTATATTTATTTCTGGTATCAATACAAACAAACGATCTCAGTATTCTCAAAGTAGCATTATAGCAAACCCGGCATGAAACAGATGGAAGAAATAAAATGAGGTGATGATATGCCACTCTAACAATAGTGAGAAGACAATATATTGCTAACAACATTCCCAGTCTGCTGCTTCTCCTCTGTATGTGATAAAAAGCTTTGTTAACAGAAATCATAGCTAGTTATTTACCAGTATTATGGTTAAGGTTTGCTTTTACTTGGTTTTCAGCTGGGACAAGGACATGTAGCAATTATTCCCAGAGTACATATCTATAGCATAAAAATACCAGAAATACCTGGACTCAGTTATGCACTGTAGCAGTATTTCCTTGGCAGGGAAGAAGAAGAGGAGGAAAGCTTGCAGTGCCTAGACAAAGAGGAGAAACACAGTATTTTGAATACAGCTTTATAGACACCTATCCCATTTTCTAGTCTCACTGCAAAAACTAATAAAGCGTAGCAGCCAATGGGGTAAATGGATGGTGTCCATCAGGGTATCTGGGGTCAGCAACTGTCTCAGTTACAGTGACATAACTCCTGGGGAAGTTGATGGGACAAGGTCTCCAGTGGGCTGCAGAGTCATTTCTCTGGTGCATGGCTGGTACAAATCATTCCCATTTCAGAAGTGACCTGCGACCAATTTGCACTGGTATCAGTGAGTAAGCAATGCAAAAAGCCATGAAGAATTTGAAAGCAGAACTTATCTAATTGAAGGCAGAATTTCTCCCTGTTTAACTGAACTGAGACATTTTCAACCCAGTCATAGGTCAGGAAAAGGGTCTCTTCTGTATCTGAGCTGGGGATTCTTGAGGACACCCATGTCCTAACTCCCCTCACTGTGCTTGCATTCAATCTGAATTTAGGCTGCTGCAGCTTACAAATTCTGCATGTCCTTCTAGTAGCAATCTTGGGCTCTTTCTAAGAAACACTGTAAGTCTTCTCATCAACCCAGCTCTGATCGTGCAACATGGCTGCAGAGGCCACTGGAAAGGGAGAGGCTGCTGCACCATGCACAAAGACGAAGGCCATTCTCCTCGCCAGCCCCAAACAGACTCAGAAATGTGCCCAAGTACCGCCTCACTTTGGTCAGGTTTCATCCCACTTTCAGGGTGAATACCACACTTCTTCAGCAAATTTGGCCTCAACAGTAGCATCCAAAACCCTCTTGAAGTAAGGTTTAGACTCAACTGGGATATTTAGGATTAAACAGTTCCCACTTACCTTGTTTACCACACATTCAAAGTTTGACTAACTTTCAAATCAACTGAGGGTAACTTTGTGTGTTGATGTTCTAGCCCACACCTGTAACTTGTGCCTCAGTGGAAAATATTTCAGTGCTTGTCCCCAAAAAAGCACTGAAGGTAGCTTTATTCAGCTCCCTCAGCCCTACTCATGTACTTTCAGCAGGGAAAGGAGTGGAGTAAGAAAATCTCCAGGATTTACAGAAGTGATGTACAGGCCGACTCCGTCAGCCACTTTCATCCAGACCTGGCACGGAGCAAGAAATCAGCTCAGTGAGTGGGACAGAAAGACAAATTGCTGGAACTACTGAAACTTCAGCTTTCTACAGCTGGCAGGAGGATTCCCAAAGACCGCCACGTGCCAGAGCCAACGTGTTTTCTCCAGCCTTTTTCAAGGTCTGGCTTGACAGAAAACCAGTCCGGAATTGGCAGTGGCAGCCCCAGTGTGGATGAGCATCCATGCAGCTCTGCAGCCACAACCGCATCCTGTGGCAGGGGAGGGCGCTTTGCACGGTGCTGCTGAAGGAGCGGCCGCTGGTACGTCACCACTCGTGGACGCTATGTCAAAATCCATCAGAGAAAACCTCGGCCCTTGACTTCAAAAAACACATTTCTGGAGAATATGAATATTCTTGTTTGTTAATCAGAGTTGGGAAAGATGGACAGGTTATCCAACTACTCTGGTAATGTCCATAACAGTCTGTTTTCAGGAAGTGCCATAGGTTTTTAGCAGAAAAGTCTAGAAACTATAACAAAAAAAAAATCACAGATAATTAGAAACACTAGTATTGGGAGTGATGGCTTTCTCTCGTTATGCTATAAAACAGAGAAACTCGCCTTTACATGAATTTCCAGTAACCTCTGTTTTTCTTACTCTTTTATACACGCTGTCCTCATAATATTTTTATAGGATGCGACAAAGAAACTATTTCAATAAAGATTTTCTTTCTTCATGTACTGAGGAACTATAACTTTTCATTTAGCCTTTTAAGATATGACACATCTTTTGACACTTTCTGACTCCCGGTACAAGGCAAAGGCAACTTCTGAGCTTGTGTTTTGGTTTTCCTTCTCTTTTTGATCTGTTTAGCTGAGCCCTTGTCAGTTGAGAAAGAATTTTTAACTCATACATTTCTGGATGCTGAAAAAAAATTGCTTCTCAGTAACACTAGGACTGCTGCGGTTAAGAGCTGCAGCAGAGCTCTCTGTTCCACCACATAGGACTGGACTCTGTTTACCCTTTAGTCCTTCCTCGATTTGTCTATAATGCCCCACTTATCAAAGTTTTCCTATGATAAGCTCCCTTTAATAACTTTCTTATTTATTACTCTTTATGACTGTGGCTATTGGCCTTGATCAATAACATAATCCTGTCTGCCCTAAAGATATCACTAACTCCATAGATAAACATAATCTTACTGATCTTTCCGCTCCTTGGTCCCTACTCACTGTTGCATCTACTTAAGAGCAAAACCCACAAACTCCCAAGTCATTAATTTATTTTTTTCTTTTCTCTGCTAACATTTACATTGGCCATTTTGGATCTTTAAGACTGAAATTCCAAAATTAAATTGTCATAGTTTTTCATATGAATATGCTCCTACAAAGGCTAATAAGGAGTAGGCTAATTTGCATACTCAGGTAAGAAAATTTAAAAAATGAAATAACCTTGCATGGGTATCTAATAACACACATAACACTTTTTGCACCTGAATCTGGGTTTGATAGGTTCATTTTTCCTTCGGGTTAACATCGAGACAACATTTTGCCCAGTCGCACGCATATTCATCTACAGAATTTAGCCCTAAGCCAATTCAGATATAATTATTATTATTTCCTCCTACTTCCCTTGAAAGTACTGTAGGCATAGTTTACTTTGAAATGAGCTGGCCATTTTTTTCCCATGAAGTACATAAAATAATCCACTACTTACAGCACGCACTTCTTTTCTCTCTCTACTTTATACAGCACATGTGGTTCTCATGACGAGACAAAAGAAAAGATTATTTTTCTATTTTTCTCTCCTTTTTAATTAATTTTAATTAATCCGTTTTGTACCAAAGCCATAAAAAGGAGGCAAAGATAACTTAGTCAAAAGGGGGGTTCTCTCATGACCTTCTCAGTAACAAATTAAAGTGAAAACTGCTTGGAATCGTAAGGTAGTGAACTAGCTGTACGTCCTTACAGGTTTGGCTCAATGCTAGTTCACATCAGACATATAAATTAAGTTTGCGGTCTTGTCCCGAGCCTGTTTGTACAAATCACAAGCTCCAAGAGGGCACGCTGTAAGTCACCCACGCGGGCAGCTGAGAGAGGCTGGTGGGTGCAGGTGCTTTATTTCAGCAGTGGTCCTTGGGTCAGGCAGCCTCGGCATTTCTCACCAGCTCCTCATTCAGCCCCCCTCCCTCACCTCCCAGCCCATCTCTCTTCCAAAAATCCCCACTCCTCCTCTTAAAAAAACACATTTTTAATAGATGAGCTTGACACAAAGCATAGAAGGAACCATCTGCAATGGTTAAAATGGGGCAGTTTATGAGCAGCTGACAGGAGGAAAGTATCTGACAACCTTAAGTTAAAGTTGCTCTCCCGGCTAATATCATTGTTAATGATAATAATATTTAAAAAATCAAACGCGTCACTGAATTATCACATCGTACTGCATTATCACACTGAACTGAGGCAGGCGAAACCTTTATAAGAAATTCGAGAGCCTTAAAGGCTCTTTCAAGGCAGGAGTTGCTGTAGCGGAAGGAGAGCGTGGTGCTGTGAACTTCAGAGACGTTGCCTCCAGGACAACACTGGGGGAGCTTTCACACAGACGTGTTAGAAATTCTGCCCAAACCAGCTCAGCACAAGTCACAAGTAAACTGTAAATAGATAGTAACTCAGAGGGAGGAGAGGGAGCAAATAGCCAAAGATATTAAGATAAACAATACGTAATTATTCAAATAGACTAAACATAAATAAAGCTGCATGTGTGTCTCTGTAGGCCCTCTGGGTCATTAAGGAATTAAGGATGCAATTAACAAGGATTAAGACATTTTCAAGAAGCTGAATTTATTATTTACATTTGTCTTCACTGTAGTGGGGGATTTGGAAATTTATGGAAATGATGAGTGTGATATTATAAAGATAAACATTTCTGAAGAAGAGGTACTGGAGCAAGTTGAGAAAACCCGAGCTGATGAAGTTAAAAGAATCCAGGATTGTTCAGAAGCTAAACTTCAGAACAGAGCGACTAGCAAGAGCCTGCAATGCGACTTTGAAAAACAAGGGTGTTTCCCGAGACTAAAGAATTTCCCTGTTCTAAAGTATGAGTCAGAAATGAACGTAGGTAATGCTGACCCCAGGGATGAGGATGCCCACTGTATGCAACCATGGACAAGGTTAATTTGGGTGTGCAGGATCAGGCCAGCTGGGCTGCAGCTCTCTCCCCCCAAATCTGCAAAAAAGCCCCAGCGAATTAAGGAAGTGGGAAGTGTCAGCGGGTTTTCAAAATGCTTTTGACAAAGCCTCTCATAGCAGACCGATGGGTCAAATGACAAATTGTGGATTAGTATGCTGTGTTTTAAATGGATTAAGTGATAGGAAACAAATAATCTCAGTACAGTCCTGCGTGACAATGGTAAATGCTAAATCCCTGGTGACTTAAAGGTTAACCCTCACGTCTTCCCATTTCCATTACATCTATTTGCTCATCGTGAGGTTTTATGAAGAGGCTGCCTGAAGAAAAGGGGGAACATTTGCCTTCAGGAAAGCTGGGTTCTCCTTGACTCTGCCACCCCCAGGACAACACTGCTAGGCTGAACAGCCATGCCAAAGTTGATGCTAACACATTATCCATTCTAATTTCTTACTATTGGGGACATTATTTCACACCTTGCTGGCTGTGATTTTTCTTCTGCTGTGTCATCTTGCCACCTTGGAGCCTGGTTTGGAAAGCGGAGCAGGCGAAATGCAGAACGCCCCGGGTCCAGTGCTGTTCCTCAGATGATTTTTCACAATGATTTAGAGAGGACTGACAACGTGTCGCTGAAGTTTATGCACACTGCTAAGACTGAAGGGCAGCATAAATTATGGAAGATGGCGAGCGATTTCAGTAGATCACATGTATACACCCCAGGCGTGTAAAATGTAGTCTGAAGAACACAATGTAACACGCATGTAGGTGATATAACAGTTTCTTGACATGAAATGGCATTGTCTTCGCCTGGTGGTTTCAGGAAAATCCAGTATAGCTCGCAGAAGGCATCCCTCCCACCTCTCCCAGGACGCAGGTAATGACACTTAAGCAAATAAAATAGCATGAGCCATGCTAGATAAACAGACCGACACACTGCAGGCAGTTTCAGACCTCTGTATTTGGCAGGCTGTATCCCCTGTATGGAGATCATTGCTCAACAAGGGCTCTGATTTGGGTTTTGTTCTGTTGTTTGCCATAGCTGGAGTGACAGCTGAAGAGATCCTGGGAAAGTTGATGGAAACAGAGGCATGGGTGACATTAGGTATGGCAAAAGCACAAAGGGAAATGGGCCTCATCCAGCAAAACACACATATGCCCATCCTCACTGCTCATACAGGCTGCTTGCTCGCAGCCCTCGCTGCACTCCCAAATTGCCCAGTGCCTCTGCCTCGCACGAAAGGGGCTCACAGGGCTCGAGAGCTTCCCAGCTCTCAGCCTGCGATGAGCCACCAGACTCATCACTTTTTCTTCGCAGTCTGAGCCCGCTGCCCAACCCCCTTGTCCCCCCACTCCTCCCTTTCCCACCCCACTGACCTGCAGGTCTTCCCTGGACTTACAGCACTGCCCCTCGCTAAAACGCAGAGGTGCTGCCAGCTCTGCCCCATGGCAGATGCTGGTGAGCCTCCAGGCTGGGGAGCATCGAGCAGGCAGAACACCTTCTTGTGTCAGGTGCCAGGGTGCCAGGCTGGGGTGGAGGTGCCTCACTGCCAGACTCTTGAGGCTGTGGGTCCACGCAAGTCCAGGGTGCTCTGCCCTGTCCCCAGCCTCCCATTCCCACTCCTCCCTTTGCGCCAGCCCTGGTCTCATCTGATCTCCTGGTCAGCTGGTTCAGGAAGTTAAGCCAGCGGAAAACTAATCCTGCAAAGAAATGTGCAGCCACTTTAGCTCCCGAACTGGCTTACTGCAAGGTCAAACAAACACCAGTGCCTGCCTGAGGGGCAAGCGGCGGGGGAGAGGTGGGAAAACACAGCCAGAGGTAAGGATGGGATGGCAGCAGGGCCCATGAGGGCTGTTTGGAGCTGTCTTGGAAGCACACCCTTAGGCACCAGTCTGCTTGCCGCCATCAAAACTGAGGTTTGTCTGTGCCTGTGTGGCAATGACAGCCTCAGGTCACGAAGGCGAAGCTTTGAGATGAAAACCTACAGAGTTTGGGCACCTCTTTGTTTAGGAGGTACCTCTCTGTTTAGGAGCTCAGGGTCACACCTTTAGGCTTAAGCACTTAGGCCCCATGGGGATTAGTTAAGCCTTTTTTGGATCTCCTTTACCTTCTGGTATTGCTGTTAAGGTCTACATGCTGGATTTAAATAACCATTTTGTGATGCACATAGAAGAAACCCACACTCAATGGGGAGAGTGCAGAGAAGATTATTGCTCTGCTGTAATGGAGCCAGCATCACATTGCAATGATGCTCAAGGTCATTCAAGGTTATCAAAGGATGATTTGAAAACATTTCTTGCATTCTTGCCTGGGCGAGCAGAAAATCTGGAGTAAGCTGGGAAGGAGAGGGAGTCTCACAGGCATTGCATGTTTTCACAGAGTAGCCCAAGCGGAGCGCCTGATACTTCATGAGGAAATGCTGGAAGAGCAGAAAGAAGCTAGCCACCACTGCTGCCTTCCGTGACCTTCTCCTCTGCCCTGTTCCTCTGCCTGTCACTGCCCTCTCCTTTGCAACAGTGGGAGGCAGCATGGCCAGGCAGCATCCTCTGCCTGCAGGCAGACCTCTCTTGTACTGAGGTGAGATGCACAGAGGAACCTGTCCAAACCTCCTAGAAGGACAGAAGGTGGAAGCCACTGCCCTGTGCCAGCGAAAGAAATCTACCCAAAGCAATAGTTTTGCAAATGGGGGGTGGGAAAGAATTAACTGCTTCAGTTAGAGAGGACTCAAGGGGAAGGGAATGGTAGCGTGGGTATTTTTCATCTAGACAATTAGGTCTGATCCTCAGGGCAGTGGGTGTTAGGCCAAGGCTGGAAAACTCTCCCTAAACCAGCAAAGCACAAAGCTTCCATGCAGTGTTTGCTCAGCCCCAAGAACTTCCTGGTAACTCAGGTTATTGAGGCAGATTGTTGATTAGGATCCAAGAGAGGATTAGAAACTCTTTTAAGCATAAATAGTATTTGCAACTGTGTGAGTTAAGCAAACGGATACAAGGGAAATCAAACCTCACGCTTCGGGGCATAAACTGCTCTCTTGTGAGTCAGGATCAACCTTTTTTTCCTCCACGCATAGCATCTCATAATTAGCTAGGTGCTTGCTGTGGTTTTGATTTGCTCTGAAGCATCAGTTACCGGCCGCTGCCAGAAGCAGGATGCTGGACTAGATAGACCCGTGATGTGTTTCTGTAGGGCAACCCTTTTGTTCCCATATTGGCAAAGCTTTGTGGGAAAGCTTTGGTGATTCATGTCTTCAGCAGCTCCTGGTCTTACTGAACATTGGCCTCTCATTTCCATAAGCACTAAAGTCACTCTGAATTGCTACAGAAATAAAGAGGCAAAGTTGCATTTATCTACACGGTGCAGACAGCATTTATTTACTAAATGCAAAGATGCTTTTAGGACCTGCACGGGTCACTTTTGCTAGCAAGAAATTAATTATTTTCTGTATTCCATTTCAGCTGCAAAGAAGTCGCACAACTTCTAGAAGGTTTTGTATTTTGAAAAATATATATTTCTGTGTGCATGTGCGCATACACATACATGTGTGCATGTATATATATAAATATATGTCGGTCCAATAAAAGGGTTTGAATTACTAGCATTTCCTTACAAATTAAAGGCAGGCAAAGACCAGTAATGCAGGTGACAGAGCATGCACTAACAAAGTCTGCCTCTCCACGCTGCCTCTTTGATGTACCTCATCTTTGCCCTGAAGGAATTTCATTATCCTATGGTGAGCCAGTAATGAAATCTGTACTCAGAATCAAGCCTTCATAGAAAACGGTATCTTGACTCTTTGTTCTGCACAGGCTAGCTGTGTGTGGTAGGAATGTGTTTCTATTTGTGTGTGATCTGAGTGTACTTTGAATACTGATCTCCAGATAAAAAGGATAGAGATCTAATTCGACAAAATATTAAAATCCTCTATCTTGGTTTATCTAACAAAATTATGATGCTTATTATTGTGATGAACATTTGGGGTGATACTTGTAGTGTTCAGCATGTGTGAGAAAAATCTCTGTGGAAAATCGAACGGAGTGTCAAAGACCCTGATTTATAAAGAGTGCAGAGGGCTCTTAAGTACTATTTTTAGAACAATGCCGCAACAGATTTACACACAGAGAAAAAACCCTCCTCTACAGTCACTTAGGAGCAAAGTAGCATTTCACTGCATAATAATGAGGAATTAATTGCTCTTTGTCATCACTTTTTATGCAAATTGCCATAGAACATTTGCCCAGTGTGCATTTTACCTTTTAACAAAGAAAGTAGTCATGACAAACTAGACCAAATTTCATAAGCTAAAGACAAAAGTAGACTGTACTACACATAAATTGCAGCTAGCAAGTCTATTCCTTTGAGGAACTCTATCAACTTCCCATGAAAGCCCATTAACAAAAAAAAAAAGAAAAAGGTTTCTTGGCCTATGCATCTAGTTAAATTAAATTAAGTTCAATTATTAGAGAACTGAAATTGCTTCTCATGGAATTTGCTTGTCACTCTTTACAGCTTCTGTTTATTTTTTTCTTTTCACTTGGGATAATCACCAAATATCACCAATTTTTTGCTTCCTTACCGACCGCTTTCAAGCTTTTACTCATATCGTTATTGAATTTCAGACATTGCAGGTTGCCAGTTGTTTAAAAATGTTTTGTTGGACTTATATTTAAAAGTAAAAAAATATTATCAACCTTGTGTTTCACCTATGTTTTCACAACATTTGCATTTAGACTAAACTGACAGTTCTTCAGAGAAAACCAGAACTGCAACAGCTACGGAATAGCATTTCCTTTCAGTGTAAGAAAGAGAAATACATAATAAATCATCTTTGTTCTACATGAAGCTTTAATTTTTTAGTCATTCTGCAATTGACACCGCAAATTCAATGCAAAAATTACCTAGATGTAGACATCCTAATGGATTGCATTGTGTCAAAGCATTTTCTCCAGAAACATCTCAACATGTTTTCTTTTTCCTGAGAAATGTAGGAAGGATATCACTGCGCAAGGAGTTTCTGTCTTGCATGTGCAATGAATTAATTCAGTGAACTAGTGGGTCTTTTCAATCTCTAGTTTCTACCAACTTCAAACATAATAGCGAGTTCCAACAGAGTCCCTTTTCTATTCGTATGCTATTCACAGCAGACCTTTGTAGTTCACAACTTCAAGTTAACATAGCAAAGAGCAGTTTTAAATCACTCCGGTAATCAAGGGTCACAATTATTTGCCGCAGCTACAAAAAAAAATCACACACACGCTGCAAGCCAATGCACTCTGCTTTCACCTCTAAGACAGAAAAATAACAGAGACTTTACCTCTGCCTTAAGTGCTCAGCACTTCAGCAGTGCTATCTATTAATCAAAAAATATATGAATGCGGCTTATAAATCCCTCTGCATGGAAAGAGCCATCTTCACCCTTACAGAAATATACTTTCTGTCCTGGTCCTTGCTTGAAGTGCAAGAACATTCTGCAGCCTTTTTGAAAAAAACAAAAGCAATGGATGTGAAAAGTAAATGAATCAAACAGTTGTTAGTTACTTGAGTGGAAACCCCCAGATTCTTTGGGGTCCCAAGTTCTTTGGTTAGTATTGGAGCTAAAAGCAAAATAAACTGCCCCTGTAAAAGCCAAAGCCTTCAGTATAATACTGAAGCACTCCAAACTCCGCTCAGAACTGCACAGTGTCAGGGATTTAGCCTGGAATAACAAGTCCAAAATACTCCAACATCTACTCCAAGGCCATCAGAGGCAGTGGGAGCCACCGTGCCAGGACAGACACTGTGTACCTGCTGAGTGCCAGTACATCTGCATCCTCCGTGTTCCCCACCTGCCCTCCCGCCAGTCCTTCTCTGGCTTCTGTTCAGCCAGAAGCCACCCCCGACCTCCACAAGCCTTCTTATGCTCCAGTCATATTTCAGCTACTTGAAGCACATATTACTATTAAACTACATGATGATCAGACTTGCCTCTTAAATTTTACATTCACACACGTTGCTGCCTGTCACTTCCCACCCCTCCCTTGGAAGGCACACTGATGGGCACCTTGGCCATGCCCCATAACACAGCAGTGTCTACCACTGCCGGGCTCTGCTGAAGCTGGTGGCTTTGCACTCTGCTTCCTCCCTGCCTCCATCTCCACTGCCCACCCCCAACGCCCCAGCCTCCTCTCCCAGTCCCACCAGCATTGCATTGTCTTAATGGCTTCACGTTTCCCACCATCTGCTACATCCTGCATGGCTCATCACCAGAAATACCTCCTCAGCTGAAGCAGCAGTGTGCTCGGCAAAGTACGCCTCCTCCTGCAGAGGCAAAGGGAGTACGCAGCAACCACCATGGCAGTCTGGCACTGAGGACCGAGGGAGAGGTCGCCAGAGGCACAAGTGGCAGCAGGGCACCCAGTCGGACATCCCACCACCACTGCCAGTTCTGAAGAAACTCCTCATGACTTCCTTGCGACAACAGCAAGATGTCCTCTGCTGTGGCTGCACAGTCCAGCCTGGAAGGGAAGTAGTTTATTTGCACGAAGCTCCTGTTACAGTTATCCACTGAAAGCAGAATCACGGGCGCTAGAAAGTCAGAGCTGTTACCAACTCAGTATCTTTGTTTGTGAGTAGTAACTACCTCAAGGCTTTTACTCTCAATTAGTGGATTTGGGTCTAGTCAGCCACTGGTGCATGTGCATAAACTCTCATTGATGTTAAAGACTATGTGGCATAGAAGACTGCTTCGAAATAGTAATTTCTCGCCTGGGAATAGTGGGTTTTTTTCTTACCTATCTTCTGTTCCTTCCCAAAATCATGACTTTGAATTAAATCTTGCCAGATTACTGGTGTCCTGTGACATGTCAGAACTGGGACCTAGACTGCTCAGAAATATCTCCGTGCTCTTGAATGGAAAAAGTCTCCGCCTGCTATTTAGTGTCTAGAGCACAAACACCGCTCCGTCACATCTGAATTAACCTCCGCGTGCCCTCCTTGTTCTCCAGTCCCAGACGTTTTCCCTCCCTCAGCAGTGCTGAAGAGAAAGGAGCTTTTTTCTAACCCTCTTGTGCATCCCTTGATTCACAGAAGGACAGCCTTGCCAAGGCAGATGCTTTGTCCACACTAACACGGTTTGCTGCAGATATTTTCACTTTTCTGGATGACTGTAAAGACAGAGGGTTGTTGAAAAAATGGATCACAAGGCTGTTGAGCAAGCTGAGCTAAAACAAGGTTGAGCTTTGTCCACAACTGCCCTCAAACAGCTTTCGGAGCTGATTTGCCTGCGCTGATTCTTAGTGATAGGGGAATACGAGCTGAGGTTTAAATCTGTCATTATGGATGTCCTTGCTTTTGGAAGCAAACTCTGGGATCACCCTGACCTGCAGAATCAGGGAATTTGCCAGATTTGACCTCTAGAACACTAAAAAATAATACAGTTTTACATTATATTTTAAAATACCATTCTAAATGCAAATTCTAAAATGTTACTCACAAATTGAAAATAATAATGAACCTACTAAGTAAAAAAAAAAAATTGAAAGCAGTAACAGAGCTGATGAAGATCTCAGAAGGCAGCACTGATTTGAAGACGAAATGGGCAAGGACAAAGCCTTAACCTCGCTGGCTATCTCCAGGACTTGCTGTGGGCTGTATTTGGACTGCCTCTCACAGCACTGAACTTCAAGACACCAGAAGGCGGTTAGGATTGTGTTTGCTCTGGGGCTGACAAATTCTGACATCCTGTAGAACCAATGGAAAGAATAATCTTCAGGCCATTCATCCCATCTGTCTAGTACAGGTGTTGCAATTACTTTCCCCAAATTACTGTATGTCAAACCAAAGCCCGGCAACCCCAGAAAGCAGGCGATCTGAACAGTTTACTTGTCTTTTTTTGAAAAAGACCAGAGAAGACCCTGCCTTTTGACTTAGTGACCACAGAACATGTTTTGGATATAATGTGTAAAACCTTAATGATTCCTGACCCTCAATTTCTTGACATACAAAGCCAACAGCTCCTCAAATTCCCTTTTTATTATCTGCACCTATTTTTTTAAAGGTCAGTGCCTGCCATTTTTTCCTGCCTTGCTTCCTGACACTATAACTTTAGTCCCAGCAACAACGCTCTGTTAATACTTCAATACATTTCAAATATTATATCTCACCAGCTCCTCAAAATATCATGCCAGAGATCTGATGCTCTGTGCATGGCAAATGTTCCTTTGTGGAGCTTTTGATGTGATGTCAAGCCACGCTGCAGAGACATTACATCGTGGATCTTTGATATCACGCACCATGACAATGTCTCCTTCGTAGCTGTCACAGCCACTGACTCAGGGCGTGCTGTTTGTACTGTCAGTGCTCCTGGAAACGCAATGTACCTGGGGTGTGTTAGAATCTGGTTGCGAAAAGACATATGGTGCCTGTGGTATAATCAGTAATCAACTATGAATTTCTTAATCACTGCAAAGAAAATGATGCAATTTAATGAATTCTACCTGCACAACCCAGGAGAATATGTGCATAATTATCAATAATGACTGAGATCTGTGCACAGGACCAGGGCTTATCCAGGAAAGCTGATCTTTTTCACCCAACTGCTGCAGGGTAAAATGTACTGCGGAAGGAAATGACGATTTCCTCAATTAAAAACCACAAGATTTGTCCTTATTTTTCCTTTTTTACTCCTTCATTACCATTGTAAAGATCAAGTTGCATAAGATCCACTAACATGTTGCTCATTCATAGAGTCTTTGAGTCAGCATGGTTGAAGCCGAGACTGCAACAAAAGTTGTTCTGTGCAGTACTTTCATCTCTTCCCGTAGCACTTTAAATTAGGAATTACCTATCACCAGGAAAAAGCGATTTGTTTTTATAAATATGTGATTGAAATACCTTGCAATACACAGAGCTCTCCAACAAGTGGCACTATTAAGACTATTCAAGTTACGAGATTGATATGCAAATGAGATCTCAGAAAGGGATGTTGGGACCTGTTTTACAATATTGGATTCCATTTTAAACCTTTTAAATTTACATATAAAATATGATTGAAAGAGATAATTCATAATTCAGATATTCTGGAAAGTTTTGTGTTATCCATAAAGAAAACACTGAAAAGTAGGTCAAGTGCCATAAGCTCAACCAGGCGGTCCTCTCTAAAGGGATGAAGTCACGGCAGTGTGGAGAAACCACCTAATTAAGACATTAGTAAAGGTAATGTGTAATCAGGAAATTTCTCCCTAAAGTTGAGCTAAAACCAGTTGTTGAATGTGTGGATGTAGCCTTTTCTCAAGGATAGCGTTGCAGCATTCATGCCAAGTTATCCCTCAAGTATTCATGGGTTAACTTCTAAATTGTACCTCTTCACATTTATTCTTACCTTATCTTGTTGTCGTTGCTTGACAAATTGTGGATCATTTTGAGAGACCATACATGACATCTCTTCAAATAATTCATATTTGTCTGGAATATATGTTTGGCTGTACTTCAAGAAAAATGGTCCAGAAATAGTTACATGTACAAAAACTGAGGCGTGGAGATAGTTGATTGCAATGGAAACAGGATCAGACTGGATTTGTTGCTGGAATATAAGCAGTTTGGGAATGAATTGGGAAGCCAATACATTAAAATGTAAAATACATGATATAAAAATAGCATTTTTAAACAGTAGGTTTCATTCGGTTAGTGTAATATTCCTTCTGTCTTTGAAAATCAACTGTCAGTTTTTCCCCAGTTTTCTAGTGTTATACAGAGATATAACCACCATAATAAAATCACAATCTGAATGATATACAGGAATCTGAACTCTGTCTTCCATTATGAGTTGGTCACAAAATTATTAATAGTATTTGGGTACCAAAAGCTGCATAGAGGTGCTTGGTGAGTTTTCAAAAAGCCCATGTGCCCAGTCCCTGCTTGGCTCCAGCTTCTTTCACTCTGTGCCGATCTCTGTCCTGCACAAGCGTGATCTGGTTCACACTGAAGTCACAGCAAGTTTTATCACAGGGTAAACAGAATAATAAAATCTAAAATGGACGTTTTCACTTTACGCTTCCTTTAAGCCAAATCGTAACATTCATTTTAAAATGTCGACCAGTAAGATAAATGGCAATTATTTTTCCTTTCAGAAACGTGCACTATGGGCAGAGGTGCATACAGAGTGCTTTGCTGAGTCTTCTATTTGGCCAGCTTTGACTACCTGGAGCCATATCTCCTGTAGTGTGTTGTAAATAACAGAATATGTGCACTTTGAGTGCAGTGGCATAACGGGCATGTAGTGTGCTAACTAAAGCATTACGAATGCTGCCTGGCTTATTTTTATCCCTCCGTCCTTCTCAATATAGTATTTTTATCTCTCACGCCAATACAAAATTATTTTTGTGTCTCTAGGAAAAACAAGGCAACAAGGAGACTCAGTCCTGCTAGTGTTTAAACACATGACAAGTCCCCTTACAGACTGTGGGACTTTTCACATGCTTAACACTATATATGCCTGCAGAACCAGAACCTAAATGGCACTTGTGAGCAAGACTTTATATGAACATTACTTGGAAAGGGAAAGTGAAGTTTTCAAGTCAAATTCGCCAGTGGGATGCTATTCTGCAGCCATGCGTAGCTAGGAAAAGTAGGGATAAAATGCTAGTGAACTAAAATGCTTTTCACTTTACACAAGTGGACAACTGTGCAAAAATGCAAGCCAGGGGAGAAGTATGCTTTTGAAAAGTGACAGTATCTTTGTCATTACATACAAAGAGCTGATTTTGTGTAGACACACAGCATTTGCATGGTTTTCTGTAGTTTAGCAGACTTCAAAAACGCAGGTAGCCCGATGGAGCTGCTGCAATTTCAGAAGATGTCAGTGAAATAACTTCACAGAAATTGCTTCCCTCTAAGACACGGAAAACACTATATATCATCTGTCTGTAGTGAAAGGGGGAAACAGAGGATGAAAATGTACAATAAAACCTGACATAAACACAGAAAAAATAACAAACATGCACATGTTAATTACTGAACGTGCTTTTGTTAGCAGTAGGTCATCATCATTCTTTATTGACATTTACTGCAACTGCAATTTCTTTTTCAAGACCACTGACCCAGGAAAATGTAACCCTCTAGTTATCCAACGCCTTTAATTAGAGATGTCTCCAGAGCTAATCTCACTCACGGCCCCTATTGTGAATCATTTAATTTCTAACTTTCCTTTTTAACAGCTGTCTTTCATCTTTACGTTTTTCTGTCCTAGCCCGGCTGAGTAACTCGGGCTTGTAGAATGCAGTTTATTCATTTACCGGTTCTCCCAATTGCATTTCATGTCTCGTGACATTTGGGGTCTCGCTCAGAAGCGCTGGCTGCCGGCACCAGGGTAATTTGCAGGAATCACGGCTTTCCACTTGGTAAAAGGAACCATGGCGCCAAGGCTCAGGGTGGGAAAGGGCTCGAAAACAGGCACCTTACACCCACCGAGACGAGGCAACAACCAACCAACCCTCTCGCGTTGGGAACACTTGACGGGGTTTTGTTTTTGTTTTTAGCCTCGGGAGCACTTATCTGTTCTTGTGATGTTCGGCAGGGCTGACTCATGACTGTTGGACGCTTGCGGTCGGCAATATAAAGTAGGATGAGGTTTCTCCGGGGGCGGAGCGCATAAAATATCACAAGGATCAACACCGAGGCTCCGCCGGCAGTCAGGGGTGACCGGGTGGGTATTTTTTGCCCTGTCCGTCACAGTCTGCCCACAGCCACCCCTGGGCGACCCGCCCTCGCTCGCCCTCCGCACGGCCAGGCCTGGCGGCGGTGGCGGGCCCCGG
>WAAD01020004.1:238393-250706 GCA_013389945.1 Fregata magnificens | reverse complement strand
CTGTGTCCCCCACCCCCGTTTTTATAGGTTTGGAGAGAGATGTGAACTCCGATAACAGTTTCTTGGATCATTAAAACGTAGCGTGTAGGCAAGGCAGCGCGCCGCGAAGACGCTGGCTGTCATGAAAGACGCTAAGTGTGAAATCATGCCTCTCCTTTTGTGGAGCAGGCTATTTTTGTAATGCAGCGGGTGCCTTGCTTAAAGCGCTTCGGTTGTCGTGAGATCGCTGTGCCCTTCTTGCTGAAGCCCCGGCAGCTCCGGCGTAAACCGCGTTTTTCATTCTTCAGTAATAAACGTGAGGCAGGGATGACATCTCACTAGAATTACTCTTCAGGATGTTGGAAAAATTGGGAAATGACAGTGTTGCTGTTTGCTGTAGTTGAAGCCGTCTCAGTGTTTTCGTGATGAAAGCCCATTTTCGAAGACTTTGGAACTGTCGCTAAACTTGCGCGTGTTTTAATTTGGTATTCTGGGGCTCGAGCTAGAAACAAGTCATTTTTTTCAGGCTGGGAATTGTCTGAGATTGTGCTGTAGATTGTGGAATGCTCTGCAGTTTGAGGAGGGTGGTGGTGCTTGGGTAAATTGACTTCTTCAGGTATGTAAATACTGAAATTTGAGATAATTGTGTTTGATGAAATGGATAGAATAAAACGATAAGGTTGTGTGTTAAGCTGTTGTCTACAGGGCTGTTGTAGCAACAGCCTGAAAACGGTGCTTTAGGAGTCTTTACATCTGACAGATAGAAATAAAATTCCACTTTAGGTGTGGGATTGTTGTTTTAAAAAGCCTGTGTTGCCTTTTGTATCCGCCCGCCTGCCCCCCGTCGCTGGGATCTGGGCACTTGTGCAGCAAGATGGATCGGCGTTGTACTTCCCTGCGGTGTATTGAACCTGTGCTTTCGGCGTCTTTTTTCACGTTTGACTCTCCAGCTTCAAAGGCTGTTCTGAAGGTGCTCTGCAAGAAATGGAAGGAAGCCGTGACTAATTGGAAAAGTAGAGGACTGAAACATCAGGATCATAGGTCTAGTTTTCCTGTCAGTTTGCTCTGTAACACTGGACAAGCCATTCAAATAGATGTATGCCAGTACGTTGAGCTGTCAAGTGGACAAGAAAGGTCCCTAGTGATTTTGCAGATAGGGTGGTTGTCAAGATATTCAGAGATCTTTTGCAGAAGTGCTCCACAGAAGCAGAGTGTGCATTTCTGGGCAATGCTGGGCAACTCTGTTGTATAATTTGTGCTTAAACAACTAAATGTTTTGAAAACTTTTACAGTTATGAGGATTGGATGGGAAAGGTGCACACAGAAGGTGCACGACTGGTGCACATGCTGACAGATCCCAACCGGTTAATCATCAGCAATTGTTTATGCCCAGATGTCTCACATTGGGAAGCAGTGCTAGGACAGGTATTCCTGGTCCTTTTCTGACCTGGAGGCACATCTTGAACAAGTGTTGGTATTAATGTCATGCACACTGATAGGATGCACCGGTGGTCTAGGTGGGACACCCTCCCCTCCTTCCCTCTTTGCTTTCTGTCATTCATTTTGCAGCAAGAAAACGTTGGCTGTTTGCTCTTCTGTGCTGGGCATGAAGGAAAGTTAGAGATAGCACCTGAGTTGCTAGCTGAGAATAACGGTTCAAATCCCAATAAATAGGCATTGACACGGCGCTCCTAATATGAGGAGATTCTGGTAAATCTTTGACATTGTAGAAGGCCTCAGAGACACATTGAAATTAATGAGTTTAATAAAATCCCTGTACTGTATAGCAATCCTGCCTATCTCTTTCTGTGTGCGTGTAATTAATGACAAAGAGAGCTGAAAATAAAACCCTGTATAGATGATGTGTAGTGTGGAATATGTGACAGAAGTTGCCCGCCTTTGCTTATTTTAAAACTTTCATTGCTTGATTTTTCTGTTCCGAAAGTGCAATAGCTATTTTTCTTAACGAGGCTGCAATGTGATTGCCAATTAGTTATTTTCCTTTAGGTTTTCTCTAAAAATATCACCAGCCATGGGAAAAAAAAAATAATCAGCCATCACATTTTTCTTTTCATTTTAAAAATCCAAGAAGAATAAAAAGAGATGTTTTCTCATTGTGTGCCTGTGATATTCTTTTTGGTTAGGACTTCACAGATGCACAGATAAAGAGTGTAGTCCTAGATTGTAGCTAAGAGGCATCTATGGCACTAAGCTGAAAAATGAGATGTGTAACACTAATATATGTGAAGTAAGCATTTCGGTAGTAATGACATTTTTACGTAATAAACTGTTGGTGTAAATTGAACAGCATTTATTGTGTGATGTGAACAGAGTCTCTTGTGATTTTAATTTAGGTAGTATGAACATGGTTTATATATTCAAATCAAAATGTACGTGCCTTTTTACTCAAAGGAATGCTCTCTGAATGGCTTCTCAGTTTACAAGTTGCATGAACATACCTGTAGTGTTTAGCAGATCTGACTTACATTTGAAGGCATGCATGCTTCCGTCTTTCACCTCTGGGTCTGAATTTCCAGCTTTGCTCATTTTGGGTGTGCTGGTCATATATTAGTGGTTTCTGGTTTGAACTATGTTAGGGGAAATATACCAGTCATTCCATTAATGTGTTGAAGAAAATTTGGATTTAACCTTAAAGCTTTCTCTAAGTCCGAGTTAGTCCTGCTACTTTCAGTGTTCCTCCTGATGACAGATGCTTTAAGAGAATGTGGAAGAGAGTCCTTCTGATACTGCGGTTCTTTACTGATATTTGAGGAGGTGCCTAAATGATTTTGTTGCAGTAGCTGAATGGACGGTAGATCTGTCCCCAGTAACTCCCTAAGGTTTTCCAGATTAGTGCTCAAAATGCTTATTCAGCTTTTTACAAAAGATGGTCATCATTCCTTTAAATTCAGCCAAAAGGCATTAACCTTGGCAGCTGCCTGAACATTACACATTGATTTGAAGCTTGCATCAAGAAGATGTAAAATGTATGAATATAGCCAGCTGAGTTGCAATGTGTTAGTTTTGCTTTTTAGGTAGGCAGAAACATCTTTGTAGTGAATTGAAAAGAACACCACTTACTGTGCCACTCTTGGACAATGAATTATAATTTTAAAGCAGGCAAACAGTGGAATGCATACAAATGCCTTTGTGGCCAGTGATGGACTCAAAGCTCCTGAGTTACTAGAACTAATGGTATTGATCAAAGAGCAACCACGTGTTCAGAACAGGTAAATAAAAAGGAACAAGGGAATAAGTTCGGAAAAACCTTTATGCTAAAAGTTTACATGTACGGCAGAACTTCGATCCGTCAAAAATTGGGCTCAGAAGACTCCTCTGCGTGATTGTATTGATCTTTATGCAGAAAGAGCCACAGCAACAACCTGAAGAACACCAGCTGCGCCGCACTGGCATCTCAGCAGATCGATAGTCGTGTCCCCGTTTGGCTTGAAAGAGGTTGCATGCAAAAAGCTCCTGATGTGGTGGGGGCTGAACTGCAGCTCCTGCATGGGTGAGGGGGCTGCCAGGCGTGCAGCCCCTCCGTGCATAACCCCTCATCCCTCCCCGATCTCCTCTGCCTCTGCTCCCCCTCTGCTTTTTACACCTGCTTGGTGCAAACCTGCCCTCAGAGCAAGCTGGGACGCTTTAGATTCAGTGCCTCCAAGGAGGAAGAGAGGGAGGTGGTGGTGGTGGTGGCTGCAGGGGCAAGAGGCACCGGGACCTGAGGTACGCCGTTTTCTTCTTCTTTTTGGTGTGAAAGGTGACTTACAAGGGTCAGATCCTCCCAGATTTATTCCCAAGACCTATAATTTGCATACAGCTTAACCGATAACTTTCTCTGCTATTGTGTCAATGGAACAGATGCTTGAAAAGCTGTTAGGAACGAAAAACCAGGGAATTTCCAGTTTACCTCTAGTAGGAGTTGAAATGGAAGCTTATTTTTTTGCTCCTGAGCTTTGAAAACACTCAGCCGGACTGTGACGGGTAGATGGGTTTTGGTGCATAGATTCAAAAGGAGTCTCCTTGCTAAGAAAAACAGGAACTGTTTACTGCTTGTCACCACGCAGGGCTTCTGGGCTGTGGAGCTGCAATTTTGTTTTTTGAAAAGGGGAAAAGCAGTTATGTCTGTTTAAATAAACAAAATGACCCTTGAGACTTAATCATAGGTACTTATTATAGCTGACATCCACTGAGGGTTTTTTTTTTTTCTTTATGGGTGATCGCTTTAAAATTTAAACCTGAACTAGGAAAACAGGAACTGTAGGTGTGGAGGTGTTCCTTTACCCCGATTTGCATGCAGCCTGTTTTTTATTTAGTGGGTAGGTGTGTTCGGTATATGTGAGAGCAATTGAACATGTCAGCAGTTTCCTACAAGCTGTGCTTGCTGACTCACGTGTCTGGTGCAGCTTGGAGCTACCCTCGCTATAAACTATCCACAATAGGAGGCGCAGGCAGAGAGACCGTCAGTGTCGAGCCGTTGTTCAAAGGTTATTTTCAGTTCTCCGGTCACTGCTTTGCTGGGGTTTTCTTCCCCAGTAATATCAAAATAGACCGTCATTTTGCCAGGCGGCTGTTCTGCTAGGTGCATAGTGTGAAGTAGAAATTCATTGCACCACTGCAGAGGTTGTGCTCGAAGTGCACCTGGATGCTACGGATGTTCAGCAGGACTAAACCTCTGGGGTTTATTTTGTTTCTTTTTTTGTGAATGGGATGTTACCAAAAAAATCCCCCTGAGCTTTGTTCCCAATTTGGATATGGCAAGTCCAGTGTATGAACAGTATTTTCCCTTGCCAATTGCAAGCTGGACAGTCTCCTACCCTCCACCCCTTTTTATGGCAGAAATCTTCTTTAAAGCCAGCAAGGAATTCTGATTAAACTTTAAAAACCTGGTTTTAGCTATCTTTAATTTTCAGAATTTTGCTATTTCTTAGTCTGGTTTTTTATCTCCTGTGTGGCAATAACACTGGCTGTTAGCATGAAAGGATTCCTTTATTTGCATGAAGATGAAAACTTACGCTCTTGTACAACTGCTTCTTTATTTACAGACTCTATTCTGCTTACTCATAAGGATCCTGAAACGATAGCTTCTGCTGACTGATGATTTTTAACTGATCTTGTTGTGGGTTTTTTTTCTGCCCTCCTTTCTTTTTCCTTTCTTGGTCGATCACAAAAGCCTTTGCAGAAGCGGAGTGAATTATCCATCTACAGTTCTGGATTTACTGTCACGGAGTTTAGATTCGTAGTTTTCTTATGTGTATTTTTCTTCCTTTTGTGGAATGGGGTGAAAAATAAGCGATCTCTAAAACTGTGATAAACAAAATCAGCTGGTATAAAACAGGCTTTAATAACAATAAGGTGAGTTCTTGTCGCGTGTTTTGTTTTTAGTCACCTACTTTGACCAGTAATGAATAGAAAACCACATTGAGAGCTTTGTAACACAAGAAGAAAATGGGTGTTCTTGGTTTCCGCCAATACAAGTGACTCATCAGTATCAGTAGGGTTTCTACTTCTAATAATAAAACTGTGGAAGACCTTTAAAATGTGTGGTTTTGACCCCTACTCTTAGTGAAAGGTTGGAAAATATTACTTTGAGCTTTTTTTTTTTTTTTTTAAACTTATGGAAGCTTTAGTGATTTGCTGTGGAACAGTGAAAGATCTCGTACCCTCCAAAAAAACCTAATCATACCACTGCTTGTGGTGCTAAAATCTTCCCCTCTCCTGTCTCCTTAGTGTTTCACGTTTCACCGCAGTGAGTATTGCCGACGCTTAGCCTCGATGTCAGAGATGCTCATCTGGAAAATATAATCTATTTATGTCAAGTGGGGGAAGACTTGGCACGCTACCTCGTCTTGCCGAGCTGCTGTTCTCCACCTCTCTTCCACTCCAGTAAAGAGAGGACAGTAAGATTGCTGAGTGACCTGTATTGCTGTTCGAGCTGGGGTCAGAGGATCCGGAGAGAAAACAAACAGAGAATAGGAGTTGAAGAATAAATGACAACTGCAGGATGTGTCTGTCATTACCTAGGAGGAAACGCACATCTTCCAGTACTGAAAGTGATACTGAAAAAAGGGCAAATCAGAAAGTGATCTATTAAATTCTTCTCTCTCTCTTTTTTTTTTTTAAGTAATATTTTTCAAATGTGCTGGCGTCCTTTTAGCTGTTTACCTATGAGGCTGAAATCTTTTTGTAAAGACTCTGCCCCGTGTTCAGTGCAACGAAGCAACCCTGAGCGCGTACTGCATTTTGTTTGAAACCGTACCTTGTAGAACACAAGGTTATTTTGTTTTCATATGAGCAGAGCATGCCCTCCATGCTGTTACAGTATATCAAATTTTAATTCTTTTATGCAAGGTATTCTGCTTTTAATGGTAGTCCAATCAGTGTCTCCTGATCTGCTGCATTAATACATAGTGTTGCTGCCTGCTTTCAAGTTGCCTGTGTTGTTATAAGATTTAAAGACTATAAATGAGGCAGAGCTAGTCTTTTCTTCCCTGTTAGAGTGAAATTTCCAACATTTATGAAACCTCTGTGTTTACTTTCTCTAGTGTTGCAATATTTATATGACTAAGTTATTCCTTAAAAGGATGTGATGGTTCTTTGTTTCTTATTCTATTTTAAAAGCAGAGCGTGCTTTTTACAAAATCCATTCTGGGGCAGATCCTCAGTAAATCTACACCTATCTCAGCTCCCCCAGTTGTCAGCGGGCATCTTTTACCACTCAATATTTAAATATATTTATGTAGTTAATTTGGATTGTGCTGAAATACCTTGGATGTGTTTGTTAGTTTCTTCTGTAATCAGACTGCGATGGAGAATCTTTGTCTTGTAGCTGCTTACTGGGAGAGGTGCAGAAGCCTGTGGAGTTACAACTTTGAAACATGTGAAAATCCAGTTGTTTGTTACATGACAACAATAAGAGAGATTTTACTGTTTTCAGATCGGTATGGCAGAAAAGGCCAACTTCCAACTTAAGGGATTTATTTATGGACAGTTCTTACTGAAGTTCACAGAAGAATAATCGGTAAGGACCGCAAAATACGGTGTCAGTGGTTATTCAGAGTTCAAGAGGGTGTAGGTTCAGCGCTCTGATTTCAGCTTGTCTTTAGAAAATCTTGCCATCAGAACTGTCATGAGGGTGGGGGTCATGACAAATGAACAACGTGTCTGAATCTCATCCATGTTCTGAGCTCTGCTGACTCGGAAACGAGACTTCTGTCCAAAATCACTGAGGGCTGGACCTGTGAAGGGCAACAGACACTGTCGCTACTGAATTTTGAGACTGTGGTTCTGCTCTGCATCATCTCCTCTCCTTTCTCCCTGAGAGCTAAATTGGCAGAAGATTTTTCATTGTATATGTAGGGTTAGTTTTCTGCTTGTTGAGTTTACTGCAGGGTCTGGCAAGGACCTGGGTAAGGGATCGAATGAAACCAGAATTTGTTAAAAGACCTAGAGCTGACCATGGGACACCTGGCCCCCATAGCGCAATGACTGTCACAGCATCATGCCCCATCTCCTGAAGGTCACTCTTGTCTTGCTTTTGCAATGTGGTGGTACTGCAGAAACACATTTAACAGCTTGTGCCCAGCCTAACCTGTAGCTTGGCAGTAAGAGCTTGCTGCCAGGGCATGAGAGGTTTGGGCCATTTAATTTTGGTTTGTGTTTGCAACTGACAGTTGAAAGAACATTAGAGGAAAACAGAACTCAATCAAGCAAGTCTTCTACGTTAACAAAATGCAAAAGTACTATCTTTTGCAAATATTCAAACAACTGTTGTTATTCCCACCTGATTCTGGTTGCTCCTGGCCTGATGTGACCTGGTCGCGTCAGCTATCTCCCAACTGTGACGAGCTCTTGTGAATTTAGATTTTAAGCCTAAGGTATAGCTGAGGAGATGAGCAGGTAGCTGTGGAGAGGTTTTTTGGACCAGGTGGATGCAATCCTAGACCCTCAGGTCTTCCTTGCGACCTTTTATCACTCTGGGGATGATGGCAAGCATGTGCACTTAGAGATGTTGAGTAACGGGTTCAGCAGACGATCAGAGCGGCTTGAATTTGCTCAGGTGAAGGAGGGAGTCTAACATCATCCTTCATAACGAGAGGGTGAAGTTAGGAGCTGGTGACGGCTTGTGCTGGTGGGTGAGGACAGGAGGTCCTGCTTGGCCATGAGCTTGTTGGGCTTTGCTGAGCTGATTCAGCTTTCCAACCTAGCACACGTCAATTTACCATTTTCTTAGCCCTGGCTAATTTTCTAGACAATTTGATGAGTAAGACCACAGGTTCAAAGAGCAGCAGAGCTAAAGTGGAGGAGCAGTGGGGGCGCAGGACCTTTGCCGAGTGGCGAACCCAGACCACCTCGATCCGTCATGTGTAGTTTCACCCTGCGTGGCTGCTGGAGCTGGTCGGCTGTCGTTTGGGAGGGGGGCGGCGCTGCCGCCAGTCTCCTGTGATCCTGAGCAGCACTGGTGGTGATTTTATGCAAAGCTGAATGCTGGCCATGCATATAGGCAAACTTTTGGCCAGAACTTGACTAGCAAAAATCAAAGTGTCTGCAGACTTTTGGTTAGGTCCTGCTCTTGAGCTGGAAAACCTAAATTCTGCCTCAGGTCAACTTCAGGTATCTGCTGTGCCTGAGGTACTTCTGTGTGTTGAACCTGTAACTTACCAAGTGCTTCGGACTCTACTCAGCGATTTAACTTTATTTCCAGTCCCTTCATTTATTCCTGTAGCTGTTACTAAATGTGTACTGAGGGGAAGTGTGGTGCAGAATTCTTTTACAGAAATCCAAATTAATTGATGGTGTGAAGTAATCATGAGGCATGTTAGTGAGCTAACCCCAATGTAAAACTCACGGAAATTATAAAGTTGTTGCGTTATTTTGTTGTAGCTGGAAGTTCATGGGCAGTGCAAATACAAGCACTCTGCAAGGAAATTTTTTGTTTGTCTTTTTCCCCTTCTTGTTCCTCTTCGTTTGTCTTATTAGACTAAAAGTAGAGTCAGTGATTCATTCAGTAATCTGTTTCTTGGACAGTTAGTCATCTGCCAATTTGTGTTAACTTTCCACTTTGTTCAGAAAGTGAGTAATGCTTAATGTACTAACCACCAAATTCCAAGCTTAAAAAGCTGTAAGCATCATGCAAATCGTCTCCAAACTTTCTCTTCAAAATTTTTACCATTCCGTAAGATCAAAGTAAGTAGGGTCTGGCATGCAGTGTGGTACAGCTACAGTCCAGTTGTTTTGTCTAGCCCCAGTTATTAAAGCAAAATACGAGGTTGCCAATGTAATGCACAAGTTCTGTTGTATACCAACCTGTGTATTACTTAATCAGTGTAATGCTTCTTGTTTTTCTTCGCAGCTCCTACTTTCAACGGATAAAAATTGCCTCCTTATTTCCCTCCCTCCCTCCCCAGACTGCCACGACTTTGTTAATTATATTGTTCCCTACCTCAACAAATTGTGATGCTATCAAGACTGATTTAGTGAAAATAGCTTGCAAGGAAAGCTGGAATTGCTATTAGCTGCCTGCTGCAAATATTTCTGGTGCTTTTCATGATTCTTTTTGGTGGAAAAAAAAATGATTGTGCTGTTGAAGTGTTATCTATATAGAACTTAAAGCTATAAAGCCTTCCTATAGCGATCAGGTAGATATTTTGATCTCAAGGTGATGGCAGTCATTTCTGAAGATGAACACAGTACTTGTTTGAATCACTTGACACTTTTTTAACTACTTTTTTCTTTCTTATGGAAACTGGAGTAGCGTAAAGAGTAACAAGGTCAGTAATGTCATGGGAGAACTTTATAGGACCAGAGTCTTTGCAGTCTGCTCTAAAATAACATGAAAGGGCTGACTACTGCGCTCAGCAGCAAAGGGATTCGAAGTGCAGGAGAGACTTGAGTGCTGTGGGGAGGGGGTGTGTGTGCAGGGGGTAGGGTGAGGTGGGGGTGGTAAACATGGGTACCAAAAGTGGTTTGCTTGGCCCGACACTTTCCTTGTTCCTTCTGTAGGCACCTGTCATCCCGTCCCCACCCCGCCCTGCAACTTCTGTCCGTTCCTTGCAGTGAAGTCGTCGTCTCTGTGTAATTATCCTGTGGTGCAGATGGTTTTAGGGTGTCCCTGGTGCCACAGTTCTGTCAACAGGCAATGTAAACTCTGGTGGATGGGAAGGAATAGCCTTTGGCTGTGGCCACCTCCTGCCACAGCATAATGGGGTCAAAGCAGAAGTCTGTCGTGCTCTGCTATTGTCAGAATAAGAAAAAAATGATTTAGTCTTGAGGAAAAGGTAGGGGAAGATCCATCTCCCCATTCCTAGAATCCAATTCCAGTCCGTGTAAATACCCGAAATGCCCTGGTGGCCATGTTCTAGCATGAAGAATTACGGCTTTTGAAAGGTTTTTCCTTGCAGTCTGACTTTGCACACCGGCGAGTCTGAATAGTTTGGTTAAGCTTTGGACAAACAGCTGTACTGGGGATGCTTGTTTGAACACCAGCCTTTGAGATTTGCCCATCCTGATGACCTGCAGATTTTCCAACATCAGCAGTGTTAGTTAATGCACTTGCCTCTTTAGACTGATTGTAACTATCATATTTCAAAAATTACTTGTTTCTGGTTCAGTCTTAGTTTTGGCTGTTGAGCTGTAGTTTTCAGGAGCGATGCTGGATCGGAATTTGAAAATTTCTTGGATATGTCTGCTTCTCAGTTGACTCAAGTGTGAGCGGAGCTTTTGCCTGCTTTTGGTTGAAAGGCATCCAGGAGGCAACCTGCTGATCCCCTGCCTGATTTCGAACAAAAAAAATCAAACCACCTAGGATTGCATATGGAGGGACCCAAAAGGTGTACCAGAATAGCCTGAGAAACTCTCTCTGTAAGATTAGCATATTATGAAATTGCTCCCTTGTTTTCCAAAATTAAAATTTCCACCTTTGTAAGAGGCATTGAACCAACGGAGGCAGCTCTGCTGCCTGCTGCAGCCCTGTGCGGTTGGTGGTGTGGGCGACAGTGCCTGTGGCTCTCCTGGGCTCAATGGAGATGGAGCTGCCGATGGGTGCCCGGTCAGCGGAGCCATTGGCTGCCGAACCCCCTCCGCTCTCCCCCAGCCCACACAGAATGTCTGTGCCCACACCAGCGTTGCTTTTAGGTTTCTGATTTAAACCTTCAGAGCATTACGAAGAAGCTTGCCTCCTGGCTAGTTTTGGGGTGGGGACAGAAGAGCAAGGGCTGAGGTCAGCGGTGCAGCTGTTGGTTGGGTTCGGTGCGCTCCGTGCGCGTGTGACTCGAGCAATGGCTGATTCACTGCCTGAAGTTGTTTTNTTTTTTGTTTTTTTGTTTTTTTTTTTTTAAGGAAGTAGTCCACCCAGAGGTGAGAATTGATGCTGTTTCGTTGAATTATGAGTAAACCAAAACTGTGAGGAATGCCTTTGCTTCCAGCCTTTTGCTCCTGACCTCCGGTGGTCAACGCTGGGTGACAGACCTTAAGCGCTGAACTGACGCCGGGGGAGACAGGCACCTGCCCGTCACAGGAGTGTGCAGCGTTTGGCAGATCACTTAATTGCCAGGTTTGGCACTTCAGAGTTCAGGTCACCTGGACGGGGCAGAGGAGGCTGCAGGATTTACGGCCATACTTGGTCTAACACCTGGCACAGCTGCTTTCTTTGGCTGGTTAAGAGACTGTGGGGTGAACGAGAGATGACCAGGTGCCCAAGACCTTGTAGTTGTTGAAACCCAGATAAGTGTTGACTGTTGCAAAGCTGAAATCATATTCGGGGCATTTTTATCTGAGGACTTTTTTTTTTCTTTTTTCTCCTTTTTTTTTCCCCGCCCACCTTCCATTTGTTTCGTGACTATAAAGTTTAGGACATTCCCATGAAGATGGGCACACCGGCGTCATCCTGCTGTGCAACGAGGTGCCCGAGGAGGCGCAGCTGGGCGAGGGTTCTCCCGGGTATTTATAGAGGGGTGTCTCCCGCCCCGGCTCGCTCTGCAGGTGCGCTGCTCAGTCGGTTAAAGAAACCACCAGTTGAAATGATCGCGGGGGTGAAACAGTTTACAAATAGCTTTTCAGTGTTTGTTTTTATTTTTAACTCCTTCCCCACCCATGGGCCCCTCCCCCGGCCTATTGGCGAGGCTGAAACGGCTCAAGGAGGGAAAGTCATTGTTGCAGAATATGCAAAGCGCCCCAAGAGTTTCCAGAGGTCCCTCGGAAAGTGAGTTGCTTTCCTAATGGCAGAGATCCCACACCTCTTCCCCGAGGCCCGCTTGTTCTCTTCTGCTCCTTTCTTATTTGGGGTTTACAGTGGTAAAACTTCTTTTTCTGCAGCTGCTGTGTTGCTTTTTGGGGG
>WAAD01020004.1:205946-238344 GCA_013389945.1 Fregata magnificens | reverse complement strand
GGGGGGATTGTACTTTTTTTTTTTTGTAAGGGCTGACAACTGATGAAAAGATACTGATAGCAATGTATTTGAAGCAGGTGGAGGCAGGGTGCCCTTCTGGCACCCGCAAGGAGAGCCCCCGAGCCAGGTCCTGCTGTGCAGGCACTGGCTCCCGGTGTCCCCAGCAGCGCAGTCCCCGTGGCCAGGCACCACCTCTCAGACGCTTGGCGTGTGCCTTTTTTTGCCCTAATTTTAGTTGATCGCAGAGAAGTGATCTCAACCATACTGCTGCATCTGAGCACAAGAGGAAATTTAGACATTTCTCTATCTTTTTTTTTTTTTTTTTTTTTTTTTTTTTTTTTTTCCTACCATCTCTGCACTTNTTTTTTTTTTTATTTTTTATTTTCCTAACCCACGTTCAATAGCTTATGGAAAATTCTGGTCAAAAGGGTGAAATTTCTTTGCTGGGTGTTTAATCTCAAAACCACAGGTCCCAATACCCAGGACGCGCTAGTGGTAATGCCCTGCTTACAGCCTTTTTCCAGCACTGCGTAGGTGTGGGTAGGTGTGCGTGGCGGGGAGAAAGGGAAAGGGCACAAATGGGGTGGAGGGGTCTCTCTTGCCCTTGGGCTGCTTTTCTGCTTTGTTTTTTAAATTAAAAAGAAAGTCCAACTGCCTGCAGAGTAGGTTAATCATTGCAGAAGGACTCAACGCTGGTACTCCATGTATGTATTTTCACACGTGTGCCGATGGCTGCGTGCGTACTTTGCGGCTGGCGCAGCATAGCTGGGAAGTATGTGGGAGCGCGTCTGCTTCCTCTGAGGCTGCTACAGGTGGTCAGAGGAGGGTGGGGGGCGGAGGAGGAGATGCTCGGGGTGAGGTACGACACCCACTTCCTTTGGCGCGTGTTGTCGTGCGCTCGAACCGGCCGCCTCGCCGACAGCCAGGCGGCTGCAGGTCGCGCCTGCGGTACTTCATCTTTGCTCTTACTGATTTGCTGTTGTAGGTTTATGACTAAGGTTGTGGTTTAATATGCCCTTTTTAGGTATGCGAAGTGTTTAAAATTATCTAGTGTTGCATTTCTTCTTTTTTTCTTTTTCTTTCTTTCTTTCTTTCTTTCTTTCTTTTTTTTTTTTTTTTTTTTTTTTTTTTTTTTTTTTTTTTTTTTTTTTTTTGTCATGGCCTTTTCTACCTTTAGAAGTTTCCACAACTTTTAGAAGGCAAGAAGCATAACTTTATTTTAAAAGAAAAATTTTCCGTGATTGTTACTCGTCAGCTACGAGTATGCATTTTTTGCCTTTCAAAGATCGTTTTTTGAGATTAAATGATTTCATAGCCTTTAAGGTTTAAATATCGAATACAAACTGTTGGTGAGCCTTAAAACTAAATAAAAAGAAAGCTTAAATACCTGGAATTTGCAAGGAGACTCTCTCTCTCTTTAGACGAGATGCCTTTCTTCTGCAGCCATACCCCAAGAAATTTGGTGTTAACATTTGCAAGTACAGATTCGTTTCCTTGTAATTTTGAAATTTTTACTTGAGGGCCTGTAATTTTCCGTAACTGTTCAGGTGCTGCTGAATGCCTCGGATATTTGTTGAGTGTATTGCATGTGTGCTCATATCCCCTTACGTTTCAGATGAAATGTTATAGCCTAGCAAGCTACACTGCCATCATGCTAATGGTGAAGATAAAATTGCACGTGCTGGCTTGGGGAGGAGGTGGGAATGGAAGGGAGCGGACCTATACTTACACGTACATCTGACTGATGTAACACCCTTCTTTCTTAGTTGATTGTGCAGCTTTAGCGCCTACTGATTACCTTTTTTTTTCAGTTCATGTCCTGTTCTGCCATGGAGCGGGATAGAGTTTACCTAATCCTCTTCTTACTGAAGAAAAGGGTGTTTTCCCCATGGAGCTACCTGGAATATCTGGCATCAGCTCGTGGTTGACACGAGCTCCAAATGCTCTGCTCCAGGGGAGCTCGAGTGAGTTGAGCTGTCAAATGTAGCTATTAGATATCAAGCAGAGGTGTAGAGCAGTCTTTCTGATGTTTGTGTCACCTCGTATCTCGGTTGTTAATTGAGACTGCAACAAAAGGACCCAACAGTAGTTCTAGACTGTATATTTGACACTTTTGAAAACGTTGATACGCAACCATTGTGGAAGTGTTAAGGCTTGATACATGTTTTGAAAAGGAGTAACTGCAGGGAAACCTAATGCCCCACAAAGATGTAGCGAGATACGTGAATCATTAGCAAAACCATACAGAATTAAATTGATTTAATTTGGGAAAAGGTGCTGAAAGTCTCATAGCGCTTTGGCTCAAGTTCATCTCCTGCAGAAAGACTGCCTAGCTGTTGTTTCTTGTGTATTACTTGCTTTGGACTTGAGGTGGCTGGTCTTTGTAACCCTGCAGCCTGCTTGCCAAAATCCTTTTACAGATCGGGTCTCCTGGGCGTCCCTCCTCGAGCGCTGCAGGAGCTCCAGAGCAGCTCAAGTAGAAGGTGCCAGTCCTTCTGGGGAGGATTTGCTGCTCAGTGCTGCTTTGGGGCTGCCTTGCTGGTGGTCCTAGGGGCTCAGCACCTCCTGTGGACTTCACCTGTCTCAACACCGGCAGGGTGACGGCTGGTCCCTGCACCGGCAGAGCCCTTGCACCTCTTGGGTGACACAGTTCGTGGGAATGGCCCCTGAATCGCTTGAGAAGCAAAGACTGCCCACCCTGATTTAGGGTCTGTTTGCAAAAATGAACAAGATGAGGGAGGCTGAGTTGAAATAGCCATAAATGTTGTGTGCAGCTGCCAGGCTGGAATCGTTGGATTAGAAAACGAGAGAGAGGGTGGTGCAAAGCCAAGAAGCAGCTGAGAAAAAAATCAGAAATTACACAAAGAGTAAAAAAAGAGAAGACAGTCAAAGCCCTGTCCTCTGTCACGTTGGAAAGGGGAACATGTAATTAAAACTCCTGTGCCGGAGTAGCTGATGTAGGAATTAAAACACATACCTGTTCCAAGTTGCTGCTTTCTATGCAACCTCACTTCAAAATTAAGTCTACCCAAAAAAAGAGCTGCTTGCATACAGGAAACCATGTTTTTGACTAGAAGATACAGTAAAAAGACAGGGTGGGGCATACATGTGCTTTATGGTACGAAAGCAAAACGAGAGGGTATGCTGCAGAGCATCGTAAGCAAATCCACATTACTTCTCTCCCTTTTTCAAAAGGAGTTCAGAAGGTATCGTGTTCTCAAGACAGGACACCAAGGCTTGAGCAGTTGGTGTGGGAGTTACGGTGTGCCATTTAAACTCTGTCATTTTACCATCCATTTGGTGGAAAAGGGACTTAACAGTTGCAGGGAGTTTTAAAACATTTGAGTCTCCAAAATAACACAGGCATTTAGTTCAGCACACAGAACTTGCATGCTGACCAGAGGCACATGGCAAATACAATTCTAATTTATTTTATTTTTTTTAGAGGTCCTACTGGTAGACATCAATGAAGCAGATAGAGATCTTGCCGTAGTTGCAAGCTGTGGCAGAAAAATTAGCACTACACTTTCCAGGGGAAGCAGAACAAAAATGTAAAGTCTGCCAATTAAATTGGAAACAGCTCTTAATTTCCCCTCTCCTCCTCCTCCCCCAAAGGATGAATGGCTTACTCTTCTGGATGGAACTTTGTGTAATGACTCATAGTTTTATATGGATTAGTGTGAATATGTAGGTGAGGGAGACTCTGGTATCTGAGAAACTATATATAGTGTCTAGGAGAAGTGTCCTGGAACGCAGAATAAATGAACGTTTGATCTATTTCTCTTGCTGAATTAACGGAAACATAAATGCAGAATATCTTCCTCCCTTTACTCCCTCCCCTCCCAGTTGTGTTCTGCAGATACAAAGGAGGCTTATGACAAACAGAGAACATGCCTGTATCGATAACCGAACTAGTCACTAAAATAAGGGTATCCCCTTTGCCCTGTCTGAAATACGCATGGACAGGGCACCAGGAGCCAGAACGTGACAGTGCATACAGCAGCAGTGAGCATGCAGGGTTTCTGTGGTACCCTTCGTGAGGTGGTTATTGTTCCGGTAGGTTTCCAGCAGGGAAAGAAAGGCCCTTCCACCTCTTTGGATGATGAAGCTGGTCCATGCCTTACTATGGGCAGCAGCCAGAGGTAAGAGCATCACACACCTTGCTCTTCTGGTGGCACCTTAATATGCCTTGTGTTAGAGTGTGTCCCCGTTGTACCTGCTGCTGTAAAGCCATGGGCAGGGCAGCTGTATTCATGCTAGGCTCAGGCGAAATCTCATGGCTCTGCAGTCATCTATAGCTGGTAACTTAAGCTGAAAGTGTGGGTTCACATGGGGCTTCTCCAGTGGACTGAGAAGTTTTCTATCTCAAGGCTCCTCTTTCACCCTCTCCTCTCTACAACCATTTACTAAGCATCCACTTGCACCAGAACAGCTATTAATAAAACCCGTATCAATGAAACATTCAGGTTGGGGGGGGGCGGGAGGGGAAGACAACTTTTTTTAAAGATGTTTCAAACTCAGCCATTTCACTGTGTTGCTCATAAGGAAGGCTACAGAAATTTAAAGTGGAGAAAGTAAGGGGTCAGTGAATTGTAGTAGAGGAGAAATGGGATCAAGCAGATGGGGAAAGATGGAAATGTGTTGAGCTGGCATTGCTGCAGATACACGCAGTGGGGCTGCACGCCCTTCAGTATTGTTTTCTCTTCTTAGTCTGCAGCAATGCCATTTGCTCCCTGGGGACAATGGTCTTCTATGTGGAGTGTCCATTAAGGGCAAAAGTGAGAGAGAAAACTGTTCTTACGTCCTTGTATGACAGTCGTACCTTAAAATCAGGCCTTACGTAATGTTAAAAAAATCTGATGTAGTTAGGTCTTCCTTTTTGGATTGTTCACCATAGCTTACTTTAGCATTAATTGTAGGGACCTTATTTTTACATCTCAGACTTGCAGACGTGTGTTGTGCTAGCATAACAGACGTTACTAGGTAAGAAGACTGAAAACCCTGAGGTCAGTCCTGAGCTCCTGGCCTCTGCTTTCCCCTGGGAGCGTGTTGCTGGTCTTCTCTGGGAGGACCCTGGCTGTGGAGTCCCCTCAGTTCTCCGTAGGAAAAAACTTTGGTTTTCCCTTCAAGCAAGATGCCATGCGAGGCTTACTCTCAGGGTGCCGCGATACCCTGGGAACTTTTTCTGGAGATGGGGACATGCATTTACATTAAAAACACACAACCAACAACAACAAAAAGAAGCAGCCGCTTCTCATATAATTGGGCGGGAATCCCACAGTGTCTTCAGCGACGTAGGCTAATTTGGTCATGTGCAGTATCTCAGACCTCCCACCATCAGATGTCAAGGAGGTCTGACTTCCATTTTAAAACTAGTACCTGGCGTGGAATAGAGTTGTACGAAAGTCTTATTGCCGAGAAACCCAAACGTGGAGAAATCAAGAATTCATGTTGTTTGGTGTAATTTCTTGAAAAGAGATTAAAACTCCAGTGTTTATCTTGGATCCCCAATGCAAGGAACGGGAGGAAGCGATGAGGGTATTTTATGATTAATGAGCCTTTCTGCATGTGTCTCTCATGCCTCTTGGCATTTAGTAGTCTCAGTGACCTAGCTTTTTATTTCATTTTTCTCTTGTTGGCACTCTCATTAGTAGTCTCCCGAGATGCAAGAATCCGCCCTCAGTAAGCGGGTCTCTTGTTGGCTATAAGGTTGTGGGCCAGTTTACTGTCCTTGGACTCCACCAGTCAAGTAGGTTAGCGTTTCTGTACTATTCCTACCATCACATCTTTTGTTTTCTGCTTCAGCACAAAACAATTCCTACCACACGTAAAGCTATCACCCTCACCCTGAAAACAGGATCCAGTTAAGGTGGGGAGCAGTGTTACACCGAAATTGCCGGCCTAACCGAGAACAGGTTAATGTGGGTACCGTAGGAGTCTAGCCACAATACCTGCAATTCAGTAGGAGTCATGTTTGCAGCCCAGGTTGGCCCCTGTGCACAGCACTCCGGTGGTCCTGGCTGCTGTGACAGCAGTGTAGACCTGGCCCATGCTGAAACAAAGGCCGTAGGAGGAAGCACTCTTCAGCTGCCTTTCTCCGTCCTCAAAAGAGGAGAAACTCAGGATAGCGACACATGGTTCCTGGCACTTACACATGGAAGGCAGCAAGGGGGGGAAAGTGCTGTACAGACCAAGCAGCACGGTCTGTTACAATCAGTTTTTTCCCCCTTATGGATCTGTGTTATTTTTATGGATAGGGAGGGGTTTGGCTTAGGCGTGGGATGGATCCTTCATCTAGGACAGTGCAAAGAACATCTGATACTGAAGATAAGCAATTTATCCTTCTAGATGGGAGCTTTCTCAACTGGTGGCAGGCCATGTATGGCACATCAATAGCTCTGCCTCCCCTGGGGTTTCTCTCTGCAGCTGCAGACCATGTGCTTGTGTATGTGTGCGTGCTTACCAAGGAGGCAGGGGGAAGTATTTAACCAGCTGCAAATCAGTGAATCAGTGTAGGGGAAATTATTTCCCTTGGGCAGAGGAACTCCGTGCTAGAATGGAGGCTCAGTTTGGCAGGCAGTCAGGGGTAGTAGAAACCTGTACCACCACTCTGAGGTGGCTCACCTGGGCTGGAGAAGGGACTCCCAGTTGCCAGGTCCCACTGAAGGAGTCCTAGGTGCTTTACAACCGCTATACAGCCGTCCTCTGCCACTTTGACCAAGCTGTGCAGGGCCTTGACAAGAAACATGGGGACAGAGGGCTGGAGCATGAACCGGTGTCTCTGTAGAGCAAGAGCAGGGAGATGGAGGACTATGAAAAATAATGGTGTGCTGTAGGTCAGGTGGCAGCTCTCTGGGGGCTGGAGCATGAGTAGAGCATGCTTTTGTTCTTCCGGCACTAGGGCTTACGCTTCTTTTCCTGCCTCTCTCCTTACTTGGAGAGTAGTCAAAAGAAGTCATCTGATCAACCTGCTGGAGGCCCTTCTTCTTGCTTTTGCCCAGCTGAAGAGGCAACCGTAAAAGTTTCCCCATTCATTCCTAACTCTTCTTTCTTGGCTGTTGATGCCTGAGCAAGTTCAGTCTATACCGGTCTGTTTTCCTCATATACGGGCAGTCTATCTATGTAGTAAATTTCTTTTTGTCTTTCTCTAACCCCTGGTTACAACACACCTGTTTTCTACAGTGATGTGTGCTATTTAACTAGTTGTGCTTAAATGGAGGAAGTCAGCGCGTAGATGGAGGGTTTTAATTTCACTGAAGCCATTCAGGAAAAGCAGCTGGATTTCTGCTCTGCATACATCCTTATTCCACCCCACGCTTGACTAGTTTGGGAAGTGCTGTGGTGAGCACCCGAAACGGTGAGTTTTGTCATGTGTGTGAGTGGCTGGATGCTCATCACAGAGGCTGCGGAATGAAGCGTGCCTGAACGTCTGGGGCAGAGAAAGTGGCTTAGCTTCATTTTCATGGAAGAAGCCTTAGAGGTTTGCACTTTTCTGCATCCTGGTGACTAAGCCAAAGGAGTGAGGCTCTCGCCGACGGCCTGGTGCTTTGGAGCGTAAGCATCCTCCTAAGAGCTTTGTTTCTAGCAGGGTGAGGGGAACAGAAGAGACAGGATGGGGTAGGTTTTCCTGTGATTGACCAGTGTTAGTTTTCTTCCGCCTTGCCCTGAAGCGTCTGTAGCTCCGCTGCCTGAAGCTGATGGTGAGGTGAACCACGAGTGTCATCTGAGAAGGCATTTTCTTGTGTACAGTATAAGCTGACATCAGACAGTTACTATTAAAAATTGCCAGTTATTTCCTCTGAGTGATACATTTGGAAGTCTTCTAAAAAAGCGCGTCAATCAAAAATACCCCTGTGTGGGGAACACTGAGCTTCTATAGAAATGAAAATTAGCAAAACTAAATGCAGTGTATTACCACCAGCACACGACTAGGCTGTATTCAGTGAAATAGGGGGCTTGCCATTGATTGTCAAGATCGCAGATGGCACTGCATCGACCTGTGCAGATTTAGGACCCTATCTCCTCCAAATGGTGTAGAAGAGCTACACTGAACATTAGCACAAAAGCTGCCATTCTCTGTATGGGACAGCTAAGACCATGCTTTCAAGCTCTGACCCAAATAATGAAACAGTTTTCAGTGTGGTTTTTTGGTGATTATTTTCTTTGCCTGGGAAGGGTGTTGTTTAAAAATTTGTTGCTCATAAATATGTAGTGAGGTCTTGGTGCTCTGGACAGTATTATACTGCTCTGAAAAACGTATGGCTAAGCTGTTCCAGTATGTTTCCTCTTGGATCCTGAATATGAGGAATACCATAGAGGTAGGACGGTACATCAGATGTAGCCCTATTAGTGAAAAGAGGAGGATAATTGGTCTAGCAGTGTTGATGTAAAAAACATCACTGCTTCAGTGTAATGCTTTTGATAGGTCGGGGGGACAGCAGAGAGGTTGGGGCAGGTCATGACCTCGAAGTAAAGCATGAACGTGACCATTAGCTGTTGAGTCCAGCAAGGAATGTACCCTATTTTGTTTATATTGCATATATTGTACTTCTTATTTCTTACAAAAAAACAGATGTACCAATTTTAATGTACTGGACCTTTGCTTAGTAACATATAATCTTTCTGGGAAAACCTATACATAATAGCATTGTTTTAGTGGGCACAAATCCTTGCTTGGGCTAAAGCACATGTTTTGGACAGGACGTGTTTTGGGCACTGTGCATGGAATTTTATATAGCAATTGTCCTCTTTGCTTTTGTGGGTAAATTTTCTAGCGCTAAAATACTGAGCTATAACACTGTGCTTCATTGTTAGACTCACTGACCTTTGCCTTTAGTTGGAAAGGGGGCAGGAAATCTGTGTTTCCTAAAAGCTGCCTGAAGTCACAGAAGAAAGCAGTATCCCTTCTGCTAGCAGCGTACGAAATGACCTCTTGGTGCAAACAGAAATAACTATGGCCACATGAAAGCTGTATGGAGGCTTGGCTGTGGGAAGTTAATGATGATGGGAAGCAAATAAACAACAGCGAACTGGATGTTAATGTTGGTTGTGTCAGATATGTAAACTCATGTAGGTTGCAATAGTTCTGCTTATCAGGATCCGCAACCCATCTCTTATCAGAGCAAGCATGAGCCTGTGGAGCAGATGTATACGCACTGCTTCAGAGGCAAGATCCAGCTGTGGGCAAAAGAAAGGCGATCTTACAAGGAAGGGAAATCGAAGTTGTTGCCTCTTCCCCAACTCCTGGACTGTGTAAGAAAGCAAAAAGCAATCCAGAATGGTGAAGATGAAACATCTCAGCCCCTCTTGCCAGTTGGAGAACTGCTAATAATGTTTATAGTCCTGCAACAAAAGACAACAAAACAAGTTATTTAAGAAAAGAATCCATCATTCTGACAAAAATAGAGCTTTCAGCTATTTTTTTTTGTCTGAGCCTGTGTTTCTCCAGCCAATCAATCCTGTTACTAAATAAAACTCTGGAAATCAACTTAACAAGATTAATGTCTGTAAATATTTGTAAAACCTATGTGTTATACAGTCTCTTTAAATGAGATTATGTCATGTTTATAATACTTACTCATATTTTGTACCCAGTCTGGTTAAAATTGGATAGTTTTCATTAATTTTTCTTGCTTGTTTAATTTCATGCTTAAACCAATAAGTTACAAATCTGCATGACTGCCCACTTATTGTTACACTTGGAATAATTGCACTGAGTCACTGTGCATGGGCTTGGATTGCCATAGGGTGTTAATACTTGATATTTAAGCAAGCATGTTTATCTGAAAGCTGGCTCATCAGCGCGCGGAATGCAGTGTTTGCTACGTGAAGTTCAGCCTAGAACGATTGCAGTTAGGAGATGTAGTCTGTGATCAGTAATGATGCCTAGAATTGGCGTTCGTCTTTTTAAGGGTGTTAGGGAAATTATCTGCTAAATGTGGGAAAATAAATGCAGGGAACATAAGTGTTAGGCTTTGAGAAAAGGGGTTTTGTGTGCATTTAATACAGTCCTCTTTAAGGATTCTTTTGCTTTCCTTTCCTTTTTTTGTCCCGGTAGGAATCTGGTTTTTGTCTATGCTCTATCTTGAATGTCTTGTTTAATCAGAGGAGAATTTGGGATTACGCAAGCTAATAATCAATTCCCTTCATAAACCGAAACATTTCATTTTTCCTGTCCAAGTTTATTTCCAAGGTTTAGTCCAAGTGTTTAGTTCCAAACACTGATGTGAAGGTTTTTTTCCTAGTGAAATTTTCCTCTGTGGCAGAAAGAACCCTAGGGAAACCGACATTTACAATGCTGTTTCACCCTCATTTATTTTGCTAATGTCTTTACAAGTAGTTAAAATGCTGAGAAGTTTAGTGGCAGCATCACCTGCTGGAGTATGTTTTACAGAAGGAAAACAAATAATGAAGGAGGGATATGGCTGTTGGTTTACTTGCACTTTCTGCTGAACGACCATTCATCGGTCCTGAAGGAAGCAATTGATGCACTGCAAACTCTTGGCATGGGGATGAGAGCAGAGAAGCCTTCCCCTAGGAGATTCCTTGCTTCAGCAGGTGAGGGGCTGCTCGGCCACTCTACGGGGTGCGTGCTAGTTAAAGCCTGCAGAGCTTGTCTTCCTCAAGCAAGGTGGATGATTTCATGTAGGACTTTGTCAGAACTGATATTCGGGTTTTAGCAGGAAAGCATAATTTTCTAAACTGCAAAGGGTCCACAGTTCTTGCTTTTGGGATTGCTAGCTAAGTGTCAGCAGCAGGCTGGATTTCATTTTTCATGGGAGAAGCATCTGTGCAGTTCTGCAGACTGAGATAAAGCAAACTTTAGATTGGAAATCAGATGAGTTTGTTAGTCAGAATAACGGTATTGCAGAGCTACAGGTGAGGAGTCAGTTCCTTCTTTGCAAAAAACAGAGGGAAGACTTTTATGATGTACCACTCTTTCACACAAGTAGTACTTACTGCCACTTAGCACAGTTTCTCCTGATCAAGGTGATTTTGTTAGTTGGTTTCCTGTTACTGCAGTTACTTGAAATATCCAGAGGAATCACTGTTATTCAGAGGCCACGTCTGCCAGCTTAATATTTTGTGTTTCAGGTGGTATTTGTGTGTCCATGTATCATATTTGTCAATAACGTTTATTTTTCTTTTTCAGCATATGTATTACAATAAGAACACAGGGAAAAGGACTGGAGGACATCATAGTTATAAATATGCTTTCATTTATGTTCTCTTATTTGATGATCTCTTGTTGATCTTTTGCTATCTATACAAAGAATGTTTCAGTAAATACCAATTTTATAGAGAATGTAGAGGAATATGTATGTGAGCAAGAGATGCTTACATATTTTTTTTTTCCAACTGCGTTAGACTTTTTTTTAGATTTTAAGTACTTTGCATTATTCTTAACAGTGATAATACATGGAGCATACTGAGATATATTATATGCATATCATTTGTTCTTGGGCACCAGTATAACATACGTGGGTGTCAACTGCATATCGCTGTGGTTTTTAACCAATTTATGATAGTTTTGTTCTGATGCAAAGCTTAAGTATGGTAGAACTAGGATTGCCACCCACTTTAAATGTTGTTGTTAGCAGATAGCATTTATTTCAGTCACTTTAAAATCTTAACATTATGAAGTGGTTTTTAAAGGTTTATGTCTTTCTAAAGTAACTTTTATATTCCATCTGGATAATAACTACCAGCGTTGGTACTGGAGATCATTCCCCTGTAACATGTAATGTGGCTGTGGAGTTCCACTGTGTTAATTAATTCCACTGAGGTCTCGGACCTCCTAGAAGAGTAGGGTCATCCCCGTTAAGCATCAAAACAGGATACGACTGACCAAACAGCAGCATTCCTTCAAAGCTCTCCTTTATCCTCTGGGTGGAGTCCAGGGAGTCCATCACTTCTAGGAATACATGTGCCGGACCGTATGACCTTATGTAATAACCGTGCATGTGAGAAGCCCAGAGGGCAGGTAATCTGTGGGATGTCCAGCGGTGATGTTGGCAGAGGGCTGGAGAGTTTCTGCGCCGGAGAGGTCTGGGTGCAGCGGGAGGGCTCCGCGGCTGGCTACCTCGTGGTTTCTGCAAATGGCATTCTCTTTTGTTTGTCCTCCTGCCTTCCTTGTATAGCAATTAGACTGGGAGAATGGGAAGTGTGGCTTGCATAGTCCATGCAAAAATTTCTGAAGGAAACTCACAAGGCTGCATGGATTGCTCCTGTGGCCTCCAGTCAATTCTTTGGCTGAAATTAGCTTGAAGATTAGAGGAGAGGATGCAGCCACAATCACGCACGCAGAAGCTTACAGAGCAATGAACGTACCCAGAGAAATCGCCCAGAGTAAATTTTTTGCATGTCACGTAAACAAATATATCATAAACATTCAGTGCCTCCTTGTTAGGTTTATTTGGTAGGTTACCCTGTGTTGCCTAAGAGCTTAAGTTAAAATGCTTACCAGTGCCGTGCTTGATCTTTGGGGATCTACTGAAAGAAACAGGCTGAACTTCTTCACCCCTTCTTCCATTTCTGTACGTGTAAAATGGAGGTTACCTGCCTTCCTGGGGCTTAGAAAGGATTAGTTACTCCTTACGTCTGGCTTTGGAGAGGAGAAGCACTAAGCAGGGTGGCGTGACGTATGTCTGCTCTGATGGAGACGGGAAGGGAGGAGGCACCGGGGTGCTCCTGGAGAGGGAAGAGCATTAGCCGGTGAGGATGGGGTCAGGAGAGCCCCTGCGTGGGTGCGTGGGGGTGGAGGGAAGGCCACCAGCGGCCACAGGGAGACCAGAGCTGCGTGGGGCTGGCTGGCTCTTCTGGGACGCCTGCAGCCTGCTCTTTAAAGCAAGCAGAGCGAGACAGGCAGAGGCAAAATACCCAGAGCGTTTCAGTAAGTACGAGCACGGACCTGTTGGCTTAAATCAGCTTATGAGAAATGAACTGTGCCTGGGACCTGCACGTGTCGGGCTTGCAGGGCGAGCTCCGGTTCGGGCGTGCGTGTGTGCACATCCCTGCATCCTCCCTGGGCACGCGCCCTGGGGTGAGGGATGCTGCCTTCAGGCTCCGTCGCTCCAGTTTGTGCCCACCTGGCCCAGGCCTCCCCCGAAAAGCCTGCCAGGAAAGGCAAACCTTGTCACTTAGCATGATCCAGCACAAATTTGGTGTTCACCTGGAAAACCACACTCAGTGCCTGCTTCCAGACAAATTCAAAACCTGGTTCAGGACAGGTTACCCTCACGTAGCAGAATCAGTAGTGCAAATGCTTGCCTGCCTCTTCCCACTTAGCTGAGCGTGTTTCTTTCCTCGTGAGCTCTGGGTTGATCCTGTTAGTCCCTGTTGCCTCTGCAGTGATGGGACGCAGCCCCACGCCACCCTCCTGATTAATAGCTTCCCCATCGTCTGATTAAGGGTCCTGGTGGTGTCTCTGGCAGGGGCTTATCCCCCAACCCGTTCCCCTCTGCAGCCTCTGGGATTTAGCTCTGCATAGTTGGGCTCCATAATGCCCAACAGATAAAGCAGGGTCTGAAATTGGGGTGCAGAGAGCTCCCGCACTGTGCAGACCGAGGGGATGCCCAAGCGCATCCCTGCCTTCCAGAGGACTCTGCATCTGTTGGTTAAAAATCACCTGGTTTCTCACATTACCTCAGATGTCTGGGTTTTTTTTTTTTCTTTTTTTGATGTTCCTCATCCCTCCCAAGAAGACAAAAGGCTGTAATATTAAAAGATAATTTTATAAGTCCAGGGAGAACATACTTTTCCTGTGTGCAAATTAATGTTCTGTAATAACTACCGTGTAGGAATTGATTTTCTGCAGGTAACAACTTTGTGGGCTTGATACAATAAAGTAATAGAGCTGTGCATGTTGTGTGTAACCCCTGCAGTATTTCAGGGCTGTGATAGAAACAGCCTTTATCATGCAAGAATAGCAATTGCATTCCAACATTTTCAGGTTTCAAAGTATGAACACCGAACATAAGAACAACAGAACAAAAATATATGAAATTCATCAGCCATTTTCATTGGAGTTTGCCAGGCCCCACACTGTAAGTGTGGTGGTACTTTAAAGCCTATGACAATTCAGTTTAGAAAAAAACCAAAAATTATTTCATCCTCTTGAAATATTAACATAGGAGAAAATCAAAGGAAAAGGCTCTCTTGGCATCTGCATCTACGATGGGGCAGATGATTTCTTTGTCGTCTTGAAGTTCTACCTAAAGCTGAGACAGAAAACCCTGGCGCTTCGTTATCATCAGGCTTCTTGCCATGTCTTTCAAATGTGGTCGGCAAGCTCCTTACTTTTCCCTTGTAGCATGAACGGGGGAGTCACCAGCTCGCAGAGGCTCTGGGAGAAAGTGTAAGCAATTGCATAAGTCCGGAGAGGGGCTGCGAGGTGTGGTTCTGTAGTAAACAGGCTCGCTTGAGCCCAGGGGCTTGTTGCAGCGAGAAGTAGGGCATGAAGGGCAGACAGTGTTGGTTCCTGACATAGGGGATGAGCCCTGTGATTCTGGACTAGCAAGTGATATCCAGAGAGTACTTTCTGTATCCCCCTCTGCATCAGCTGAAAGAAAGGGTAAAAGCATGTAGGGAACTGCTGTTTTGTCTGGCTACACACACGTCTAGTACTTGTTGAAGTAAAAGTTGGTTTCTAGAGCCCACATAAAATCCATCCATACATCTGAGTTATTCCTCTGTGCCTTGGAAGAAGTAAACTTGTGGACCTGGAGTTAGGTCTGAATTCTGGCTAAGCATGTGCTTAAGCCTGCTGGGAGCCTGAGAGGACAGTGCTGGTCTGGGGATGGAGGGGAGCTGGACTGTGATGTCCCATTTTGAAGGAAGCCAGTGGGGAGAGTGGCCTCAGGAGGTGCCAGAAGAGAGGCCAGTGTTGGTGCCTGCTTGGGTCAAGACAAACCTAGAGGGTGATGTTGGCTCACCAGGGCGGCGAGAGTGGGCGCTGATGCGGCGCTGTGATTCTGCTGGTTGCACAGGTTGTGGTTCTCCTGGTTTTACCGAGAGGTGTTTCTTCAGGGGGAAGGTACCTGCCAAAGCCCTAAGTACCTATCGGGCTGGCAGCAAGCAGATGTTGCCGCCTGGGCAGAGCTGAAGGTCTGTGTGTAGCTGTTACCTCCTCTTCTGGTGGTGGGGGTGATGCACAGGCACTTGCGCCTGTCCCTCCCTGCCTGTGCTACCAGCGCTGCTGTTCTGCAGCCAGCTCTTCTTAGTGTGGCATTACCGGTCTCCTCTGTTTTGATGGCTACGTTTAAAATATCTTGTTGCTGATTATGCAAAGTATCTGCTTTTCATCACCACGTCTTTCTGTGTGAATGCTGTGTTGAGTCTTCAGTATAGATTTAATATTTCTTGAATAGTATATGTTAATTGCTTCCAATTTTCTATTGCTTCATCTCTGGGCCACTTCAACTTAAGTTATTGTTATAGCTGCCCTTTTGTGAAATGTGTTGCGCCTGTTCTGATTTTTCTTTTCAGTTTCATTTAAGTACTTGGCAGCTTAAGTAAACCTTCTTGACTTATATATTTTGTTTAGAACAACAGATTCCCATTAAATCAAATATGGGAGTTTATTTAGTTAATAGGGAGACTGTATAGCACTACTGAGTGGAAAATATGCTCTGTTGTAGCCTGCAGCATTAAACTAAGAATGGTGCATTCCCTGAAACCTGAGGTTCGTGTGTTGGCTCTTCTATATATCAGGTTCTCAAAAAATTTTATTCCCGCACTTCATGCAGAATTTCGTCACAGCAGGTGACGTGTGCTATTCCCCTAGATCTTAGCCTTTGTGTAGGGGAAAGGGTATAGAGTTCTCGATACTCACGTTGAATGCAAAGGTGCTCCTTCCAAAGGGTAGTGAGTAAAACTGGACCTGAGCAAGAAAAATGCATCAAGGTAATATGTCCCTTAAATCCTGACTCTGAAGTTTATGCGGATCTTTCTTCAGTGGAAGCTGAGGAGGAGCTGCTGGAGTCCTTCTGAAGCAATACCGAGTGTCCTCATGTCCAAAAGAAAACTCCTTCTGGAGGCCGGAGGGGGAGAGAGGACGGTGCAAAATTTAGAAGTTGCGAGGCACGGTGAGATGGGAGTGACAGGCACAGAAAGCTGCGTAGATGGTGGTGAGTTTTATCTCAGCCCTCTTACGGAGCTTGAAGCCCCCCAGGGTGTGTTGGTGACACAGTGACAGCTCTTCTGAGCTTGTCTTTTCCTCTGGGTAGCGAAGGATGGGAAACTTCTGCCTAGGACGTGTGGGAGCCGGCCTGGGTGAAACAAAGGCTGGTGGGAAGGGTCCCTGCTGAAATGTTGGGTGTTTTGTTTAATAAGACGACTGTGCTTGAACTGAAACGTGCTGATGCTTCCCCACAGTCTCAGACCCTTCTTTCCTGGCTGGCTGGCTGTGCGAATCCAGGTCCTGCTGTTTACCCCGTGCAGAAAGTATTTGGCTGTAAAGGGGATGAGCCCACATAAAGACTTGTGTGAGGAAATGCAAGATGTCCCGAAGATAGCACAAAATTTTTTCTTAATGAGTCTCTGGTATGGTATTTCATAATGGACCTTAGGAAAAGTATGAAAAGTATTTGCCTCAGTGTCTTAATAGCTTCTGTAGGGAAGGGAGCGGTCTCCTTCCCGTGTATGGCTGCTGTGAGCCGGAGCCTCGGGCTCCATTGCAGTGAGCAGCCCCTCTGCCTCCTGCATGTCATCGCTTCCACCCCTGAGATTTTGTATTTAATAGTGAGGCTGCTCACAGGCTGGGATTTGATGGTGCCTTTTGTAAATTAGTGTTTGGAAAGGAAACCAACGGGCTTCGCTGGATGCCCATGAATTGATCCAGGTGCTTGTTTCTAACGCAGACAGTAGCTCATTCTTGAGTGTAACCCGAAGAGGATGTAGTCGGTTGTATCTTTTTTTTTAACTGAAAAAAGTATTTTTGTAAGTGATTTAAAAATGGCATTAAGTTAAAAAAATCAAGCAGGTGCTATGCTAAATTGTGAAGTGCTTTTATGGTTTCACAGCATATCTGGGTTTTTTTCCTCTGTATTATCATTCCCCACAAAAGCAAATGGATTGAAGACACCAAGCAAACGACTGATCATAACAGACTTTAAGGTGCTGGATTATTGCTCGGGTTTACGCAGCTTTGGGGTGCCTGTTGGTTGCATGCCGACTGCAGAAGAGTTCCGTTATCTTAATAGTTGCAAAGCAAAGAAGTGTAGGACCAAAAGCGTGGGTTAATGTTGAGATGTTATAACCCCCAAATTAAAAATAAATATGCTAAAAATGCCTTCCATTTCCATTCCTACTTATCCCTTCTTAAAATAAATGAAAACAGCGTTAAACAAGTATCCATTTAATTTTAGAAATTTCTAGAAAGTGCTGGAATACGAGGACATGAGCACTACCAGCCCGCTGTGAGACCACATGGAAGCATTTAGTTGACTGAAGAGACCAGTTTCTTTTGTTTCAGATTATAGGATATTATTTAAAACCGGTTGCAGCTTCTTGTTTTTAAAGTTGGTTATTTTCAGCCAGTAACCTCTACACGCCGCCTATTTCAGCTGCGTCTGCTCTGTGCACGCTGGGGCTGGGAGAAGGAGAGAGGGGCGGCCAAAGCTGGGGGCATGTGCCCTCTACTGCCGTGGCTCGTATGCACCAGATGGTCCCACCCCGCAGCTCACTCGCTGCTTATTCCCCTCGGTTTCCTAAATCTTAGTAATTTTCTCTGCCATAAATCATCAGTTCCCTTTCCTAGCAATTAATCATTTCGCTTATTTTTTGGTTCTATATTTAATCCTTCCCATTCATCAACTCTCTTGCATGTTAATCTTCCAGTAATAGAGGAGTTGCGTGCATTTCTGTGCCAGTTCGGATCCCTGTCCGTATGCCCCAATTTCCTCTCTTTCTTTTGGTCACCAGCGACAAGATGCTCCGGAGGAAAGAGCAGTACTCCTGCCTCCCCTCAAATGGCAACTGTAACATCCTGACAGCGTATGGTGGTCTGGACTTTATCCTTTAAGTATTGGGTCAAGACTGAAGCATGAGACGTTACGTTCTTTTCCAAAGTTTTGCTGAGATGGGAAACTCGTGTCCAGTCCCTTTTTGAACCCAGCTGGACTCTGGCCTCCCTGGTATAAAGGGGAACGAATTACTGTTGGGTAAATTGCATGTTATATAGAGAGTATTTTCTTTTACATGTGTTGAGGTTTTATTTGGTTGAAATTAATTTTGTTCTTGTGTTACGAGATGGAGAAACGCAATCTCCTGTTTTATCTTCCCAGTTTATTTTCTAAAACATGTATTTTAAGCAGACCAAATGGAACGTGTTATCCAGAAGCAGAGCGCACCTTCCTCCTGCTCAGCAGCACTGCTGCAAGGGTTTTGCTGTCTCCTCTTTCTTTTTGCCACTCGGTGCTGGGGTGCAGAGCCTGGGAATGGGGTGGCCGGGCGCTGGCCCTGCACTGTCCTGCCACCCCAGGAGGGCAACCCAGGCTATCCCCAATGGCGCTGCAAGCTGTCACTTAAATTGGAGAGGAGTTTGTCAAATGATTTAAAAGCCATCACTGTGTGCATGCATTTCTTGCGGGGGGAGGGTTTGACAAAGCACGGGAGAGGTGTCTTGATAGGCTGAGCGGTCTGATTGAATGATAGCTCTTTTGTTCGGAGATATGCCTGCAGTGCATATGTAGATACGTAGACTCTTGTCTCCTTTATTTTACTTGCATATATGACTTCTACAGAAAACTTTATAAAAGCTACAATGTGTTTCTTAAGTGATTCTTCAAACCAGCCCCTGACTTAGGAACGCTTGGCAAGAATGATGAGGGAATGTGCTGAGGTGTTGACACCTGCAGCAGCAGTTGGGAATGAAAGACCTGGACCCCCGTGTCCAGCGATGAACAGCTCCCTAAGGGACAAACCTAGCCCGGAGAGCCTACAGGAGGGTACATCAAGGGGTTTTATAGCTCTGCCTTTGAATGTATGTACATGGTGCCGTATCTTTGACAACATGTGCTGCCTGCATCTCTTATCATCCCAGGACTTATTCAGACATCTGAGTAACTCCCACCTCTCGACTGCAGATTGATAGTGATGCCCTTTGTGGACTCATGTGGGTAAATACTCTATAGTACATAGCATTGCTCTGGCTTTAGCATGTATACATAACTGCTCAGATAAAATAAATACATTATACCTCACTGCAGTTGTTGGTGAAAGGAAATTGTGGGTTTTTCCCTTGAGTGTTGGGATAGTTTTTATCCAGTTTTTCTTTCTTTGAAAGCCCTAGTAGCATGCTACTTTTTGGATATCTCTCTCTCTTTATGGAGGAAAAATAACTTTCTGCTTTTCTTGTGTTCAGAATTATGCAAAGCAGTTGCTGAACATAAACATGCAACAGTAAATACCGTAGAAATGTACTCTACAAAGATTCCACCGTTAACCACACCAAAGAAAACAAAAATGCAAGGTTCTTCAAATCGATGTCACATGCAGGAAGTGACATTTAAATTCTTACTCATTTAAAATTAAGCCGTGTTACCATTTTCCTCTTTTAAATTGTTGAAGATTTTCCATCAGTTAAAGGGTTGTCTTGCAAGCTTTCAAGAATAAGTTTTTCCTTTTTTTTTTTTTTTTTAAGAGGTTGGAGCTACTGGGCTTTTTTAAGATGATGGTGTACATCTAAGTGTAACAGTTTAATGAGGACTACGTACATTTAATTGGCTATTTGAGAACCTGTGTTAGAGGACTGACCTCAGAAGCATTAGGAAACGGTAGTCCCACTGCTTATCTTTACACTTCATAAAAAGCATTGTTTAATTCTTGGAAGAAGAGGGTGTTTCAGTCTCACTCAGTTTTTTTATTTTTGTTCTGGTTTGCTTTGCTTCTGTTGGTATTTTTCCTGGTCCCCTTCAGTGCTGGAATATAGTATTGAAACAACTGTGTGGTTTATGGCGCTTACTCCCAAGTTTTTCATTTTTTTCGTCATGGGAAAGCCTCGTGTTGAGCCTCCAGTAAACACATTTTCTTGAATCCAAACAAAAAGCAAGGGCTGTGACTTGCAACCAGTTTTGGCTGTGAAGTCAGGGTTAAAGTCACTTGCACACATCGAGTCCCGGCAGCGGTGAGCTTGGGCTTTCCCAAGGGTTGATCTTCCCCACTGCTCCCAGCTGAGCTTGCGGCCCAACAACAAATGATGCTCAGGACTCCTCTGGGTGGCAAGCTGAGCTGACAGTCCCCTCTGCCATTCGAGCTGTCTGAACAAGCTTTTTCTCCTTCCTTTTTGAAGGAGCATTGCTGGAGTAAACATCTGTTCTTCCTCTTCGTTTGAATTGCTGATCCTTTCGTGTGCTGGGTACGCTGTGGATTGAACACAACTGTCGATGCTCTTCTGAAGCATGAAAGGACAATGCATTTGTTGCATTTCTCGGGCATCTGCCAGAAGTATTTGATAGCGCTGAAGTGTCGAGATGTTATCCCAATCACTTAAATTCTGTACTTCAGCATTTCTCCTTTGCTAGGGTTGAAAACAAAACCATCAAATTTGAGGTATGAACTCTCTTTCAAATGAAATATAACATTTAATGTACTTTTAGCTAGTAAAATTATCACAGTTGCTAATTGGTATAATTTTTATCATGACTGTTGAATCTTCTTTATCAGAATACGTTTGTGTTCCTTTTATCTACCACTTCTCCGCAGCATCGTGGAAAAATAAGTCTTTATCTCCTGTGCATCTCCTGTATATTATTCTGTCAGCCAGAAGTGTCTCTTTGGTATTCTGGAAGTATTGGAAGATTTTAAAATAGTCTATTAAGGAAGAAAAAAAAAAAAAAAAAAAAAAAAGATACTCTGTTAAAAAAAAGAAAAAAAAAAAGCTAAAATCCTGCTAAATAATTAAGATGCTTTGGGCTTTATCAGGATTGACAGTGTTCTTGCCATAATATACATATGCAAAAACTGTAAGAAGTTTAATATTTTATAGCAAGGATAACTCCAAAACCTAAATCTGCTGGCTTGTTTCTATGGTAACAAATATTGAAATATGTCTAGCCAACACTGTATGTCCCCCCCATTTAATTTCTGTCTATGGGTTCTAGGAATTCATTAGAACTGTAGAATCCTTTTAAAATTGGTACGTTCTGTTGTAAAATTCCCTAAGATTAATGTTGAACATAACTTTAAATTTTAACATAAACATTTCTTTGAAAGAGATTTCTTAGCAAGTGAGGGATTAGAGTTATATTTCTAAGACTGTATGCTCATTGATCTGGTATTTTTCTTCTTCATTGGCAAGTTGAATTTTTTTTTTTTCCTGTGCCTGACTATACTTAAAAAATGGAGTTTCAGTCTATGGGTTCTGCTGAAAATATTAAAGGCTGCTTAACTGAAACGGTCTGGCTGGAAGACAACAATGGCATAAAGTCAGCACCTGCAGGATTAAATTTAGTGGTCAGGACCTCTTGGCCAGAGCTGCTACTCAGGGACCTTGTCCTACTGTTAAGATTAAAATGATGACTTACTGGGAGCTTCAGCCTTCATTTCCATTAATTGCACTTAACTTTTTGTTTATTACAGAGTGTTTTCTAGGTATCTGATTTAAGCCATTTTGTGTCTGGCATCTTCTGGTTGTTTTTCTTTTGAGGGCAGCCCGGCAGTGTTGGGAAGTAATCTGAAGTGTTGGTTGTGAGTTTCCATTTCCCCAGTGGTAACTCAGACCACAAGCACCTAGACCCAGCAGTAAGAGAAAAATTTTCAGACTTTGAAGTGAAACATCAGGTTGATGCAACATTTTGTTTCTGGTTGACTAGCCAGCATTAGATGCAGCTGGAAGCATAAAGACTACTTCTCTCTGCCTGCGGGGACTCTGGTTTCTGCTGGGATGTAGTAAAGATAATGAGGCAACAGAAAGAAAATTTCAGAAACTGAGATTTGTGCTTAACAGCTCAGTTTCAGGAGCCCATGGTTATGGACTAAATGCATGTTTTCTCACAGGGCTAATAGCATCCAACCTTTTTTCCTCGAAGAGACTTATAGCTGGGGACTTGGAAATCAGACCCAGCAACCTTAACTGATGCCTCGAAGGACAGGAAGTGCAGCTGGAACCAGTAACTGAAGTACTCAATAAAAGCAGAAGGTGGTGTTCAGAAAAAGTGCAGTTAACTCATTTGTATTCTCCTGCTGCAATAAGGAAGAAAGTGGGATATTTAACGGGCAAAGGATTATCTCCACGATCCTGTGCGGGAATGAGTGATTTCAGTGCCGAGCTCGAGGCTGGCGTAGGCAGCGCTTTACTCTGACAGCCAGAAGATTTGGCAGCTCTGCTCCTCAGACAGAGCTAGGCTGAAAGAAGGGGGCAGAGTATGTGCACAAATAAACGTCAAAACAAAACAACAGGCATAAATGTATTCAACAGGACTGTGAGCAAAATATCCTGTTACCTCACAAGCCCTAGGTAAGTCCCCAAAACCTCCTTTTACGATTGCAAACATTATGTAGAAAAAGAATTGAGGCAGCGTTCAGTGAAGAAGTTGCTTTGGGTTGGATATGGAAGGCTTGCGAGATCCCAGCCCTCAGCTTGCTTCACCTGTGTACGTGTTTACTTGTCCCTAGCCTGAGATGTTCCTTCTTCTTTCATGCACGTCCTGTGGTGTGCTTTGAACCAGCAGGGGTTGTGGAAGTAGGAGCTGCAGAGTCACCAGTGAGAAGGTTATCAAAGTCTGTCTCCATCTTCTGTGATTCCTATCACCATACCGTCTGAAAGCTCTTGTAAGTGTGCGCTCTCGTGGTATGAGGGTGCCTCCAGCAGCGCCCAGGCTTCTCATCCTGGGAAGCGTACGGCTGATGGAGGACTCTCCCCTTCACACACCCCCACGCCACCCAGTGAAGGACAGCGATGTCCACTCTCAGCAATATTTTGAACTCTCCAGACTTCATCCCAAGTCCATGGAAAGACGACTTCTCTCTGCAATGAACTTCACCCAAGAGGCCAATGTAAATGACATTTTTCTTCTGGACTGCTTGCTTTTTTTTCTTTTTCTTTTTTTTTTTTTTTTTTCTTTTTTTTTTGTCTTTTCCCTTTTTTTTTTTTTTTTTTTTTTAAAGAAAAGCAAACAACCTCCAGTTTTATAGCTACAAGATGAAACTTGGCTTTTCAGGACAGAGACGTCAAGTCTCTATGCATTTGTAGAGTACCTAGTGCAGGGAGGGTAGTGGCTGAGGCCCCTGGGAGCTGAGGTGAAAGTGGGTTTTTTGAATTTTTTTTTTTTTAAATCCAAACACAAATTCTGAGAAGAAAAAATTCTGAATGAAACTGATGCAAGACTTGCTACAAACAACTGAAAAAATTTTGCTCTTTCATTTCTTGGGTTGAATGTGGAATTTGGTGAAACCACAGATGTGCTCCAGCCCAACTTTTTTTTCTTTAAAATAATCCATTTTTCTTATATAGGTACAAGAATATATGTAACAAAATGAGTTCTGTTTTGAGGCCTTCTCACATCATAGTGATGGACTTGTCAAATTTATTTTCTGGAAAAGTGAGCAGGATGGAGAGCAGGATTATACGTATGCTTGAAAGCTGTGAATACCCCCATTCCATTAGGCTTGTAATCTTTCGCAGGCAGAGCAAGCCTGCTCACTACAGCATGGCCAGTTGGTAGCTGCCAGGAAGCTTTCATGATGCACAAATGTGTCTGCACCAGTTTTTCCACCTTACCTTAAAAACATCTGGTATATATCAAGGTCCTGCACACCCTTTTTGACTGTCGGAGCTGTGAAATGAAAAAGCACCTTGTATTCTTCTGTGATCAGCTCTCACATTCTCATATGGTATCTGTGCAATCAGACACATCAAATTAATACTTCGACTCGCTCCTACAGTTTGAAAAATACCGTCAGGTTTAGATGAACTGCTTAGTAAAATCCTGCAGAGAGTGAACATAAGTTGAGGGGAAGCGCACATGAGAGGTAAGATGCTGGTGGTTATATGGTCTGCTCGGTGCAAGACAAAGGCAGAGTTGAAGCCACAATTGCTGCTATTAACCTTTGTGGCGTTTGCACAGAACAAGAGTTGGTAATTTTTGCAGAGTGAATGTCGGTATTTCCCTTAACATAAGCAACCCTGTAGAAAGATGCACACCAGACGATTAAAAAGTAACAGGCAGCATGAGCGCATGCAGAGAAAATCTGCTTTGATACGGGAGCGTTTGTTTCCTGCGGGAGTTATATAGCCCCTTGCGAGAGGAGAAACAAGGATTTGTAGAACTGTATTTGTTCTAAATGTCTCTGAGTGCTTGGTGCTGTCCTGATAGTGGGGGAAATTTTTTTGGGATAGCTTTTTTGGAGACCTACAGTTTGGAATAGAAGATGGATGGTACAACTCCATAAGGACTTTTATGTGGTATTCCCAACCACAATGTTACCGAGAGCCAATCTCCCTACCCCATTCCCCTGCTGATGAAAAATTCAGTTTCTTATATTTGAGTCCTCTGGAGGCAAAATTTCGAGAAGTTAAGGGTGGCTCTGTTGCAGCTTCTTTTCTGTCCTCAATTCCCTAGCCTTATGGCAGAGTGTTTTTCTCTATAAGTACTTCTGCCATGCTGGTTAAAGACAGAAAATATTTAGCTTAACCCTGAGGCAGCTCAAACCTTGTGCTGGATTGAATAAAAAATAGTGCTATGCCCTCCACAGCAGCACAGCGTTGTTTGGGGGGGAGCAAAGGGAGGAGCGTTGTGCATTGGGGGCAGGAGGACTCATCCTGCCTGCGAAGATCTCTGCCGTCAGCGGGAGATCCCTTCGTGTAGGGGGAGCAGGTATCGGCTCCCAGATCTGCCACGCAGCTCCCCGAGCTGGATTTCGCCTGCAGCGCTCTGTTTATAAGGGAGCTGTTCCACCGCCGGAGTGTTTTATTTTCTGAAGTTGTTTCCACCCCCTTTTCCATCCTGGGAAAAAAAGCCTTTTGGAAGAGGGGCTAGGTAACAAAGCTATGCATTTCTCCTCCATGTTATGTACTTCGTACAAGTTAAAAGGCTCATTTTGCCTTTCATCTTGCGGACTGTTTTCTGCAGATATTTCCTAACTTTTCCCATGACGTTTTCGCCTTGTTCTTCAGAAGATTGTACGAACTGAAAGAGGCTATTGTTTCCGCAAGAGCGCAAGCATGTGCACATCGGCTAATCTGGTTGGTACAGGATTTTAGGAGTGGGTGTTGGACTGAGGAACAGGATTGGGATGTGTGCAGCTACGAATTCTTGTGAACGGCGTGCTCTCTTATTCTGTAAATAATATCGCATTTCACTTTCTAGGTTCCCCATTTGTGTTTCTCCAAAAGTTGAACTCCAGTACCATGAGGCGTAAACAAGGAAATGGCGTACAGGAAGACTGCAAAAGCTTTGGTTAGCAGAGATTGGAAAGCTGGTTCGTTTTTCAGTCCTGTGCCAGGATAGGTATCAGCTACTTGATTGCGTGGAGACTCAGCGCATCTATTTTTCACAAACATCATAGGTTTAAAATTGATACTTCATTGTCTTCCTTTCTTTCTCCTTCCCCATGGTTGGGTTTTCATTTTTGAAGTACAGGATAGGCAAACAAGTACTTTTTAGCCTGGTGTTTAGGAGGCAGACTTTGGCAATCGAGATGCGTTTGCCAGCTCTTGAGATACTGCAATCTGACAAGAAACTCCTTCTGCAAAGTGGTTTGCATACATCATACGATGTGTTGGGTTTGTTTTGGTTTTTTTTTCGATTGGATGGTATCACCAGGGAGCAAAGAAATCGCCGGTGATTGGTTTTGTTTTACACCAAGGATCTTGTCGGATGCAACCTCGCCCTCGCCATGGATTTGTTTCCCCTTTCGGGAGCGTTACCTAGAAGATGGTGCTGGGATAACTCCAGCTTCCTGGTGGTGACCCAGATCTCTGCTGCCGATGAGATCTCATCTCCGCTGGGCACGGAGTGAGAATAGCAGTTGCGTTTTCGACTGCTGCTCTGCGGGCATGTTCCCATACAGTGTTTCCAGGCTCGTCAGCAGCCTTGCTGCGCCTTGGCTATTGCTGCTGACGTGCCCGTGTCTGGTGGTGAAAGGCGGGGTTTTCTTCCACGGTCTGGTTTCATCTAGGTCTCATAAGAGGGTGTGAGGCAACTCCAGGGTGTTTTTACATACTACTTTATGTATGTGTGAGACAGCATAAAAACCCTCGGAGTTTTTTTAGCAGCAACAACGTTGTATAACTGACAATTCGTTCTATCTCCATTTTAATACAGTTTCCTTGCTTGGTCACGAATAGTTGCTGCTTGTGAACGACTCCTTGGAAGTAGAGGATGCAGGCTGGGAAGGCTGAGACTTGCTGGAAGTTTAAGAATTGATGAGGATTGATACCGGGGTTTGCTGGTGGATTTTGTCTGGCTGAGATGCATTTTGAAGGATGCACAGCAATTCCCAGGTGTTGATAAAAGCACTTGACCATAGCCAATTTTGTAAGAGGATAGGGAAGAGAGATTGTGAAGTGAGGAGGAGTTGGGGATTTGTCTGGTTGCTTTTAGTCTATCTTATTTAGCAAAGAGCTTACAGCCTCACCCATGGTCACCTGTGTTTTTAGCACCTGTGGACCAAACTGCTGTGTTGGCTATCCTTGAAGTGTTTTTCTGATGCTTCCATGGGACGCAACGTGGGTCAGCTACCTTGTTTCACAGACCACCTCACTGCTTGCCCAAGTGATGTTTCTGAATTTGCACCTGCTTTTCAGCATTTCATGGGTACAGTACGGAGCACTGGAACCAGCCTGTGAAGCTGCCTTTTCCTATCCAAGAGTCCTTGTTGCTCTAGCCAGGAATATTTGAGGTGTGTTTTTGCTGACAGTTTTCTGCCCTGCACTCCCGAGGATTGGATGTAGGGCAGTTTGGAGGGTTCCTAGCAGTGGAACTCCCTGTTTACAGTCAGTGAGTTCATTAGAGCCCTAAATTATTTACCTTAAAGAATTCAAGCCCTGAATTATTTACCTTTAAGGTCTGTCTTCCTGTGCTGTGCATTTGGTTGACTGTAGACCTATGCTCTGTTGTAAGCTATGAATGTCTAAGGCAGCATAATATCTAGGATGGTTTCAGCTATTTGCTGCTAATTCTATTTTCATACACAAATACATTACAATATTATAACTAAGGTCAGAGTGCAAGTCGGTGAGATATAAAAAGGATTTGTGCAGCCCTAATTTTAAGTCTTGTGAATGCGTGGACAGTTTTCGATTGTGCGATGACACCCTGCTCTTTCTGCAAGTCCCCTGCCTAGGGCCAAGCGTACAGCGGTAGCTGCAAGCCCTGGGCGAACGCACTGTTAAGCATCTTGGTTTTTCCCTGCTGTTCTGTCTTTGGCCCCAGGCTTTTATTTATGGCACATTACTCAAATCCTACTGAAGAAGTTTGTCGTTTCCTCACAAACTTTTTCTGTTTATCAGTGTCAGGCTTGAGGGTTTGACAAATGATTTGGGAAACGTTCCCACTTCTTTACGGGAAGAGAGTTAAAACAAGAGGACGAAGGATCTTGAGGATCTCGCAGCCTTGCCGCTGAGATGTCTCTGTACTACATAGTATTTCATGTACTGGAAATATGGTTCCCTTTTGCTAGGAGTGTTCATTAGTTTTGCTTGAGAGAAGCCAGGGTTTCGGGTTGGTTAGGAACTCGCCATTAATGGCCACTTGGGAAATGCTGGGTTTAAATGACTGGAGCGGCACTGCATCGGAGCTGCGTGGCAGCTCTCCAAGGCACAGCTCATCTGCCTGAGCGCTGAGAGGGGTGGCAGGGAGCGGCGGGGTGGTTGCTGTCTTCGCTGCCAGCAGCTGTCAGAGTTGTCCGGTGCTTATCCCTTAGCCCTGATGCAGGGCACAGGTACGTCCCATGTGCCAAGTGCGGCAGGGGATGAGGGTGAAGGAAGCCGCTGCAGGCAGCGCTCACCCACCACGTTTTCCTCCCTTTTCAGTGCTTCAACTCGTCAATGCTCTCTGTTGCAACATAGCTTTGGTGCACCAAAGAAAAAAGGCAGGAAGCAAACAAATGGCAGACGGCGTCCACTGGCATTGTAGAGGCTTGAACGTCATTCACAGGCAGTGCTGCAGCTGCACAGCCACCATGCAGCCCTCTGTGCCTAACGAGGTGGTTGCTCTCTCCCCATCCTACCTCCAATTTTCTGTCCCCATTAAGTGCAATTTCTTGTTCTGACATATTTTCCCCCTCCCTCCCCTGGCGCAGCTCTTGGCTGCTCTGTGTTGAGCGTAGACGGCTCCACACTGCCGGGGTTGCAGCAGGGAGGTCACCTGGAGCAGGGGAGAGGGTTGATCGCCCTGTCCTTGCTTGGGAGGTGGCCCTGCCCAGCTGGGAGCAGATGCCAGAGGCAAAGGCCACCTCTCTCCTCCTCAGCCCAGGACTAGACCATGCTCTTTGCTTCGTGTGTCACCTGGCTAGTCCCAGGTTTGAACTCTGTGTTCCAGAGGTTGCCAGAATTTGTTGAGTCTTTCCAGCCACTTTTTTGGGAATGGCTCAATCAGACCACTGCAACTGAAACCTTGCAATAAAACTTTCTGGCAGACATCCATGTCGACGATGGACAGAGTATGCCAAATGCTCAAGCCCTGAAACAACCATATTGCCCACCCCATGCTGCATGGCTGTGTTTACTTCATGTGCCCTTGTGGAGGTAGGCAAGGGATCGTGTACAGATGGTTGAGTTGCATCTCCTTAAGTGAAAGGTTTGGTTGTGTTTGCTTTCAGAGAAAGTGATGAAATACTGAAGTTAATGGCATTTCCAGTACTGAAAATCCAGTTGCATTTTTTCTTTACTTATGATGTGTCTTCTGGCCGTTCAGAGAGGCTGGTGGCGTTTTTTGACGTTGTGACTTCAGTTGGGTTTCTACCATATGGGCTTTTGTATTCCTTATTTAGGTGTGGAAATTTCTTATATGAAGTGTACATTTTGGTTCATTGGTGTATTGGCAGGAGAATTTGACGCTGAAGCTTAAAGCTACTAATACGTGAAGTGAGGAGTAAACACAGACAGTAAAAGACCCTTTCGAGAATTTTAAGCGGAGTCACTACTTAAATAATGTGGGTGCAAAGTTCAGGGAAACTGTACGATTAAGTAATTTACTGTCGATGTAATTTTGCAAGTATTATTTTTACATTGCTGCTGTGGTTATTAGTGGTATGTATTTACTGTTGAAACTGAAAGAACCTTAAGCAGCTCTCTCTTCCCCTGTGCTTCTGCTTTTGGTGGCACTGAGTATCTGCTTGGTGTTGGTCCCAGTGCTGCCAGGCAGGATGCCCCGGGGAGAGGGCAGAGGATTTGGGCGCAGGAGAGCTGCATTCTCCTGTGTAGCTCTACAAGTGATGGGCTGTGGTACCTCGGCCGCCCCTCCAAATTGTTCTCTGTCACTTCTGTTTGGTCAATCAACAATTTTGGGGAAAGGACTTTTTCTTGTTTAATATCTTTATGACACATAGCAGGAAAAAAAAAAAGACCTAAATATCTGCTGGGAAAGCCAACTGCTGTAATGCAAATAATAGATAATCACATGCAGTTAATCAGTTTTCTTTTTTGTGTTGTTTTTCACACAGAGCGATGAGGCAAGAGACAAGTTTTTAAAAACAGAAAAATGTGATTGCGAAAACATCATTGTTGGCAGGAGGACTCAGTGGATTCAGGTAACAATGTGACACCGCTTTTTATTATGCTTTAAAAACTGGCTGCATTTCAAGGTGACAGTGGCCCTTTGTCAGCGACTGAGGAGTAGAGGAAGGTGACAAGGTATAACAAGACCCAATGGCTGGCTCTTAAATTAATTCAGACCAGGCGAGAGGGGGTGAGTGTTCCCGCAGCACGGGTGATTGCTGAATAGGACAACGTTGCTGGGGCTGCAGTAGCTTCCTTCCTTATGTCACGCTGTTAAGTCTGAGGCTGTTCTTTTTTGGGTTTTTTTAATGTTTGTTTTTTTTTTTTTACCCTAAGAGATTCTCTAATTCAACCTCTTACAGCTGCGTCGATGTAGGCGGGGAAGCTCCATGCCTGTTTTATGGAAGAAGGTCAAATGATTAGCTGTCCCTTCAGACCGTACAACTTTGAATCTGTGAATATTTCCCTTGAATTCCCCCTTTTAAAAGAATTCTGGATCAGAGATCATTATCTGCTAAAAGACCCAGACCTAGACCTTTACTGCTTTAGAGGACTACCGCTGGTTGTTTTCTGGGTGTGAATGAAGACAATTTCTTGTTGCACGGCTATAGGAAACCTAGTGTGTGATGTTTGAGCATGCTACTGATGTTTGCAACAATCTTATCTTAAAATAATGGACTTTAACATATTTAGATCCTATTTTGTAGGAAATGTAAGTTGCTAGCTAAAATGCATCTCTCATGGTTTTAATCATTTTAATTATTTCCCTCACTGAGGGGGAGTGGAAGATGAAGGGGGGGAGTTTACAGTGCTAATTGCACTCCATGTTCGTAATTGGGGCCAGATCCTACCCTCAAACATCTTAGGCAATCCCAGTGAAATCATCAGGCTTTTCACAAGCACATGGGTTTTCCCCACATGTATTTGATTCCAGGATAAGGGCCTACAGCATGCTTTTTCGTGCACTGATTTGTCACACGTATGAGGAGATTCGAAAAACATGCATCTTCTTCAACGTAGCCTCTTGGTTTCCAGCACTGATTGGAGAAGTTCTGCAGTATTTTATTGAGAAGCAGGTCAGCAGAGCTAGTTGCCTTAGACTGAGCTGTTTTTAACTGGCAAGTCCTTTGCGTTTTCTTTGTTAGGTGCTAGGTGGGAAAAATGCAGTTGTGGCTTTGCATTGCTATATTCGTGACCAAGAAGGACGTTGAAATAGGATGTGAATGGGTGTGGATTTGATATTTCCTAGAGCCAGCTTCTTTTTAATATTAATTGCATACTCCGGGAAGATAGTTGCTGTATCAACATTGGTATAATGACACATTATTAAAAAATCAATATCCAGTCATAGAAACGAGTCCTGGTGTAAGCAGTTGGGTGCTTACAGCTGCGATTTGTATGTATTTGCAAATTTAATGGGCTTTTTTTTTTTCTTGTAGCACTGGTAACTTGGATAAACACTGCATGTGTGACTCATTGCAGAGTATAAACTTATTTTAAAGAAGCAAGTGTGGGATTTGCTGAATATCCTATTGCTTGCATCCCTGAATGCTTGCATTAGGTCATGATTAATCTTAAATTGGCCAACCTGAGAGGAAAATCACTGCTGATCTCCCATAGGTGACTTCAGAAATAAACAGAAGGATGGAAGTGCTTTAAAAACATAAATAGTAGTTAGAATTCATAAAATCATAAAGCAAACATATGGTACAAGGTCTTTGAAAATATAGCACTTGAAAGCTTTTTTTTATCGTTTCAGAAAGAGCTTGTTTAGTTATCACAGGAAAAGTAAATATTTTAATTCCTTTTTCTTCAGCTCTCATTCCATTCCTCTTTCTTTTTCTCTTTTTCTCCTTTTTTTTTTTTTTCTCCTTTTTTTCCCCAGGTGTTGTGGGGGGACCAACACCCAATGTGCCTAGAAAGCCCTGCTTGGGGGCAGGAGAAAACATTGCTAATTGTCCTCCTGTTGTTAGGTTCATTCTTGAAGTCCTTCTGCAGTGTTGGGATGGAGTTGATGTGATCCAAATTGAACACTCCCTGTGTGCCTGCGTGCGTGAGTGAGATGCAATGGGCACTGCAGCGGCTCCTGGACCGGTCAAGAACACACCTATTTTTTTAATATGGTACCCCAAGCATCGACACTGAGGGATGCGATCCGTGTGTGTGTGTGTGTGTGTGTGCGCGCGCGCGCGCGCGCAGGGGTGCGAGCTCACGGAGGGCGGCACACCTCAGCATCCCCGCTCTTCTGCCGCATCCTCGGTGGGGTGGCCACGGTCCCCAGCGCTTCGAGCATCGTGGCGGGGAGGCGAGGCTGCTGCTTGAAAGGGGGAGAAGAAGGAAGACGGGGAGCGGAGGAGTGGGGGGCCAGGCGGGGAGGGGGAGCTGGGGAGGAAGACGCGGCTCCGGAGGGAAATACTCTGTGCTTTGCAGTTGCTTGTGTGGATAGAAACCAGATGGTGCGCTGGAACACCCGCTCGCTCGGGCGGCGGTGGAGCCAAACATATGGTTAATGGTTAGGAGAAAGAGCTTTGCGAGCCAGGGCTTTGCTGACTGCCTCGCATTACAGATTGTTGCAGTGTGTCATTACATTGCCAAACTAAGTGCTTAATACCCGCTGCGGGCGCTGGGCAGGCATTTGCAGGGAGGATGCTGAGGCTCCCCGGGCAGGGCGGGAGGCTGACATCACGTGCGTTCCCCCGCCACACCCCCCCACACCCCCCTTCCCCACTGGAAACGCCG
>WAAD01020004.1:45088-205185 GCA_013389945.1 Fregata magnificens | reverse complement strand
GGGGGGGCGGGGAGGCTGACATCACGTGCTTCCCCCCGCCACACCCCCCCACACCCCCTTTCCCCACTGGAAACGCCGTAAATCTCCCCTTTTACAAGCTCAAAACAGTTTTCCCATCTTGTGTGTCTTTAATCCGTTTATTTCCAAGAGCGTATGGTTGGTTTTGCCTTTTTTTTTTTTTTTTTTTTTTTTTTTTTTTTTTTGGGTCCCCGAGCAGCCAAGTTGACCTAGGCTGCAGCACCACACTCACATGCCTGGCATCCGAAGTTCCTGCTCTGGGAGCTTTGGGCGACACCAGGCCCGTGTTATCTAAGGAACTGCTGAGCTCATTCATCTCCTTTTCACGGCCCGCTTCCTTTTATTTTTAGCCAAATCCGTCAGGCCTGACAGGCGGGTAATTTGAGCCAGAGAAAGGGCAAAGCTCCAGGTCCTTTCCACAAAGCAATTCTTCTCCTCCCTCCTGGGAAGGCTCCAAACTTGGCCTGCTCCAGGCAGATGGATTTGTTGAGTCATGTGAGATCATTTACACAAAAACACAGCAAGGCAGTGAAAAGGAGAAAAAAAAAAAAAAAAAAAAAAAGGGGAAAGAAAAAAGAAAAAAAAGGTGGGGGGGAAGGGGTGGGAGAGCGTGCGCTGCCGGGGCTGCTGCAAGCGTAGGAAATGTGCTGCGAGGCAGCTAGACAGAGGAATGCAGCAGATTCATTCTTGTATAAGGTAATGTCTCGTTTACAGTGCAGGGTGGAGCCAGCGCGGAGGAGAAATCACTCGAAAACAGATTACTCATTTAAAACAAAAATTCTCCTTAAAATAAATAATAATAATAATAATAAAAAAAAAACCCAACAAACCAACCAACAAGCAAGCCGTGTGCATGGGCGCGCAACAAAGGCGGCGTTGTTGACAGCACTGGATTACAGTAGCGGTAAACTCCAAGCTGGGAGGTTGCTGGAAAATGAGTTTGCTCCGTGATGCAACCGGAGTTTGCTTTGTCTGGCCGCCAGCGCGAGCGGGGTGGTGGGGACGGGGAGCACGGCGGCAGCAGTGCACGCTTCGCTCCATCCAGGGATGGTTTCAGGCGGTGGGGAGGGATGGAGGGAGCGATGCAGGATCCGGAGCAGGCAGGCTGCGCTGGGGCATCGTTAGCAGCGAAAATGGAGGGGAGGGGGTGCATGGAGGGGGCAGGGGAGAGCCTCTTCTTTTTTTGGTTTTGAACTGGTTATGGCATGATCTTCATTACATCAGGGAGTAAATTGCATTTATTCAGTTGAATGTTGATTTTGTTGCTGTTTGCAACCTAAGCTAATCCCAGTGTATTGGTTTTGGGGTTTTTTTTAAGTGGGTGGTAAGAGAGAACATCAAACTTGGGGCTTTTTAGATCTTGATGCATCCTGGAGAATTAGGTTGGGTTAATTTATGCAGTGTTCTAATGAGATGCGTTCAAACCTTTAAATAGACATGGACTGTATTTAAATATTGTTAATATAAGTTCCAGTTACTCCAGATTTCTTAGCAAGGCAATATCTGAATATTAGTGTTTTGTGCCGATGATGATTAAAAATCAGAGTAGGAGCAGAAACTGGAACTGGAAGTTGGTGGAAAACGTGTGCAATCGAACAAGTCCAATGCAAAGCATATCATTAAATTCTCAGCTGGAGTTAAGGAACTCGTGGGAGCATGTAAACCTGCGTTTGTATTTTAACTTGACCCTTTCCCCAGCTGAGCATTATCTTCTGCACACTCCACAGCGGTGTCTGCTGAGGTGCTTTCCTCTGGGGAGGGGGTGGTTTGTCTGGAGCCTGCCTCCCTCTGCTTGACCTTGTCTTCCCTTTTTTCTCCTCCCGCTTTTTTTTTTTACACTTTTGTCTGAAAGACGGCTGGCTTTCCCAGCGCGCTTGCCCTGCCGGGCTGTGCCGCTGAGCACGTTCGGTGTGGGGAGAGCCTTCACTTCTCGCACTTCAGAGTTTTCTCACTTGGTGGAAACCTTTTGTCTTCTGTGTCTCTTGATCGGGCCGCCTCGTTAATTATGTTGAAGGAGCACTTGGCAGCACCCCGAGTCCTGGCTGGGGTCCCGCACTGCACAAACCTGCGACGGGGTCCCTGCCCCTCAGCTTACAGCTGATGTCCAGGGTGAGGATCAGCAGGGGGGTGAGAGTATAAGGGTGAGAAGTATGCCTAGGCTTGGGACCTAGACTGTGCAATAAACTGTGGCCGTAGCACAGCAGCTTTTAATGAGGAATGGCTGTAGATTGCTCTGAGATCCTCGGAAAGGTCCCAGAGAAGGACAGCGTTGTTATTTATTCTGTTTGCATAGTTACTGTAACTTTATTTCCCCTTTTCCCCAAAATACCTAATTATCCTACATTTTCTGTTGCTGTGAGTAACATTTCCCGTAGTTACCCAGAGCTGCAATTCCAGTTAAATTCTCACCTTATAAAGCTAATCTCCCAGCAGTGGCTGTGGGATTTCCAAAAGAAAAGACGTTTGTGAGGAGCCAAAGTTTTTGATTTTTGTCTCAGTGGACAATTCTGCATAACACCTCTGTTAACTATTCACGTTCATTATCGGTTGAGAGCTCAGTAGCTTCATGTCTATTTGTGGCACTTAGAAGACTTGTAGCTTTTTTAATTCCCCTGCAGAGTGCCCCACTCCGCAATAACTCCTTTTTCCGCTCCAAAGATGCCGCATGTGTTGCTTTTTGCATCTTTATGTCGGACAACCAGCCCGACTAGACAAGTTTCGGGAACTGTTCATGACCTGACTATCGGGAAAATCAGCCTTAGTCTTCCTTCCCCCTCTTTCACAGCTGCTCAACTTCCTCCCCTTCTTCTAAAAGTGTGTTGTCTATAAGATGCTATCAGCCCCGTAATTCTTTTATCTCGCTTCTCCTGTTGTTTCCATTCTTCTGCTCCTACTGCCTCTTCCTCTATCTCATGATTAGACCAGAAATTTCTCTGCTGCTGGCATCTTACCTCCTCACACATACTGTGGCGCTGCCTCCTTTGGGATCTGAGGAAGGATGAGTTTGGAGTTCACACGTGTTGTGTCATGTCCCGCGCTTGGCTTCGGTTTGCACAGGTAGAGGGCATTGTCTATGGTAATTCTTCTTTCGTTGCCGCCTTAAGCAACCAGCTGTCTCTCCACCTAGGTTGGAGGATGAGCAGGAGATCCTCAGTGCCTCCCTCACCAAGGTGGCAGAGCACTGAGGACCTCCTGCTGAGGTTGCTCAACCTCCTGCTGAGGTTGCTCTTTCCAAAGGGATGCAACCTGTAGCTGGGGGTTTGCTTGCTTTCCTCCGGGTGTGAGAGCACTATGTTTCCTTCCAAAGACCTTATTCTGTGCCCTAATTGTGTAACTTTCCTCCATCTGAAGTTGTGCCAAGGAGAGACGCTCTGGGAGCGAGGTAACCCTCTACTTTTGAGCTCAAATTATCCTGCTTGACAGGATCGGATAGCAATTCCCTCCCACAGAAAACTTGGGCAAACTTTATAATTCTCTGCAGCGATATCTAAATTGAGAGGGGTGGTGACCTCCCCGTATCACAAACGTTCCTTTATGGGACTTACGAAAGAACCTCAAAATAAATAAACCTCTGGCCTGACAGCTTCCCCCTTACAGAAAGTCATAGAAGTTATGGTGTAGTGGTGGCAATTTCCTCTTCTTCATGTATGCATCTACAGGGCATCCCAGGGGAGAAGCGAGATTTGTTCTAAACAGATTAACCTAAATTTCTGTGGAGCTTTTTAAGGCATTAAATCTACGTAAATTTTTCTTATTCAGCAATGAACTGGTGCAGTGGTGAAGCACAGGACTGTTTGTAATGTATTCAGAAACCTAGCTGTTTTCTGGGTGCGGCCAAATGCCATTAACTGTGATTTCCCGGCTTCCTTTTTCCTCCTGTTGAGCCTTCTGGATAGTGGCTTCTCTTAAAAGCTTGTTTGGAGAATCTGCTCCGAAAATCTCCCAGCCACTCCGCTCCTCTCAAAGCAAGGAAAACTCTGGGAGCAGCTTATCACCTGCTCATCGTCTGACTTCCATTTCTCCTAAAAAGTCTCCGTCAGCTGTAGACCAAACAAGCTTAAATCTCTTTCCCTTCCGTTTGGTCGGGCGCAGCAGAGGTGGAAGACCTTTTGGAGATTAAACTTTGCCTGTTGGTTTAGTGAGACATCAATCCAGACAGCACAGCATGTATGAAATTGGCTTCTTTAATTCCATTGGAGCATCCTTAGGGATCCTTGAGAGTTGTCTGAGAGTTTCTAGCGAGGATGTGTGAGCACCCTCTGACACTGCCCTTGCAGTAGCAGGTTTTTCAAGTTTGTGTTAAAAAATATCAAGTTGTTTTAAGGCTCTGTTCACTCCATTAGCTTTTCACTGATAGTTCCTGCAGTGTTACTAACTGCTAACGTGATCCTTTAGTTTTTTGCCTTGATTCTGTGATAAATTAAATTGGTGTTGGCAAAAGCCGATTCTGATCACACGCTGTAAAAAGATCTTTTTTTACCTGTTTGCAGCCTTTGTGCAATTAACGAGAACATACTGTTGCTCCTTGATAAATTCATTCATGTTTAATAGGCATTTGTGGGCCATATTTGGCTTTAAGTGGATGTATCCCAGCTCTTGAGGCATTTTGGTGGGTAAATAGCTGGGATTAGACACTCCGGTTACTCATGCCAGTTGTTTTCCTGTGTCTATACCGAACTGGGTGTGTTACACAAATATTTTTAGTTATAGCCTTGTCAGATATGTTTAGGGAAAAGAGATGTCCTCATTTTTCAGAGATGTTTATCTGTGAGTGAGTGGAGTTATATTAATGTTTTTTTCTCAGTTGATCAAATTCTAAGTGCTAAGATGAAAGGCCCACTATTACTTGCAAAAGTAAGACTTGCTTTTGCAGGAGTAGAGCAATTTATCTTCTGTATCTGCTTCTCTAATTGCAGCCTGTAAAGACCCTAAAGAGTCCTGCTAGTCAACAATTTCCTTACTGCAACCAGTGAAAAATCAGATTTAAAATGCATTTAACTAATGCTCAGTTCCACATTTAATACCTCTTGATTACTATGGTCACAGCATAAGTAAATACATTTGGTAGCTTACTTGATCATGCAAATGTTGAATCTCTTTCTCCTTCATCAGAATGCTCCTTTTATCAAAGATATCTGCTGTCATAGAGCCCCAAGCTGTTGATTAGGTAAAAGGGAATGCCATATATGGGAAAATAAACCAGCACCTGCAAGGTAGCTTCTTACTAGAAAATAATGAGATTTCTTTTAGTGACTTCAGCTTGTTGTTTTGTATTTGAATACTTTCTCGAAATTAATAATAAAATACTAAAAAATAAAGTTGTCATGCCTTCTGGGAGGATGGCATAAATAATTAACATGGGGTATCTGTCTACATGTTTTCGGGTTGATTGCTTATTGGCTTCCTCGTAGTACCATGAATGGGTTTGAAGCCCCTGCGGTGGGCTTGGACTGTGCTGGACCAGCTCAGACTTGTTGCTGTCCTTCTCGATGCCATTCCCTGTGATTAACAGTGTCTGGATGGATGGCAGAACCCAGATGGTTATGCCAAATAATTGTCTTCTCCTTGGATGCACCACTTGGACACAAGCATCAGTGAAGCCCCTTCTGCAGCCAGTGGCATTGGAGGCAGCGGGACCACGTGCTGCTCCCAGGGAGGACATCTCACATGGGTAGCACTGCGCTGCCGAGGGTATGCATGGCACAGCCAGACTCGCTCAGCTGTGCTTTTTGAGAGCGAGAGGTTAAAAGGACAAGGGTAAACCACGGTCTGAAGCAGACTCTTGCATCTGGCGGGTCTGTTCTTGGGTGACGCTCATTTGGTTACACAGCTCAAGTACAGCAAGAGTTTCACCCCTGCCCACGGGCTGACGGTCACACACCCAGTGGGAGGTTATTTTCCTGCTGGGTTTTGCCCCCTGTGAGTGTTGTCATCGGAAATAACAGCAAATAGAGGGACGCAGGTTTATGGGGCATCATGGCCTGTTCACCATTTAAAATAAATCTTCTGTGATTAATTCTCCGTGGGGCAAAGGGGAAGAGGAGTTCACGCCCTAAACTCTGGAAAATTTTTATATTTAATGCTAATTTTAACCCTGAAGCATCAATGAGTTAAGTAGAGCTCAAAGTGCTGCATTTAGCTTTCATCAGGAAGCGTTGGATAGCATCGCTGGAGGAGTTGTGACAGCAGGGAGTTCCCACATGCACGCAGTGGTACTTCTAGAAGAACTAAAGGTTGGTATTTCTAAACAGAAGTGGAGACTGATGCGAGTTGGTGACACATATTTTGATTTTCAGTACAGTAGGTGGCAGGAGAGACAAAGCGACAGCTTGGCTGAGGTAGCTGCTTGTCCACGTGCGGCAATAACAAATGAAGGCCGCACCACATCTACACCCAATACCCTGGAAAAAAAGTGACATTATATTGCCAGGTGCTTTTGTGAGATCTGTCATCTGATGTGATAAACACGAGGACATAAGAAGATGGGAACGTTAGACAGATGTATTGCAATGCCCGTGTTAAATGCCACACTGTGCACTGTGTCTTGTGTTTCTACGATGTCTTTTGGTAGGTGTTCTGGTAGGCATCGAGGAGTAAAGGTTTCATGGCAGCGTAAGCCAGTCCCAGTTTCGGCTGTTCATCGTCTTTCTCTCCAGTGTCCTTGGCCAGGACTTCCCCCCTTCCCTTTTGCTCCTGCTTTGGTGCTTATGAGGCTGTACCATGAGCTGCTTGATGGGGTGAATCCAGCCAACAGCTAACTAAACTAAAGACATGGTTGGATTTTGGGTAACTCAGCAGAACCATCTCACCTCGTGCTCGTCAAATTAGGGTTGAGGCAAAGGAGCAAGTGACAGGAAAAAGGAGCTGATGGCTTCAGGCTGCAGTAGAGCTGCACCCTTGACGTACCACCCCATCAAACTGGATGGAAGAGATGCTTCTTAAATGGGTAGTGAAGTAGATGCTGGAGACTTGTCTAAGCCAACATCTGATATTCTTGGACTTCTGATCTGCAGTGGGGTAAGGTAACCTTAAAAGCCTGAAAAACATGTCCTTTCTAAGCATACAAGGGTCTTTCCTAATGGAGAGGCAAACTGAAGAAGTGAAATTAGTGCGTGTTTTCCCTTCTGTCTCTTAGAAGTATGTCTCCTTTTTAAAGGTGAAACGGATGTTCCTCATCCCACTTCAGTTGAGCAGATTGTTTCCTTTCTTATTTACGGGAGAGTTGGCCTCCCCTTGCATGCAAGGACAAAATCTGCTCTAGTGGATGTGTAACTCGAGCAAGGTCAATGAGGTTGCGTTTGTAAAACAGAGGTGGTGATTTGGCTCAGGGTTTGTAACTGGAGAAAGGAAGCACTTTTATCCATTGATTTATAGAGAATTAGTGTATGGCTAAAATAGGCCCACCCGTTTGCTCTGCTTTTTTTCCAAGGATTGTTCTCTGAAGGACTTTTGGTCATGATGAAAACAGCTTCATTGTGTAGGCAATGAGGGCATTGAATTTGCCTTAGAGCCAAAAAGAGCGGCCAGTATTTGATTCATACTTGTCAGAGGAACCTTTGCTATATGTACCAGCTTCCAATGATGACTTTAGTCCTCCTTTTACCTGTACTCGGACATAAACTTTGATTCTGGCATATCAAACCATGCAGGTGTATGATGGCCTAAATTCTGCATTTTCATTTGCTGTGAAGCCCTGATGAGCAACTCCTCTTCATTACTTATATTCTGTTTCTGTGCCCACTGGTTTAATAAGATTTTTGTCAGCATTTTTTTCAATATATTAATGTTGGTTTTGTCGTTGAAGTTGACTGAGAATTGAACTGGTGTTGAAGTTGTAAAACTGTCAGTGTGATGTAGTGGCAAGGACAAGACATCTGTTCAGGTACTTGCTCGGTTGTCTTTGCTGGAGAGCCTGACTGCCCACAGATAGAACCTGAGCATGTCTGGGCATCTAAAAGAGGATGAAATATCACCCTCGTACTGATGAGAAATGGAGGCAGGAACATGGTGATTTATTGACGGTCATGGAGGAAATCAGAAAGGTTAGGATCTAGGTCTCCTCCACCCCACCCCAGGAAGCTGAATCCTGTGTTTTCTAGTATAATGAAGTTTGTTTGCTCTCCCCTGAGAAACGTGAGACTCTTCCCATTGCTAAAATACCTGTTCTTATCACAGGAGGCATGGGCACACGTTTACAACTTGGGAATTAAGTTTAAGACTCCTTGCTACAAAAACGGGCACACATAGAGAGTAGCTAGCTATAGCTGTAGTGTGCAGTATTTCAAGGGGAAATTGTCTGAGGGGCACAACCAACAGTTAGTAGCTGCTCTGTTGCTTTACACACAATTCAGAGAGTTTAGTAGCTGGACCAGAGGAAGGACCTGGGCATACACCAAGTTTGAGCAGCCATGCGGTCCCACGCAAGGACAAGTCCTTTCTCATAGAAAAGCCATTTGTAAAGAATGGGACCCTGTTGGCCAAATTTTCCTTAAATAGGCTAGTATTTTGCAGATACTGATACGTTGGTATAAATTGTATGGCTGCAAATAGTTAATTGTTTCTGTAACCAGGCTTAACTGTGGAGTGCTCTGCTTGGTGAAGAGGATCAGGAAGGAGTTCCTATTATTTTAAAGCAGTAGCTGTCTGAGGCTAGTTATGAAAAACATGCCAAGTTGAAATACTCTTTTTTTTTTTTTTTTTTAAGTGAATTTCCATAAGCAGCTCATAGACAGGTTTATACTGCGCTGGAGGAAGTCTGACTGCACTTCAGTGTAGATACCTGGATTGGTGATTAGGAAAAGATTGTTAAACAAGTGGAATTTAAATACCGGTACAGCTTCATTGTAATAATTTCCCCAAAGGCACATCGGTAATTCTGCTAAATAGAGAGTTTAATAGACTTTAATAATGTGTACTTTGGAGACCCTATACACAAAGGAATTATGCATAAAACATTCATTATGGTAAACTGCTACCTTTGCATGTAACAAGGAATCTGTCGAAACAAAACTGGCATGTTGTGTGTGGCAACACGTCGTTGGGTGTTAACGGACAGAAGTCGTTATCACTGCCTTACCTATCACTTCACCTGTTTTGATGGAAGTTGCAGCCCGAATCATTTTACCTAACAGTCAATGAATTATCTGAGGTAGACATTAGTTTATTTTCTGAGAAGTCCTTTGCCGGCAGGAGGGCCGTGGCGGTTCACAGGGCTTTGTTTAATGTGCCCATTCGGTGTCAAGAAAAGAGATACCTGGTAGGAAACACAGAATAACCCCATTTTAAAAAAATAAATAAAGAAAGAAAAGAATAACAAAAGAGCAACTTTAGCAAGCGGCTCTAAGTGAGTTTAGCGTTGGATTTTGATTTGATTTCGCTGTGCTGCTGCTGAGGGCCCTGCTGGAGAACAGGCGACAAGGAGGAAGGAGCAGATGCTTTTGGTAGAACAGTAGGGCATTTATCTCTTTTAATGAGGTAACATCATTAGTGCTGACAAAGTGCTGCAAATCAATACGTGTAATGGACTGCTGCTGTCTTTCAGTAGTGCACAGGCTGTTGTACTTCTGAGCATTCGAATCTGCTGAATCACAGGTCAGGCTTTATCTCCTGTCTGATGCTGGTTTTTTTTTTTTTTTTCCCCCTAACCATTTTGTTTTCCGCCCTCCCTAATCTTTGCCTTTGATCTCCAAGAACTGGAGCACACCTCCTGGATGTGTGTTGGAGCAGGCAGAAGTGTACTGATTTCACAAGCACGGGAGCGCATTGAAATGCCGCGTACGTCCGTTGCAGTGCAAGGACCTTCTCTTTAATTGGAAAGAGTGAGGTTGCTAATGTCTATTTGAGCCTGACTCCTTCTGCCTAAAATGGCTGCAGGTTTTGTTTTGGGTGGTTTTTGGTTTGTTTTTTTGTTTTTTTTTTTAATCCCCCCCCTTGCCCTCTGCTTGCTTCCTTTAGAGCAGTGGTGTAATGTCAGCCACACTAATCATGTCAGCCGGTGGCACTGATGACCCCGACATTCAGCAACAAAGAGCTGCAGAAGAAAGGAGAGAGCGAGGTGGCTGCGGCGCTGGACAAGGAGCAGCAGCGGGTGGGGGGAAATCTGCAGGTCAAAGCATTTCTCTGTACAAAATCCATTGGTGTAAAAATTGTATGCATGGTTGTATGCCAGGTGATAAAGGGAAGAAATGAGATGAAGGTTAATGGAGATCCATCCTTTATTCCTCACTTTTCAGATGGTAAACATGACAGCACATGACTATCCTAGTATGAAAATAACAAAAAAACCCGATCAAAACAAATCTAAATTTGAAAACGCCTGGAGGTTTTAATAATGTCTCTGTTAAAAATTACTTAATTCCCCCAGAACTCCCATCAAAACCATGTCATCCTCCACCACAAATAGGTAACGTAACCTAAATGTTTGAGGTATGTTGTCTGTTTGTTGGAGGGCCTGGGAGTGACACTTGGGTGTCCGTGCTGATTCCAGGAAAAGAGGCTGTCGGTAAAAAAGATTCATCTGAATAGGTCACGCACGTCAAAAAAAAAGTGGTTCCTCTTTCTTTTTTTATCTGCATGCCCCTCCCATCCTGGGCTTCCCAACACCTGCTTGTGGTGAAAGAATATAAACAGAATTGCAAGATTCCTCAGCATTAACTGTTGCCTGACAGCTCCAGCTAAGTGCTGCAAGGTCATCTGTTTTTTCCTCTTTATTTTTGTTTCTTGCTCCCTGCCACACATCCAACGAGCCTCTGCAGCATCCCCAGGTGGTACCATCCCTGGTGGAACACCTCGCCATGTTTTTGCCAGTGTTGATACGAATCCAGAGTTGGGATCTCTCATTGCCCACCCCTCTCATGTTACCCTTGGACCGGGTGGGGGGACACAACTGAGAGCCAAATAAGCCATTTGGTCACAGTTGATGGGGCCACATATTAGCATGTACTGAAGTATTGTCCAGTAGTAACACTGCTGAGTGTCAGTTTGGGTCGAGACTAAGTAAGTCTCCATTAATGCTTGTTACTTTTTGTTAAAGTTGATTGGTGTTCCCGCTGGAGAGATCAGAGGGGTATGCTTCAGTGACACCCAGGGTACACTCAGCATTCCTCACTGCTGAAATGAAAGCATCCTTCCTGCAAAGCAGAAATCTTGCTAGCGGTTTGTTACCTCCTCGTGCTCTCGACCGTCTTGAACTGGCAGAAGGTAATGGCCCACAGATGCAGAAGAGGTATCGTCTTGGGAAAGCTCTAAAGACCTTTTTTTTTGGTTTTCCTCCCACACTTCCCCAGAACATCCCCTTTATAAATCAACGTTTCTACATCACATACCACAGGCTTTCTGTGCTATCTTATTCCAACAGTGAAACTGAAGTTCGCTTACGTCCCTTCCAAGGTTGGGATTACAGAAACCTTACACACATCTCGCCATCCTCTCGCTGCAGGCACTCCAGTCCAATAAATAAATACTTGGCCGAGTTTTACTGCCCTTTACCCAGTTAACTAAAAACAAATGCCTTCTGCTTTGTTAAAGGCAAGTCATGCCTACTTCTGTTGCTCCAGCCAGCAAAGTTTCTCAACCAGCTTGGCCTCCGAGGGACTGATTCCTTTTTAGTGACTCTGAAACGGTTACCAAAACTTTCTGTGATCAACGTATGAAAAGAAAATAACACAATCTGCGTGGGCTCTAAGGAGAGGAAATAACTGGTCATACCCTTTCCCAAGACTACAGATGACCCACCTTTGCTCTCCTTTCCTCACTAAAACTGGGGCGAAAGTATAGTGACGGAGGGCGAAGGGACAGGGGGTGGAAGGATTTGAGAAGTAAAGAGCTGTTAATATTACAGGCTCCTGTATTAAGATTATCTACTTTTTCTTGCCCTTTTTTTCTTGTGGATGGAGTATTCAAACTATTTTAGCACTGCATCTGAACTTGGCACAGCTTCTCAAGAGGAGAAAATGCCGGGCTGCTCATTAGTATTGTTTCAGAGCAGGCGTAGAGGTGATCCTGCCACAGGCTTGGCCGCTTGTAAGGCTTGGTGGTTACCTCTCATAGCAAATACAGGGCAAAGCGTTGATGGAGAAGGACTGCTAGCATGTGATTGCAGCAGTGGTGAGCCAAATCGTGTTTGCCTGACTTTCCTGGGTGGTCGCCTGGCTTGTACGCAGCACATGGAAATAGATCTTCTGGAATGTGAAACTGTGCCTTCTGCATTTCTCCCACAAGTATTTTATAGTTTTGACTGGCATGCACGAAGGAAATGGAGAATAATAGAAGAAAAAACTTATATAACCCTTCAGCTGTGCTTCCTTTCCATACCAAGGTTTTGCATTTAAAGTAAAATGACCAGTCTGTGTTATTGTGTAAGTCTTTTTTTAAGGTTTAGTGATGAGTTTCTTGTAAATGAGTGAAGAGGTGGTTTGGTTTTTTTTTTTTTTCCTTAAACTCATCTCCAGTTTAGGTAGTGGATACTTCTGTGTGTCTTCACTCAGAGAAACTGAATCGATGTGGGTTTAGTGATTGGGTAATCTGATTCTTAAAAATTCAAAAGGTCTCTTTGTCCAAGATAGATTTATTTGATTCATGGTTTTACAGAAATAGGTTGTGAAGGGATCTTGAGTGTTTGGGGATTTTTTTTGTTGTTCTTTTCTTTTTAGTAACGATGTTATAAACCAGTAAGTATCCAGGCTTTTTTGTAAGTCTCATATGTGAGTGCTGTACGTAGGATGAGGAGAGAAGAATGTATGACCAGCATCCCTCTTTCCTCATTCTCTAGATGTGGCTGCCATCTACTCACTAGCTCTGTGATCACGGCTCTTAACGTTTGGTGTAAGATAGAAGCAGCATGTCTTTTCAGTCCCTTCACGGAGAGAAAAGATGGGTCCTTGCCAGCAGGATTCCTTTCTCCCTCAGGTTCAGCTGCACAGCCTGGAAAAGGCAGCCCGCACACGTAAGGAGTTGTCCTTTCAGAGCATGTTGAGGATCCAGCTTTGGTGCAACTGTGAATCAGCCACTTAGGGCTGAGGATCCTTTGTACTGCCAGAGAAGTCACCTCCCTATAAAACAGTAGGATCTTTGCCCTGGAAGTGAGAACTTAAAAAGACACAAACGCTTGGAAGGGGCGTTGGAGCAGTAATGGTACATACGTTAACAGCTGTAAAGTAGTGCAAGAGCATAGGGGGGTGAACAGACATGTGGGAGTGAAAAAGATAATGCTTGCTTTTCCCCCAGCTCTGCCCTTGGAGGTAGCCTCGTCCTCTAGGGACATGGTCCTGGTTTTGTGAAGGATACCTGAGGGCTCAAGTCTCTTAGCTTCTGAGCTTTCTAAGTCTGGGGATAAGTGTTTAGTTGTTTGCAGAGTGCCTTGCAGTCCTCCGCTGGGAACATGTAAAAAGTACCCCTGCCTTTGCAGTGGCTTTCAAATTAAATATCTTCTGTTTCGTTAACACAACGGCTCCCTAGCCTGCTTTGTCAGCAGCTCACTGAGACGCTTCCCAGTGGCTTACAGCTCTTGGTTTCATCTGGCATGAGCAACCTATAATCCAGGGGTGTACAGGTAAGGGAGCCCTTCAGAGGCTTGTGGAAAAGGAACGATGCATTCAGCTTGATACTTAGAACAGGTGAACATTCTGATGGTTTCCCACTGTGTCGCGCTATTCAGTTTTGAAAATTGTGGCTTGCATTTATCCTCTCAGTAGAACGAGGCACTCCTCTCGGGCTCCTGGAGGAGACCAAGAAGTGTACACTTAATTGCTTTGTGAATGATGTGAAGTCTTGGAATGCAATCTAGCCACTGCTCATTAACTAGCTGAACCTATTAAACCTGGACAGCAAGCAGGACTGAGTCGGCCGCCCTTGATTGCAGGCAGCTAATGGAGCTGTGGGAGCAAGCTGTGACTGCAGAGCGGAATTGGCAGTAGACTCCCATCAACCTTCTCTGTTTTGAACTCACCCGACACTCCATTTAGACTTCTGGCTTGGAGACAGATGATTTCTGAGCAGCGAGGAGGGGGGGAAGGCGGAGGGTGGAAAGCATTGTCTTCCCAGCTATGTTAGCTTTGATCTGAAGTTAAAAGCGAACCAGAATTTGAATGGCACCGGTAATTTGACATTTAAACCTGCAGAAGCAGAGAGATTTGTCATCTGGCTGTGGCTGGCTTTGATTATTGATTGGGTCTCGCACAGATGGTCCTGCTACACAATGCTGAAACAAAAGAAAATGGCCAAATAATGTGACTTGGCATCTCCTTGGTGTTTTTTAGCTCTGAGGGAATCAGCTGCTCTTACAAAGCATGCATATAGGTGGTTTGGTACCGATGAAATATATCCTGTCTTGCAGAAGAGCATGGTAGCACTTTCTTGCATCTTCCTGCCACGCTAGCAGCACAGAAGAAAACAAAATTCACTAAATGTTAACTGGATGATTGAGGGTTTGTTGTTTGGTTTTTTTAGCAGCTTGAGGGAAAATGAACAGAATTGAGATTTGCTCAGGAAATTTGAAGCATTTAACCTTTCAAGCACACGAGGGCCTCAACGGAAGATGGCCACAGCCCTGGCTATGTAGCATTTACCTCCAGAGCACTCTTGGCATTGCACTGGAGCGTTGTTTCTGAGCAGTTTGTGCTGCTTGCTAAATCACCAGCATCTCATCCTTCAGCATTTGCATGCCTCCCATCCAGTCGCACTTTGTGCCCAACCTTATTTACCTTGTGGGTTTTGCCAGGATCACAGCTTGGTGGTGTGGCTTTGGGCCCAGTCAGACCGTCTGTCAAGGAGAAGGGGAGGAATAGTAGTGGTTTTGACATGTTGCCTGAAGAAGGGCATGCCCAAATGTGCTTTGAAATCTTTGTTCTACTTGCTTGTTTGATACTTGTAAGCTGCTGTATATTGTGGGGGTTTTTCTGTTCTTTTGCCTTAATTTCCCTGTTGTGGAGAGATCATTTCATTTCTAGTCTGGATTCATACATTTTGTTTGTGCTGCTGGCAGATCCTATCAACACCCACTTTTCTGTGATATTTAAACTTTAAAAGATAAAATAAAAATCTTTGGTGTCATAGAACACTGACTTGCTTGTAAAATAGTTCCATATACAGGAGATGCTATTTAAAAATATTGTAGGAGTCTAGTAATACATTAGCATTTTATGCATTTCACTCTGAGCAGTCCCAAAGTACTTAAACTGTAGTGCACGCATGCAGCCCTGCTGAGATGCAGTCCCTAGGACGGAGGCTGTAAACCAGCCCTACATTTACTCAGGATGTGCGGAGTGATGGGTGTGAGCAGCTTGAAACACAGTGGCCAGAATAATTTGCCTTCTGAAGGAAAATGCTATGAAAATCATCAGTCTTGATGTACAACAGGGGTTCAGCTCCAGATGCTGTCAGAGTTGCTCACCCTGGGATTGCTAAGCCATGTGTGGACCTGCACCGGGACCCCCCCCTAGCCTGAGCCGCACCAGGCTTTGCCGCAGCTGCGGGTACAGCCCCAGATTGGCACTTGAGGCAGAGTGTTTGGAGGGGTGTCCATTGAATGAGCGTCCACATGGGCTCTGTGTTAATAACTTGTTGCCCTTAGTAATCTTCACTGCATTAAAAGCAAATAACCCCTTCATTTGTCAGCAGCTAAAAATGGAGTAACCTGCTTTAGCTGTAGGCTAAGCTGGGCTGAGTTGACTTGCGGCGGCCATGTACCAGGAGCAGCGTGCGGATGGGCAGCTGCCGTGGGTCCCTTGGTGGCTGGTGATTTCTTATGCGATACCAAAGCGGTTGTGTCCCCTACACGTGCGAAGTGTGTTTCTCTGCATCGTCCTAGGTATCCTTCAGCCCATTTTATATTTGGGTCCCTTTAAAACCACTGAGTTGCTCTCAGATTAGCTATTTTATAAGTATCTCAGCTGGGGGGGTGTAGAGCCTTAGTGTGAGGACAACAAAACCATTTTTAGATGATTTTGAGACACCAGTTACTTCATTCTGGGAAATTCAGCCTTGCAGAGGCTAATACAAACTAAAATTCAAGCTTTTATAATGTTTAGCAGAACTAATACCACAGTGCATTTTCTGGTTATCATTTCAAAACCTCGGTGACATTTTATCTGAACGTTCCCATACAGGTGCTGTTATTCACGTGTGAGAATCTCAGGAGCAGTTGGGGGTGGAACAGCAACCTCACTGGTGTATAAGACAGCTCCATCTTCTGAAAGGAATTATGTCATGGCCAGCTGTGATGTCATAGCTCAGGGTTCCGTGAGCTGGCAACAGCCTCTGAATCTGGTTTTTCTAACCAAGTGGCACAGCAGCCTGTGCTCCTTTTTTACTCTTTAAAGAAAATGAAGTGATTAATTCTTTCAGTTTTAAAATACGTCATGTCTGAAAGAGAGAAAATTAAAAAAAAAACAACCCAAACTATTTTATTTTCATCTGACATGACTCTGTTAGGCAGAAAGATCCTTCCGATACATTGAGTTAGGAAGTAATTAGTCTTGGGAGTGTGAGATGGGTTATAATCTTAATGTCATTTTACCATTACTAAAATAAGCTAATTTCGTCCTTCACTAATCTATGCAAATCCCATTGATTTAACAGTGTTGTATAGATGGAAATAGGAAATGTGGCTGGCCTATATTTTGGGATCTCCTTGCCTAGTGTAAAAGCTTACAGAGCACATTGTTTAATGAAGCAGCCATCCCTTCTGTATGCCTGAGCACCGTTACCAAATGCTGGCACAAGCCAGAGCATCACGTGCAACTGTTGCTGCTTCAGAGCTAGCAGGTGAAGCACAAAACCTTTCATTTCTCTAGATTCAGCAAAATATGTGTACATGCAATTTGTCAGAACGTTTAGAGCAAAATAGGCTAAGAGCAGAGAACATTTCCAGAGATGGCGAAACCTGCTTTAAATGAAATGAGAGGCTTTAAAAGCTTACGGCAGATCTTGAAAAACAGAAAGGGCTGGACCGAGCATTGCCGTTTCAGTCAAATTTAGAATCTCCACCTACTTAAACAGGAACACATTTAGGTCAGTGCTTTGTGCTTTGCAAAATCGGCTCCCTAATCTCCTTTGGAGCATTTCTGACTATGATTTCAGCGGAGGGGGGAGGGAAGTGCTTCCAGGCTGAGACTTGTAGCTAAGTTGTCATGCAGAGTTAATCTGTTGAAAGACTGAAGTGATGTAGATAGATAGGTGCTGAATTCTGAAACCTGCTATTTACTGGTGGGTATACTTGCATGCAGGTACTAATTATTTGGAAGCATTCAGCCAAGGTATCCAGAAACTTTCAGGTTTTTAAACCATTTGCCTAAACCATGGAAGCGAATTCTAGTTACCCAGCTAGATTTCGCTTTGTTTATGTGTTTCAGTAAGATTCAGAGAGGTTGTGTCAGATGATCTCTTCTTTACGCAGTTTCTTGCATTCGTCAAATAAGTGGAGCAGAAACACGGTTTCCTCCTTTCTCCATCCCCTTTTTTATTTAATGAAATGGGAAATGTTGAAGCTACTGGAAACCTTGATGTGACATTTCTTGATGCAGCGATGTTGTTTCTTAGATTTGGGCCCTGTAAGCACATTGCAAACATCAAAAGCTCCTGTATAGCTGGTCGTCTTTAGTGCTGTTGTTTTATGAAGTTGGTAAGGAATAAGTAATCAGGCTAATATATCAGACTAATATGTTTTTTAAAACACATAATGAAAAGTATTTCCTTGGCAGATGATATTAGTGGTAAAGCTGTTGGTCAAGCTCTCTGTTACCATGACGGATCCTGAGTTTGAGTCTGCTGTCAGAGGACTTGGGATAATGGGAGATGGGGTTGGGATTTAGGATATCTTTAACCAGCATCCTGTGAGCAGAGGCTCCAACAAGATTTTAGCTGGTGCAGTTGTGATTGCAGTGTGAATGTGGGCATCACGTAAGTGAGACTGAGCCTCCTGGGAATGAACGTTGGCACTCTGTCTTCCATGAAACCCCCATGTGCTCAGCCACGTTGGTACGTGTGGCTGTCACCCACCCGCTAATGAAGAACAAAACAAAAATGTTCTGCAAGGAAGTCTTCCCTTGGCGTTCATCCCCCAAGTATTTGTTCTGTCTGCTCAGCAGGCTCTAAAATGGAAGGCAAGAGAGTTATAGAAGTGGAGGAGTTAAACTAAGGAGGGGGTGACTCTCTGTGCTCTCCAGGCTTCCCAAGCATCTCAAGTGCTTCCTTTTGGGAACAGGGATTGGGGCCCATTCCTGTTTGGGCTGATGCTTCGGGTCTTGCTTTTCCGTGTCTGCACTTACTGCTTTTTTGCAAGCAATAAAATCAAAAGCTGACAACAAAGCTGATCTTGATAAAGCATCGTGGTGGCAGATAATATTAAAATGTGCTCCGTCAAAGAGGGCTAATTGTCAAGAGGTAAAACCAAAAGTGCAGCACAGTCATGCACAGATTTGTTGTCTAGCCATTATGAGGCTAAGCAAAGAAAGATAGGTATCAAAAAATTGAAATTCGTAGTCAAAGCAGATGAAGCAGTATTGTAATTACTTGGGGCAACAGAAGCTAGCTGTTCTCTTGTGAATCTGAAATAGTAATTTCAGTCTTCCTTCAACAACTTCTTTTCTTCATCAGAGAGCTACTAGCTGCAGATTTTTGTGACACCTGTATTTACAGAATCACAGAATCATTAAGGTTGGAAAAGACCTCTAAGATCATCAAGTCCAACCATCAACTAACACCACCATGACTCCTAAACCAGGCCCTGGAGTGCCACGTCCATACCTTTTTTGAACGCCTCCAGGGTTGACGACTCCACCACCTCTCTGGGCAGCCTGTTCCAATGCCTAACCACTCTTTCGGTAAAGAAATTTTTCCTGATGTCCAATCTAATCTGTTTACTCAGGTACCTGCTCTTCGCTAGAAAAAAGTACATTGGAAGCTCTCTCCTGGAGAGTTGGTGGTGAATTAGCGCAGACAGGTACCGGCTGTGTCCTGTATCTGCTTGCTGGTCGCTCCTTCTCAGCGGAGAGTAACTCCGAAGGGTGATGGTCTGCATTTCAGAAAGTCTAGGGGCATTCCTTATGGCATTTTAAAGTCTGGATTTGAACAGGTGGATTCAAGAATCTCTTTCAGTTTCAGAAACACAGGGCACTTTTTATGCTCTTCGTACTTTGGAACAAAGCTGTTTTCTATGGAGAAATGATGTCTCAGATAATCACAAATGGCGGAATTACTTAACTTTCCTCAGAGCTTTGCACTGAACAGCACTTCAACCACCAAATTTTAATTAAACCCATCTTACAGACACCTATTGCAGTATACACAGCTTTTACATGTGTGTAAGCAGAGGCACAAAGAAGTTGCTGGGGGTTATACAAGAAGGTTTTTAACACAACCCGGGTCCCTTGGTGTTTGCTTTAGCCTTTACATGGCTGTTTGTTACGGTGTGTTAACAAGAAGAGGTGAAATGAGGATGGTTTGGCTTTTTTAAGGCAAGCTATACATTGGTTACACTTGCTCAGTCTGTATTTTTACTACTTGAGAGCTGGTTATCTGCGAATATCGTTAAGTCGTCTCTGGTTTTTATGTTCTTCTGAACGTCTCTTCTTTGTTTTCTGTGTTTGTGTCTTCAGTCTTGATTTGGCAAGATTAAAAGGCTGACCCTGATTTCCAAATATCTTGGATAATAGCATTTTTTGTCTCATTTTTAACCAGAAGACTCTCTTTTAATCCTGAACTCTGTTTTTCCCTTCTGCCCTCTCCCCACCCCGTCTCCCGCCCCATTCACTAACCTGGCTGGTGCCAAGGATGACACCACCAGTGCAGAAAGTGCACTGACCTGATCCATTGACCATCCTGCAGATTTACAGAGCAGCTCATGCCATCCTGATTTGGTCTAGCTTCTTGTGCTGGTTTTGGCTGGGATAGAGTTAATTCTCTTTATAGTAGCTAGTATGGGGCTACGTTTTGGATTTGTGCTGAAAACAGTGTTGATAATGCAGAGATGTTTGAGTTGTTGCTAAGTAGTGCTTACACTAGTCAAGGACTTTTCCAGCCTCCCATGCTCTGCCAGGTGCACAAGAAGCTGGAAGGGGAGGGGACACAGCTAAAATTGTTGATCCAAGCTGGCCAAAGGGCTATTCCATACCATATAACGTCATGCTCAGTATATTAATGGTAGGGAGCTGGCCGGGGGAATCACTGCTTGGGGACTGGCTGGGCATCGGTCGGCGGGTGGTGAGTGGGTGTATCACCGGGGGTGTGTGTGTGTGTGTGTTGTGTTTTGTTTTGTTTTCTTTCTCTCTCGCGCGCTCTCTCGTCGTTTTCCTTTTCATTACAATATTATTATCAATACTATTATTATTATTATTGTTTCTATTATTTTACTTTAGTTATTAAACTGTTCTTATCTCAACCCGCGAGTTTTCTTGCTTTTACCCTTCCGATTCTCTCCCCCATCCCACTGGGGGGTGGGGGAGTGAGTGAGCGGCTGTGTGGTGGTTAGCTGCCTGCCAGGTTAAACCACAACACTTCTACATCTCTTGTTTGATTGCTAGGTACCCCCCACAATTTTACTCTGAAAAAGTAAGTTAGCAAGTCCCAGGTACTGGTCATCTGGGTTAAATTTCCCCCTCTGTGGAGCCTGTCTCCCTGAAGGACTGGGCTTTTTGCAATGTTGCGCTACTGTTCTTTTCAACACTGCTGGCCCATTTTGGTGCTCTCTTGAACCCTGACTTTTGAATGTTACTATTTCAGGTCTGTGGCTTGGCCATCCAAGTGCAAAGTCTGCTCTTCTCTTACAGTTTACCCACTGTCAGGTCCAGAACGACTTTGTCACGTGGGGCCCGAGTGCAGATAACATCTCTCACGTGAGGTAGTATAAATTGTTGGCAAAAGGGACCTTCCTTTTTACTCTCCATCTGCTGAACCAAATAGCACCATAAGTATAGAAGAATATGAGCTAGTTCGGTAGCCAAAAAAAAAATTTTCTGAATTTTTTCTCCCAGCTCTGGTAGGTGTTAAGTTTCTGTGTTTCACTGTATTTAGGGAGTCCTAACATGAACCTGCATAAGATTCGGGTGGTGATAACTACTTACATATTAGTGTGCTGGGGACGAGGGAGGGAGGCGATGCAAAATGTCATGCTGAAGAAGGTATGAACAATTCACAGCAGCTCTGGAGACAGAACGCAGCTGCTTCTGAGATATAAGATGTGGTTTCTTTTTTAAGCCAGGTATTGAAATGGCTGCTGTTACTGTAAAATGTGAGTACTCTGCAATCTTTTCATCTCGCAGCATCCTTATCAAGTAGAACGTAGGTGACAGGAAAACTGCTGTGTTCCCTTAGTGGTTGGCAGTGCATGGGTACCACCTAACCCAACGACCAAAACAAGGTTGCGACCTAACCCAGAGGGCGAGGTTGTAGAGTCTGATGGCCCAAACCAAACTGGCCAAACGACATGGTTGAGATGAAAAGCAATAATACGACACTCTGTGTTTGGGGTTCAGCTGCAGGCAAAAATCTGTCCTTGGAGAAGAGGCAAATTAGAGGAAGATGGTGAGGTAGCTGTTCCAGCAAGGCTCGTGCCAGGGAAGGAAGAGATTCTGTCTCGGGTGAAATGATACAACCTGCTTTGGTGAAAACCGTGAGCCAGACAAGCCTCTGAGAAATTCTTCAGGGAAAATTTTGGGGAAAAAAAAAAAAAAACGCAACCACTGAAAGTAGGTTTCTGGAACACTGGAAGAAAGGCTGCAACAACAAAAGAGGCGTAGGTAAAGGAGATGGACGAATACATTAAGTAAAATTCTTTGAGTAAGCAAAATGTCTGTGACCAGGAATTGAAGAAGAGCAATCTAAGAATGAAAACAAAGATATAATATATTCATGAAGCAAGATGATTATAACTCAGAGGGAGTAGCATTAATTATGACTTCCAAGGCAGAAAAATAGCTTATAGACTGGGAACCAATTAGCGGTCGATTGCTCTGAACTAGATTTCAAACACAGTACATGAAATGACAATTACACAGTGTTACCAACAGGCAACTACTATGATGAGATAAGAGCTGTCAGCAGATTTGGACCAAATTCCTCAGCCTGACATCTGCTTACTAACGGGGAGACTTCCTTCTCGGGGTTGGGGACGGTGACAGAATCGAGGAATCTATGGCCAAGCATCATCTTCTGTCTCCAAAGCAATAATGCGGGGCCTGGCAGAGCTCTGCCTGCTCTCGAGGCTCTTGGTGTTGCGTGGGCACAGTGTAAAGATGTCCCCAGAGCAGTTGGTGGAATTGTTGTGGTCTGAGTGTATTGGAGGCAAACACAGTGCGTGTCTTCAGCAGATCTCCACATACAGTAGAAGTGATTGTCATTTTTTTGTGATGGGACCATAAAGAAAAAAAAGAAAAAACCTCCACAGGAGAATTAGTAAGAGAGGTGTTTCTTTTGGTTTTACTACCAAGTGAACAAGGCACAGGTTGCTAAAAATGTAACTGGTTTTCAGCTAAGCAAGCCCAAATAGTGGGCTTTCCAAGGATGGAAATATCAAAGCCAACACTGGACGTTGGAATGGTGGTGGGAGGAGCACTATGAATTTGCCAAGGGAACTGAAAATGCCAAATTAGAGATACTGTCTCACAGCACAAAGACAGATGTGAAAAACTCACTAAAAAGAAAATTTGGAGAAGCTGCAGATAGAGACCATTGCTGAAAAGTGATTGAATGAATAGTTGCTGAGTTCTTCAAGAAATACGAGAATATGAAAAAAATAATAATCTGACTGATGGAGAAATTGCATTCCAGTTAAAGTCTCCTAGAAAGGTGATGTAAGTGATTGCAACAGTTGAAGGGAAGTTCTGTTCCTTTCAGTGGTACAGTCATGAAAAATGAAAAAAACAAAACAGAGATTTTAATTTTTTTCTCTTATAGCTTCAGCTCAGCCATTTCAGTTCAGGAGATAAAGGAATGGCCAGATTTTTGGATAGCCTCTCCTGCTCCCTGGTTTGAGGCAGATTACCTGCCAATCTGATGCAGTTGTTTGTTTGGGTTTCTTGGCAAGGGGGGAGGGTATTTTTGTTACCTTTTTCAGGAGATTAATCTACTCTTTTCAAGTACGTATTTATAATAATTGCAAAGTCTTGACAAGCTTGAACCATTGAAGTAAGTGGAGAGCTGAGTGAATGGTTCATTGTGGATAACGCTGGTGTAAAACAGACATACATTCTGTCACCTCTTTACAGTTGCTCTTGACTTGATGTTGACATGACCAAGTCACCATGAGGAAAAGTACAGCTAGATATAATATAGTGAAGTGTTACATCAGTTAGATCCAGCATCGTGAGCATGAGATGCTTAAGTGACAATTCAGAAAACATGTGAGTAAAGACTGTCTAGCATCCCTGGGCTAATAATTACTTAGGAAAACAAATCTCAGGAGACCTTCAGCAAGTCCCAACTGAAGCATTATAAGAAAAGGCAAAGGAATACAAGGAATGAGTCAATTTACATGTGTTGGCAGAAACACACTAACCAGCGGGGAAGTCCAAAAGGAAATGTCACCAACTGGCAAGGCAACAGCTGCGTTTACCAACTTAAACAAAATTAGTCATTGAAAATACAAATGTAAAGACCAAACTAGGAGTCTTCCACTCAGATGTTATTTCCATTTTAACATGTGGATGTGAGTGTTGGAAGCTCACCAAAGGCACAGACGCCTCATGCCTCCAGAAGTAAATACCTGGGGAAAATACTAGGTAACAGACGGAGTGAATTTGTCACAAGTGCAAAGATCTGTCACTTTGTCACCAGTGTGTCCCCCAGGTTCTCCAGGGTAAGTGATGGAAAAACTTGGGTCGTGTGCTGAGAGTGAAGCCAGCAAGCCTGCCCGAGCAGATGGGCTCTTGAGCAGCTGGAGGAACACGCAAATGATCAGACCAGATATTATTTGGAGTGTGAATGCTTACTGGCACTCAATGACACAGAAGAACTGCAGAGAGCAGCTAAAGATCAGCACAGACGGCGGAGCCGTGTTGGCTTCCAGAGCAACATCTGCGGGTGCAAGAAGGCTTTGGGGGAAAAAGTTACTCTTGGTTTACTTGAGGGGCGGCAGGACTTACGTGGTGTTTTCTCCTTTGCGAATTTAGACTATTTAAGGTTAGGTTACTGAGAGGAACCAGACCTTCCCAGTGACTGCATTTCTGGCCCCGGCTGCGGAGTGCTGCATTGCACGCACGAGCCAAAAGATCTGTCATCCCTGGTCTAGCGTGCTTTTTCTGTCTGACCTCAAGCAAATCACGCGACCCCGCCAGTTCTCCAGAGCGCTCTGACCACAAGACTATGGGATTTTAATTAGGAACAGTGGACAGTACACTTCTTTTTCTGGTTTCACAGCCGTCCGCAGGGGCTAGTAGGTGAAGCAAGCTGCTGGAGAAATAGGAAAAAAGCAAGTGTTTCACACACTGTGGTGGGATTAAAGAAGTTGCTTGTAGCTTTATTTAAAACTGACCTAAGGTGATGTAACTGTAGCTACAGATCGTCTTCAGAGGTGAACGCTAGCCCTTACCTTCCTCATTTGTGGGTGCTTGCATGTTTGACTTAATACAGTTTTGCATTTTTTTTCATTTGGTGTTTTAGATGATGGCAGTTACTACAGTAAAAAAGAAGTCTAGGTTACTGAGTTTTAGACCACTTTGTAGAATGTGGGGACAGAAATAACATCCCACGCTCTTTTTTTATCCTTTCTTCATTTGTAGAAATAGCACTTCAGTTTGCTTGTTCTTTATAACTCTGGTTCCTTTATGCAAACTCTGCTTTCACAGGAAAGTTATCAGACCCTGTTCATTCTCCCTGCTTTTATCACTGCAGTGTAGCACCTTCTTGTGCATCAGGATTGAAGTAGTTTGCACGCCTCCTGCTAGGCCAGTAGCACTACCTCACCTCTGCTGCTCCTCTTTTGACATCTACACTTGGGTACAAACAGCCGTCATTTTTATTCCTAGTGGCAGCGTCATCAGCCTGTTGGATGAGAAGCTGATTTTTCAGAGAGTTAGAAATTTAAGGCAGAAAAGGCTGATTCGATCATCTGCTCGTGCTCTCCCTGCCAATGTCCTATTATTTCTCATCCAGCCTAGTTGTAAAAGGTTGAGGCGAGAAGATGCCAGCCCCATGCCTGGGGAGGCAGTTCCAGCACCCAAACCCAAGCTTTCTGCCATGGAGTTGTTCCCAGTGAGAATCCCAATGTCTTCCTCCTGGATTTAATCTTGCTGATTTACTTGCACATGCCTCAAGGGCATTTATTACCATTTACCATGACCTTCCCAGCTAGCCAGGATTAGCCCTTTTGATTCTTCCTCCAGCAGCCTTTCTCGGTAGCCTTGTAGGGTAACTGTGGCTCCTGGTAACGAGAAGCCTGTGACTGAGGATTGCTTTGGAGGGTTTGCTTTCTGCCTGCCCTCTTCTGTGCAGCGGAGCCCCCCTGCATCAGGGCGAGCCATGGCAGTAGGTGCGGACAGACCTGCGCGCTTCACGTGACACCATCCTTTGTGTCTAGAGCTACCGGATGACAAAGTACACTCATCTGTTTGCCAGCCAAGAGCTAAGTCAGTCATGCCTTTTCCTTGCGAGAACCGATAAGCGTCACAAGCAGCTAAGTAAAGGCACAGTGTTTTCCTGCGTTGGTGGTGGTGTGAGTTATCCTGCCCTTCCTCTCCAGGGATGCTCAGAAACCAGGGTCTGAGCTTGGGAGTGTGATCAAGGAGCCCCTTTCCAACCACAGTGAAAGGCAGTCTATCTAAAATGATTCTGCTCCCTTTTGACAACAGTCTGCTAAATGGGGCTGCAGACAGCAAGGGCAGCCGCTGTGTGTGCTATCTACGCCAGGGAGCTCATCTGGATTGCATTTAAGAGGGAGTTTTGGATGAGAAGAGCCTAAATGAACACAGGACCTGCTGTATTTGAAATTTTGAAATCAGCAGACATCAGAATACGGGTTGGCACCGAACCCCGTAAGTAGGTCGGGATGCAGGAGAGGCCAGTTGTGAGAGCTGGGGGCTTGCTGGGGGCGGCTCTGGATGCCCGAGGGCTTCCCCGGCCAGCGCTCTGCGGAGCCACAGTAGCATCTGGCGAGGCTGCTCAGCGGTTTCTGCAGGGAGCTTCGCTTGCAGGATCTCAGCTGGAAACCTCGTTGAACTGGTAGCCAACCTTCTTGAGACTGCTCCTCTTCCCCCATGACCCAACGCGGACGTGAGCAGTGTTGCCTGCCTAGCTAGGCTGAAGCAAGTCATTTGGGCTCTTCGCATAAGTGGTTGCAGATACATCCCTAGAACAAAGTCGTAATACAAATTGGTCATGGCAGCAGGGATGGAGTTCAGCAGGAGTTAGCCTTTGGGATATTTTGTCAAATTTTTGAAGCGTGAACTGTTGGTAAACCAGAGCTAACAGGGCAGATTCATAATCTGCAGTGAGAAGCAGTATAAAGCAGCTGCAACTTCACTGCTGGTGCCCGGCGTTAGATTTCTTCTGCCCTTTCTCTGCAGACTTGCTGTTGCTGTTGCCATCCTGCCCAGGGGTTTGGGGCACACTGAGGACCCCAGTCCAGCTGGAGTTGGCAAAGCTGCTGAAATGCTGCTGCAAGCAACCTTGGCCCAGGAGACCAGACCCAGCTCTCCTGCTGCCAGCCCCCCTAGACCAGGGGTTTGTCCAGGTGCAGATGGCCGCAACGGAGCTCTTAGGTCCCTTCTGTAGGCAGCGAAGGGGTTTGTTCACCTCCCTGAAGATAGCTACCTGAAATGGTGTGACATGTGCCCTGGAAGGGACTGTCACTTTGCATTGACGGTAAAGGAAATGTGGAGAGATGACTGTCTCAGCTTAAGTTTCTACCTTGCATCTGAATCAGATGAGTTGAATCCTTTTGTAAATTGCTGGAGTGATGGGGCCGTAGAAGTAGCTAGATAAGTACTAGACAGCTAATTAGATAATATTTTACTTTGTAGGGTGCACTCTGTATGTGAGTATAGCGATCAGCTGAAGTAGAGAGGTGGGTGTGAAAGGCGTAGTAGTACTGAGATTCTTGTCTCTTTAAGTTGTGGTGCTTGATAATATTGTTTATTAACTGGCAGCAGATTAAGTATTCTGTGGTAGTCTTGCACATTTTAACAGAAAAATGTTTTACAAATAAATGTGGATATTTTCTAAAAATGTATTAATTTCTGCAGGAACATCACAGGTAGCTTTCTGTTTGCACCTAGCGATTTCGGGATTGCATCAAGAATAACTGGATCCTCGGTTTGGCCCAAAGTCCAGACTTTTTTAATTTGAAGACAACTTTTATAAACCTAAAGCTTAGGGTTTTTTCTTCTTCTCTTTTATCCTATGGAAAATGTTGTTTTTAAACAATAATAACACAGGTGGCACTTCAGAGCCCCAGCTTGATTTTCATACATTGGTTTACATATTTCTTGCATTCTTCTTGATCAGGACAACAGAAAGAGCTTTAGAGATGTTTTCCTTTGTATGAAGTGATATCTCTGTTATGGCTAAGACTGTAAGGACTTCCCAGTTTCAGCTGGCTTCCACGTCCTTTAATCTCTTCCAGCTCCGCATGTCTTTTTGAATTGTCTCAAACCCATTAGATGCAAACTTAAAAGTTTAGTTGGGAATTACAAGAACTACTGAAAAGTGTCGTACTCTTTGACTGCCTTGCTTCCAGGAGGCAGTGGGTGGGAAGGAATAAAAGCATACCTTAATTATACAGTCTAGCTGTTTATTTTCACAGCTGTAGCACTGCTGAAATGTGCAGCAGACATCCTAATTCCACCGAGCGTGGTCCCTGGATGTTGCACCTGCCAGTCCCGCAGTCTCAGTACCGGTTGGGGATGTGTGTTTGGCTGAACAATGCGGGAAGACTACAAGAGGTTTATCCCATTAGAAATAAATTACAGTGTAGTGTAGCATGAAAATGATGTGTCAGTGAATACAGAACACAGGATTACCTTCTGTCTCTTCCCTTTATCATAGATAACAGAAGCAGTATGGGAAGGAGATTTATAATGCACTCATTTTAAGCTGACCAAGCAATTTAGATGAGATGAAATAGGGATTTTATTTCTGGAGAGAAGAATGTGTTCCTGCTAAAATGCCATTAATTGCTTTATTATTTAAGGCACAAATTATATCCAGCAATTTGTTGGTCTCCTATTTTTTCCAGTGCAAATAATTCACCATGGAACGATTATTCTGTCAAAAAGTGATGATGAACCTACTAACAAATTTAGTTGAAAGAAGCTGAACTTGAAATTCAGCTTCTATTTTTCCCTGTCTCTCTTCCTAAGCACCGTGTGCATGTGTGAATTTCAAGGAAAACAGTAGTGACTTTGCTAAATATGAAGATCTTAACAAAACTCATGGCAAATACCATTGTAACACTAGAATTACAGGCATCCTCTTAACGTGTTGGGAAGCTGCTGGCTGTCACACTGCGGTAGCAGTGGCACTGCACGCCCATTGCAAGCAGAGCTTTGTTGTGCTGGGTGCACGTAGAGGAGAGGAGCTTAGGAAAGCTCTTGGGCTCTGCTGGAGGCAGAGGCACTTGCCAGGGTGGATCAGACCCTTCCAGGTCCAGTGCTCTGGACTCTGCTCCTGCTTCCCTGCCCATGTTTTAAATATACAGTGTAGAGCTTCCTCCGCCAGCACTGTCCCTGTCTGCCAAGCTTCCCTCCTTTGGCTTTTTTTTTTTTTTAAAATCAGTCTCTTTGTTCTCTCTCTTCACTCCTGTTGGGGCATTTTTGTTTCCCTTTATCTGGTTCCTCCATCACCCTGCTGCCAGCAGGCTGGTGGCCTGTCTCCATCACCCAAAGCTGTGCTCTTTCTCCCATGTCTTCATGCTTGGAATTTGCCATGCCAATATTAACCCAATGGTTGCCCACGGTTAGTTTGTTTGCCATAAAGGCAAATCAAGCTGAGCCCAAAGGAGGTGCACCTCCATGCAAATCACAGTTGTCTCGTACAAGCACTGCTTGCAGGAGCAGTTGCTTCTGCATCGTGCCCAAAGCACAAGCTTTGGAGTTTCTGCTTTGCTGTCAGTTTGGGATTTAGAAAGAATTGGAGGTTGTGAGATGAGCAGGGTCTTTTGTACTGTTAGTATGCTCGGGTCACCCTTAGAGCTCTTGTAAGCATTGCTTGCTTTGGTCATAGCACCAAGGATTTCCTTAGATCCGGGTGGGCGGGCAAGGAAAAACATGTCTAGATGTGCACAGGATGTATGTGGGGACCCGCTCCTTGCTGTGCCTGGAGCTCAGGTATGTGGGCTGCAGCAGGGGTGTCCATCCCAGTGGCCGAAAGCCCCCCAGGTGCAGAGGGCCTGCTGTGCCTGAGGTTTAACTCAGCTCTTTGCCACACCACATTAAGGTTTTTTGGCTACAAGCAGGGCTCAGTCATAACCTACCATGGAAGCATCCTAATCTTCTGTGTCCTATTTATATAGGGTTTTTTTCAAGGGAGGTCTAAATTGTACTTCATGTGGTTTCTGCCCTCATCTTTCTACTACTGCAAGCTGAGCGGTGAGCATGGTAAATTAGATCTGTCCTCGCACTGATGGACTCTGAGGTTTTTTTCTGGAGGGATGTGATAATTATGTTTTACTTTAAAAAATAATAGTTGCTCTGTGGAACAAGAGCTGTGAGGCCATTTCTTGTATTTTTCAGTTCTTCACAAATAGAACTGATTCCAAGAATAACAGCTTCATATATATATATATATAAAAAGTTCCATTATTGCCGTTTTCCTTGTGAGACAGCATTGCTCTCTGTCTTGGTTGGTGTTTAAAGCTGCAGCGAGACCCCTGAATTGCCAGCGACTCTATATCATTTGTGTCACCATCGATAGGGAAGAAGAATAGCTTTTAGAAAAACTATTTTTGTTACAGATGTGTAGACATGAATTTATAGCTTCAATCATGCTTCCAAGAGAGCATCTGTGAAAGTGAGATAGTTAGAAAGCTGGATGAAAGAGCTGGCAGGAGAAGTAAAACGTAGGGGGGGGCTGCAGGAGGGGGGTAACACCTGAAAACATCCATTGGGAGAAGTGAAGCTGGGGGAGGTATGCAGCCATTAAACCTCGCCAGTCCCTGACCAACGACTGGCTTCTTGCCCGCTTTTTTTTTTTTTTTTAAATTTTAATTCGGCATTGCCTGGTGTATTTATTCCCACCCTTATTTACAACAGGCGGTTTTTGTAAGGCTCGGAAGTGAGCGAGCGCTTTTTCCAGCTTTCTGCTCTCCATGCCTGCTGGAACATCTGTACGCACACACTTTTCCTGTCTAAAGATAGTTTGAGCTTGCGTGCCCAAAATACAGCTTCAGGCTTCGGTTTGTTGTTGTCTTAGTAAGGATAAAAATATCTTCTAATATTATGTCACTCCGGTTATGTGCTTCAGCAGCTGAACTCTATCTGTGTCCAGTTTGTCAGGAGTGGCCTTGCTTCCTGGGATTTGTTCTTCCATAGCCTGAGTCCTGGGTCGCTTAGGTTGACCGAGCCTGTGCATTGCACTCTTTCTGTGAGGATGATCGTTCTTGCCCAGTAGGATAATTCAGGCAGGGTTTTCTGCAGGAATGACATGACCTCCTTTGACTGACCTCACGCTCTGCCAGCAATGCCATTTGAACAGCATCCCTTCCCACCCCCACCGCTTCCCCCGCGCGTTCCTGTCCCTGCAGGCCTTGCCGTGGCTGTGCAAAAAAATGCCCTCCCCGCTTTCTGCAGTGCCGTCTCCACGTCAGATATTCCTGCTTTTGCTTTCCACATTTCCTGACTTGACCTCTCCCCCTCCCTCCATCTAACACAGATGCAGTACACTGATCCCTTCTGCAGATATATATGTTCCTGCAGTGTGCATTGTAAAAATGGAACTTACTTACTGCGGACCTTTGCTTATTTTTATTTATATTTTATTATATTTAGTTTAATGCATTGTAGTCTGTGCTGTGTGTGGTCGTGAGGCTTAATCTTGCCCTCCCATCATGCAGTCCCAGGTAGGAAACCAGGATGGAAGCTTTGTGCTGCCTGGGGACCCAGGGAAAGGAGTCGCTGCTAAATGGCAGTTGTGCTCCAGCTGGAGTTCTGGGGAGGCTGGTGTTTGGAAAGCTGAAACATGCTCAGATGTTTCAGGGTAGGCTGGTGGCAAAGGTGAAGAGGAGCACAGAATTGACCAGGATCAGCAATGTTAGATGTTCAGGCATTCATAAATGGATATCACAGTCCATGTATTTGTGTGGAGATGTTAATTTTTGCTGAAAAATGAAAAAATACACTAGGCGCTTTTATGCATAAAGCAAAAAAAGTGACATGATCATGCATGGTTGTAAAAGCTTTTATACTGCCGTAAGTTTGGAAATGTTAAGTGGCAAAGTGGATGAGTTATGTGGGTCATCTCAAGTGAGTGCCTATAAAAAAGGACTTCGCAGCTCGTTATCGGGTATTCTCCATCTAAGGCTTGTTTTATGGAAAGGGTACTTTTAAAACTTTGAAGATTCTGATTTTTATTGGTGATACTCTTTATCTATCCTTGGAGCAGCAAAGGCAGGCTCTCCTCGCTGCAGGAACCCAGCATGCTTGGTCTGAAGGAAGGTGGAGGCATCAGAGCTTCCCTAGCAGAGGGGCTGGGTGTCCCCTCGCCGCTGCTGGCCAGCTGGAGCCAGGAGAAAGAGGCAAGAAACCATACAGCTGGCATCCTGGTTACGACTCTTGGCAGCTGCCAAAATTAGTTTAAAATAGCTTTTACTCAGAGAACAATATTACAGATTTGTATTTGAGCTATTTGGACTTCACAGGGGTTGGAAACCGAGATGCCAAACAGTGCAGCTAGCTGGTTTTTTCTGATGCAGACTTTCACGCTGTGAAGTTTTTGTCACATAAGTTTCTATTTCGAGCTCTGGGCCACAAGGACTTTGCTGTAAAGCATGCCGTTGTTCCAGGACTGAATATTTGCCCTTCTTTGGCATTTGGGTTATCGTCATTTATGTTGCAGTGATGCCCAGAGGCCGAGTAGGTCAGGGCCCCGCTGCGCTATGTGCTGGGTGGATGCATGGTCACAGCCTCTGCCCAGGGAGCCAGCAGCCCGATTTACTGGTTTCAGATGGCTGCTGCCACCAGCTGCTCAGGATCATCGGCTGCTGGGCCAGAGCTTACCAGGGATGGATAAAGCAGGGATAATTCAGGTGAGGCAGCCAAATGTGCATTGTAAATGCAGTTTACAGTCAGGACATCAGTGCTGCCTTCTTCGCCTGAGTCAGCAGATGCAAATGCACAGCTCATTGTGTCAGTGACTATCATTATATATTGCAAAGCCTTATAAGCCCTGGCCAACTATTTGGTCTCTGCCAACACCAGTTCCAGTAGGACCAGTGTGAAAACAAACTGTTAGAAAAAGAAATACCAATTAGAGAGATATATTTTCTCCTTCCCGATGGGGAATCCCTCTGCCCTGTCTTTCCCTGTGCTTTGTGCGCAGCATCCCTGGGTAAAGGACAGGGAATGGTGTCCATGGATTCAAGGGAGAGGTTGAGCTGTAACAGTGTGGTGCTGGGAAATTTTTCCATATTTATAGTATGCTTTAGTCTGAGGCATGTGCAGGTTGGAAAAGAAAATAAGAAAGTTGGAAAGAAAATACAAGAAAACAATTGAAAATTCTCTAATACGTTTCAAAGCCAATTGGGTGCTATTTGTACATTGTATAGGAGGGTGTGAGATGGTTTCTATGGGATGTAGTCTCAACCATCAGTGTGATTCAGTTGTGCCTTTGCCACTTAGGACTGGTCTGCAGTCCTTGGGAACTAGGGCAGGTAAAGCCCTATCCCCCACCTTCCCTCACCAGGCAGCGTGTGTGCTGTACGCAGCACCAGTGTGGGTGCAAGCTGAAGGAAAACTTCATTATGTTTGACAGTGCCTTTTTAGCTGAAGTACTGCCACGACTGGCATGACAGCAGCGAATCCCAAAATTGGTTGATTGCCGAGAGAGACTTTAAACTGTGAAGACAGACATGAGGTATAAAAAGAATTAAATGCTTAATTAATGGGTTTATACTTACTATTTCTTGGAGCACGACTATTTTTCCTCTCTCCTGTTTTGTTTACTTCAAGGTGCCATATGTGCCACTTGAAGCTGTATAGAAATTTGGTAAAGAACCCTGCACATCAGGGTTAAGAGTGTTCTGAGTTAGGTGACCTACTAGTCGAATATTGGACCTTTTTAATAGGAAAATGTTTTGGGCTACCAACATAAAGAGGGTATTTGGCCAATATTCTGTATCCTAATGACAGCACCTATACAACTGTGCAATTACTCTTGCTCCTAAAATGAATGTGTTGCCTTAGCTTCGACTCCTTGTGACAGAAGTTCTCTCCCGTGGATTCATGAATTCCTGATAACATTTTTCGTTAGAATTCTGGTTACGAACATCAATGTTTCTTTGGTGTCTCCTTCTGTTAGTTCCTTGCTTCCCACATACTGTTTTATGTGAAGGTCTTTGTGAGTTGCTTAAAGGAGTAAAATCCTTCGTGGTAATGGAGATGCTAACATGTGTGACAGTTCTTATCCACCCAAAAATGGCAGGAATTGACTTGTAGTTTTTCATATAAACTGATTTTTCACTCAGAAAAGTTTTCACTTAGAGAAGGTAGCTATTAATTACTTATCTATCCATGTTTCAATATGCCACTATCTCGTTAAATAGCTCCCTTGTCTATTTCTTTCTGAAACTATAAAGCACTCTTATCTGCAGAACAAGCTTGATGACATCTTGACACTTCCCTGATGTTTTCAAATCCTGGTGGGTTTGAGTGAATTATTGGATTTATTTGAACTTCAGATTCAGGGCTTGTAAATATGCACAGATGAAAGCTAAAAAGGTTGACAAAAATGCACTTGCACTTGCAAGTGCTAGGTTTGGCATAGTTATCTTTGGCAACATGAGCATCATCAAGTCCAGGAACTCGAGTGTTCATAAATCTGTTCTGATACCAATAGTTGTCTTGTATTATGGTAGTTAGTACTACCTCCACTATTGTTAGATTGGACCCTGGGGAAATGCAAAGGAAAATGCAAGTCTCACCCACAGTGTTTTGGTACAAAGCAGGCCAAGTGCTTGGAGAAGATCCTTATCTTGACTTTGCAGATGGAGGGTGAGGTGAATGTATGAGACCAAGTTGCCAAAGAGGTCTGATGCAAGTGTTCGTTGGTGGGTTCTCATCTTCCACATGTTAGTCCCAGCCTTAATGCAGAATGGCCCTGCTTTCATGGATTGGTACACTGCTTTTCTCTTTCCAAACAGCAGTGCTGCTGCCCACGAGAGACCTGGAAAGATAAGTCCACCCAAGCAGTGAAGCTTTCAATGATGGCATTGCTAAGGATTATTTCAAGAGCTGATTTCTGATATTTTGATGGTCCAAGGATTTGGAAGATCTGTGAAACCCTCAGCCATGGTTTTATTTTAATGAAAGGATTTGTGTAGTGACATTAGAGCTATGTGGGTGTAGCCATTAAGCAAAGAGATCAAGTAGGTGGCACCTCTTTTGCTACTACTTCTGCCACTTCACTTTCTAAGTATAATGCTTTAGTTTAAGTGCTCCTACCATACCACCATCTCCTGGTGAGCACAGATGTTTGTTAACTGGCTCTGTGCAGGGCATGATAGGATCAGTAGGTGTTTAGTTCATAAGTTTCACCTACTCATCTTGTTTTCTATTAATAACTTCGTGTTTTAATCTTATAAATATATTGTGCCATGTATCTGTCTATTTGGGGAGCTAATCCTGTTGTGGTAGGCATCTGTTTCAAGAGCAGCCTAGACGAAGCACAGCATATTCAAGTGCTAGCCTCCATTAATGTCTGTAGTGGGTTATATCACTGGTATTAGTGTAATGTAGGAGTTCAAAAAGGAAGGATGTTATTTGCAGCGTCAACTCATTAAAAATATTCTGTACAGATTTTTCCAAAAGAATAAGCAGACCAAGCACAGTGGGCCCCGTGCCAGGGTATGTAATAGCCTTGGACAGCGTCAGTTGACGCTCCAAGTTGGATAAAAGGCAGCTTTTTATGGGTTTGTTGAGTATTCCTTAAAAAAAAAAAAAAAAAAAAGGTTTGTGTACAGAAGTAGCAAATTAATTCAGTTCTATCAGAAAGTAGGTCAGTGACTGACCTCCTGATAGCATGAGGCAGCAGTTTCTAGCAGAAGTGACAGCTCAGCAGCATGAACCCTCCGTGTCTCCAGGAAACTTGTTTTGACAAATGTAAACACATTATATCCTGTATTCCTCTCACTTATTTATTTTTTTGCTGCTGCATTAGAAACCACAAACTGTCACTCTCCATCCCCTTTCTTCACCCCTTCTGGTCCCCAAAGGGAAATGCCTTGTAATGTAGCTAATAATTTTTGCAAGGCTGCGTAATGAGTAAGGCGTTCCAGCTGGGTTGGGTGGGTTTTTTTATTTTTTTTTTTTGACAGTCGAAGTTAAGCACTGTAAACCAGACTTGACTAAAATCCAAACCAAAGTCTTTCCACTGGTGAGGGAAGTCATTGGGAAGACAGGAACTGGATTAATTTAGGATCCTTGTGTCCTGGTCTTGCTCTGCTTTGTGCTGAATGAAATTTTTGCATATACCCACGTGTCTCTTCAACGTTTGTATTGCCAGTGTTGATGTCTGCGTTGCTGAACAGACAGCACTTTGAACACATCCTCACTGCAGTCCAGCAACTTCTGAAACTGGGATGCTTTTGTAATTTTGGGGGAACTACCAAAGAGTTGATAAAGGAGATGGTGGCTCCTTGAACACCCCATAAAGAAAAATTGCCTCAGAGGACATGGGGAGTATGTTCATCTTTTCATTGAGTTGTCTTTATCAGCAGGTATAAAAGAAGGATCGTACACTGCTAGTTAACTACTTTGACTGGTACCTTTCCTGCAGTGATTTCTCCTGTGGAAATCACTGTGCATCAAAAGGTGAAGCAAGGTTTCCAGCTGCAGTGCTGTAGGTGAGACCAATCTCTGAAAAACTCTCGAGCTGGTTCTTTCTCCTGACTTGTGACTGGGCTGCATTCACAAGGTAATGCCACATGCAGTAGATAGGAGGATTTCAGAATGTACTAACCAACGTGGTCTGATTTAAACATTTTTGCTAAAGATGTCATAAAACTTGACATGATTTTCTTCATTACCTAGTTACCTTTCTGGCCTGAGGTGGCTCAAAAACATCCAGAGAATCCTATGGTCATTTATACAAATTCTGTACAAAGAGGGATTTTTGCCATGTGATAGATAAACCTCTAGAGCCCTTCAGCTGTGTGTTGCCATTTAACTGGATTTTTAAGTTCATTTGTTTGGAAACATGGCACTACAGTAAAAGTTGGATGACATTGTCTCGACCAGAAGTAGAGATTTGATTTGGGAGGATGGGAATATATTTGTTAGAAAAAAAATGCTTCTAGCTTTGGTAAAGGTTTGGGCTGAGTGGACACAAGTCAAGCAAGAAATCAGATGGATTTATTTAACAAAACTGGCTATGAGAAGTCGGGGAAGAAGAAAGTCCTATTTCAATGAATTACATGCTTCTGTGCTAATACTATAGGTAATGCTGACATTGATCATTATGCACCATACAATAGATGTAACGCTAAGAAAGTAATGAATATATTAGTGTATACAGTTAGAAAAAATGGTAAAGCAAAGGAGAGGGATGCCCATGTGCATGTGCATGAGTATGCTTGTGCGTATTGCTTGGCAGGCAGTTCCCAATCTGCCTCCTGAGGGGTCCTTGCCTTCCCTTTTGGATGGAGCAGCAAAGGGGCAACACAGATGCTGGCTTTCAAGTGATTAAACTCTTCATAGGGCCACCAAGTTTATTCTGCTTGAAAGGGCTGGAAGGCGTGCTCCAGAGAGGCACGGACAAAGATCTGACGCCTTTTCCCACTGTTTCATGCTTACAGAGATACCGCTTCCCGTTGCTCCCTCTCCTGCACTGGGGAGGGAGAGTCAGGAAGGGAACGGCTTCTTAAGGGCCTGGGCTATGCGCAGCAAAGCTTGCTGTGCAAAGCTGGTGCAGGTTGAGATCCTTTCAGTTCAATGCAATTTGAGCATCTCAGTCCCTTCTTAAGGTGTAAGAACTGGAACCATTTTTGAAGCGCCCCCTCTCCCCCGGCAAGTGGAAAGCTGCAAGGTTTCCCCCCACCCCCAAATGCTCGCAGGAGGTCCTGCCAGACTGTCCAGATAAGCTCCTTCCCTGTTTGCTGGTGGGTGGCAGACCTCAGTGTAACAGATATGATGCGGTGACCTTTGTAGTGACGTGAAGACAGGCGTAGAGCAGAGACAGGAAAATTGCCCACGGTGTAGTTAGTCACTGGTGCCACTTGCCTTGGGAGAGGAGAGGTCCTCTTAAACCCCAGCAGCTCTGAAGCGTTTGGGTTGGCATCCTGCCCTCACTGGTTGGAAGAGTGGTGCCCAGGGAATAAGAAAGCTGCAACCTTCTTGGTTTTTTTTAAATTTCTAGCCAGGGGAGTTTGTTTCACACAGTCCGCATCCCATGCGGACAGGGGCTACCCAGTGCATATTCAGTATATATATTCAATATATATATATTTACCCCTTTGGTTACATGTGTGCATCATCAAGAGGGCAGGACAGCTTCGTATATTGCCTTTTGCTTTTGAAATCCTGGTGAGGGCTAGCTGGGGCAAATGTCATATTTTGGCTTTCTTCCAATACCCTGCAAATAGCAGCGGGAGGGAGTGCAGCTGCGGGATCAGCCAAGACTCTGCCATCCTCCCCGTACTGACGCCTGAAGGGCAGAGCAGAGAGGTGTGATGCAGGGAGGCCACAGGAGATCCTCGGTCTGCTTTTTCCCCAGTGTTGAACCTTCCTGTGCTGGCCCTGCGTTGGTTAGAGCAGGCACAAGCTCACGTAGGGGACTTGGCAAGAAAGGCCCTTCTGCTTTTGGGTGGCTTCTTCCCACTCACAAGTTGGATCCATCAGGAAAAAACTTGTCACAAGTAAATAGATACTTTTTCTCAAAAAAAAAAAAAAAAAAAAAAAAAAGACTCCAGAAAACACCAAGTCCCACTTTTTTCCTAATAGTATTCTTCACTGGGTTAGTGGGGAAGTCTTGGGCTTTTTCCATCTCAAAGTAAGAAATTTGTTTCCTTCTCTCCTTCTTCTTGTTTACTTCAGAGAAGTGAAAGTGCACAGGAGAGATTATATTTGGGCAGTTGAGATAACTTACAGTAAAGTTTAAGATTTCATTATTTTTCCTCCAAAGTGGGGAAAAATTAGTGTTACCTTCTGGGTAGTTACACAACTGAAGTTTTTGACTTAATAGTTGAATCGTCTTTATTTCAACCTCATTGACTCTTGGACTGAACCCAGTGAAATAATGCATTTAATGTGACGCACTGAAAATATTTATAAATTTTTGTTACTTTGGGGGAGGGAGGTAGGATTTGCCACTTGAGTGCTTTTCTAAATGTACAGCAATCTAAGCTGATTAAGCATCGATGATATCATTCCAGTCAGCAGCACAAGATAATGTCCATCCTGACTAATGACGTAAATGTCCTTTGCTTCCATTAGATCTGTCAGAGAGTAATATATGTCATTTGACAGAGTAACTTCTCAGATGATGAAGAAACTCTTTATAGGGTGTGTGAGGCGTGACCAAGTGAAGAGTCCGTATGAAATTTCATCCCCCCCTTAATGTTTTGCACGAGCTCTTTTTGGTTGATGTTACATGTTTTGAGTTTTGTAGAAAAATTACATGGATCACTCTTGCACGGATGCGGGCATGGGGCAGGTGGTTCGGTTCTGCAAAGGTACAACGTCGCCTCTCTTCAGGACCCAGGAACCACTCGAAGCATCTCTTCTTTGTGCGAGTGTTAGGGGAAAAAAAAAAGAAAATTAATTCCTTGTATTACCAAGTTAATTTCCTGAATGAATTTGCTCTGCATTCTTGCGCGGTGTGTGCTCTGAGAGGTGGTGGAGCTCAGGGAGTGGTACTGGAGCACTGGAAGTCCAGGTCGCTGGTGCACAACATAAAGCAGTGGCTTTTAAGTGCTCCTCATGAAGCCCGCTTGGCAGGCGCTGAGAGTGCTTGTTTTGCAGTACTGTGCTTTGCTGCCCTGGGCTATTGCTAGCATTTCGATTTCTGCCTGGGGTCGGGCCCAGCCTGACTCCCTTTCTTCTCTCCTGCATTGGCAGTCTTCCTGTACTGACCATCAGCAACGCTGGAGGTAAAACCAACCGACTGTTTGGTTTGGTTGCTGGATGACAGTCCCTAGCTTACATGGCTGTCTCTGCAGAAGTGCAGAGCAACTTAAACCTCAGAAGAAAAACGAAGGTAACTTGAAGCTGTCGACACCTCGACCAAATGGATGCCTGGGTTTTCTCCTGCTCGTTTGGTTCTCTCCATCCTTGGCCTTGTTTCTTTACCCTGATTTAGTCTAGTGTGGGACTAACGTTTTACGTTAGCATCACCACCGAAACACTGCTCCTTTCAGCTGAGACCACGTTTGTGTCCATTACTAATTCCAGGGTGTAAACTAGACAGATTATTTATCCTGCCCCGAGGAAGAAGAGGAGGAGTTAAAATTTAAGAGCTGCCGCGGGCACAAGTGCTGACTAATGCTTACTATCTTGAGTACACGGAAATCAATTTGGACCTTGTCTGATGAATGCCGCCGCCTTTCTTTTTTTGCATATAGAGCTATACAGAAGAATCGAGAAATAAATGCGTTCGCTTAAGATAACATTGTGTGACAGCTGAGAACAATTAAAACTCTTACTTGCAGCTATATTTTTTTTTCCTTCCTTCCTACAGTAGGAGGGTGGTGTCTGCAGCTCTGGGTAGTTGATACAGGGTATTTGTCACTGGTCTGATCTTATCTAGAACAAGTACTGTGCAAGGTTACTTATTTTACAACCTTTTCTCCTAGTTTTGCGCAACACACAGATCTTGGTAGATGGAAAAGCTTGTTGGCTTTTTTTTTTTTTCTTCTTACTAGAGTCTTTTTGGCAATAAACACACGCCTAACTGTAAGAGAAAAAACTTTCACAACTGAGCTTGTTTTGTGAAGCCCAAACATTTGTGAAGCTTACAAACCCTCAGACTTTGCATAATGTGCCCATCCCTGGTCTCAAACATGAGGTGGCAGAAGAGGGAAGTGTTACTTTTTTTAACCAACAACTTATGACTGTGTCAACACATGACAATTTGTCAAAGCTTGCTGTAGCGGTGCTGTAAATTAATTTTTAGCATCAGTTGTGAGTGGTAAACACTTTGTGCGGTGTGAACAGCTCTTAGTACAGTGTGAGTTGTCAGCAGCTTGTGAGCTACCCTAAAAGAAAAAAAAAAAAAAAAAAGCAAAGGAGGGAAGGATAAAAGCTCGTTTACTAGTACAAAATGGATCTGAGTCTGCAAAAATTCGACATGTGGTGGTATTTTTTTTTCTCCTCCATACCAGTCAGTTCAACCTTGAAAATTTGGGTTTTCCATTAATAATAACCACCTGCAAAATTGGGAAATCACAACTCTCCATCCCGTGGACCAAGTAGTGCCTGATAGCAAACAGGTTTCTCAGGCTCGTGGCTAGATGAAGTAGAGCCCTCTCTTTACTCTTGGGTTTTGCCTTTGCTTGCTTGCTTTAAAAGCAGAATGTGTCCCACAAATGCAAGCATGCTCCTTTGTTGAGAAGTCTCGCATAAGTGACATAAAATGCCTGGGAAAAAAAAATAAGATGGCAGCCCAAAGAGAAATGATGGGGGCTGAGTGCCCTCTCTTCCTCGCCTGTCCCCTTGCTGTTTTTCCTTGTCTGTCCCAGCTGCTGTGGCGGAGCTGGCAGTGATCGTTCATACAATAGGAGTTGATACGATGGAAGAAAATTATTTGGTATGAAAAGCCGGGGAATATGTATTCTAGAAAACAATTTTTCAGATACAAACCTATTTTAACCTGTCACTTTAGCAGAACAAGCAGTAATAACCTCTCAACCTAACAATGACTGTTAAGATGAACATTAATTTGCTCGGTCGTTGAATTGCTAACATGTCTACAACTTAGAAGTGAACACCCACTCAAGAGAGAGAAGAAAGAAGTTGGTGCCTGGAATTCCTGGCCTTGCTGAAATCACCTACATTTTTTGGCGCTAACACTGGTATTGCGTCTTGCGTTTCCTGCGAATGTTTTAAGTAGAACTAGATGAGAAAAACAGCTGCACGTATTTGTTTGCTACTTTGAAACGCTCGGCATGGGGCTTTTTTCTCAAGCACAGTTGCTCTCGGCCTTAGCACCCTAGGTAGGCTTTGACTGCGCCTTGGAGCTTGTTCTTGTAAGCAGGCAGCACACGTGAAGAACGTGTGGCATGAGAACTTTATAGAGTCCTACTAAAGCTAGTTGTAACCTGGTTATGGTTTTAAAAAGAAAGATGACTTTATTTGCGTAATTGCTCACAAAGAATTTTGGTTTTATTTCCTTTTCTAGATATAACTGTAGGTGCTGCTTGTATGAAAGAGCTGAGCCACACCATCCAGTAAACTGTCTAGAGCAGCAGTTGGCTTGCTTGGAAATCACTTCCAGGACTGTGTTGTAAGTAAGTGTTTTTGCAAAAGCAGCATCAAATGTTTCTTCAGTTTTGGGGCATTTTTTAGATGGTTTGATTGTTCCTTATAATTTCATAGTTTTACTCTAACGTCTAGTAGACAGTAGCAATGCATGTGGGAACACAAGCACTCCCATGTCTGAAGCATAGAGCTAAAGCCCTTTAAAGGCTCTTTGCTGACTTGCTCTAAAACTACCCAGCACAGTACCTGAACACTTCTGAGAACAGGCAGCTACATATAAGCCTAGAAAGAAATTTGGCAAAATACGTATTGATCTATTTTGCCATTCGCTCTGTGGCATACATATTTTCTGAGTGCTCATCCCTGCCTGCATTTCTGTGCTTCAGCATTTTAGCTGTGCCAATGTAGCCCTGCTAGGGCAAATGCTTTCTGGTGATATTCCAGGGGCATAGGCTGTGATCTGCCTAACTCGATTTGAAATACTCCGTGGATAGCTGACCTAACTGATCAGAAAAGGACACTGGTTTGTCTCTTCTGGCATGCTGTCGGTATGGCCTCAGCATGGCCTCAGTAGACTGTGAACGGTGGTGAATTTGGTCAGCTGCATCTGTCTCTGTGATGAGTACGTGTCGATGAAAAAGACTCCATTTCAGGTTAAAAGCCAATTGCATTGAGTATGGCATTGAGAGCATGTTTGCACTTAAAGTGAATAACATCATCCTAGAAAACTTCAAGATGTACACCGAGAAAACCTCATCATGCCATTTTTACAGTTCATTTTGAAAACATAATCCATTTGGGGATGTTTGTGACCTGAAATTTTATAACTATTTTATTTCTTTTTATATTGCCTTCATTCTTCTGCTGCTGATGATGCAGGTTATGAGAAGTATGATATGAGAAGTATTTATGGCTTAAGTGCATTTCCCTTGAAATGGCCTCCGATAATACGGTTGCTTCAGAGAGCAAGGGTGAGAGGGTTAGCGACCTAGGGCTCAAATCACTTAAAGTTAAGCACATTATACCAGCTGCTTGCACTGCTCAGCACCTTGCAAAATATTCCCTACAGGTTACATTTGCTGTACATAAACTAGTTTTAAAAAAAATATATATTTGCTAATCCCAAGACCGAGTCCTTTAAACCCAGTGGTAAAGCAGTTGAGTCAGTCTTTTGGAATAGGTTTCTTATTTGTGGGTTTTTGTTCTGTGCGGTCGACTGATACACCTAGGTCACTCACCAGGTGAGGTTGTGCCGGACAAAAATCCTTGCCTCAGCTCTGCCAGGAGTTACCTGCCAGATGCACCGACTGCCATTTCATCCTTGTTCTGTGCCCACCGGACCCGTGGGGTGCTCAGCCCAATTCCGTGTGGGTGGTTGTGAATGAGATGAAAAAAGGACCCGGTTACTGTCAGTGGTGGGACACCTCAGCTGTGGCAAGTGGGCAGAGAAAGAGTAAGGGAATTGCTTGGGGGAAATTGGGAGTTAGGAAATTCTAAGAAAATAAAAATTTCTAGTTAGAAAAATTAGAAATTTAGAACAAGACAAAACATTTGTTTTCAGCACTCTGCCTGTAAATGGTCTGTCTCCTTCTGGAATTTAAGTCCTGACCCAAACCGCTGTTGCTTCCAGCCCGGGAGGCAGGAGCCTGGCACCTCCGGGCTGGACAAGCACTTCTGGTCCCTTCCTGCGTGGGGCTGCAGCACTTGCCAGCAGGAGCCCTGCTGCGACCCAGCCCTGGGCTGGCACCCCCGTAGAATTGCCCGTAAGCCTTGCGGCTGTTTCAAGGGGAGCTTTTTGCTCTATGGCCGTTAGTGCTGGATTTTCATGCATTTTGTGTCATGGTGTTTGAATCACTGCAGCACTAGGAGCTGGAGATGTGCATTTATTTAATTTACCCTGAGGTAGTCGCTGCTTGTTTGGTAGAGCAGGTTCGTACCTGGGGTCGCAGGGCACACACTACTGCAACAATCTCAGTTATACCAGTTCCTTGAAAGATTCACTATTCCAGCGTGGCTTTCTGCCTCATGTCCTTCCAATTTAACTGTATTAGTCTGTTTAATGGTGCCAGAAGGCCACATATTGGCTCTCCGTGAAGCCTCAAACAGTAGATGCATACTTTTAAATAGTTAAATAAACGTTAATTATGATTCACGAATGGTTTTTCCCCAACTATTAAGCAATATCAAACACTGAATTTTTCAATCAGTAATTGTTTTTCCAGCTGCTGAGTGGGACCAAGTATTCAATATTTTTAGAGGGTTATTTTTGCAGCTGCTCAGCTGCTTTAAGTATAAAAGTCTTACATTATTTTGTAGGGCTTGACGGCCTTGGATGCACAGTGGGCACAAGTTACTGAAAGCCTGTGGTGGAAGTGGAATGATGACAATCTTCTGGTGCACCTTGGTTAGCTGTGGATAGTTTGGACTGCATCCCGATAAGCTGAAAATAGCATATTGGGCACTTTTGAAAGTTTGTGGTTTTGCAGCTTTTTCTCACAAAAATCTGAAGTCTCTTTATTTCTCACTGTGCTAGTTATTACACAGGTGGAAATTAGCTATTTTTTCCTTCTCAAGATCTTGAGACTTTCTGTAAGGGATTCAGCTAGTGTGAATTTGTTTCATGAAATGACGGTTTGACTTTTTGGACCTCCTTGCAAATAGTAAGATACCACAGAATTTTGTCTTAGAGGTACATATTATATGCCTTTCATTGAAAGATCTCAAGATCTTAATCTTGAGATCAAATATCAATTAAACCACACATCGCGATGATAAAGGAAGAGACACTGTTCTCATCCGTCATGAAGACTGCCCTGGCTGTGAGTACATTGCTCACATTTGCCCAGTGATTCATTAGCCAAGCAGTAGAACAATCTAGGCAGTCTGATGCGGTGGCTTACTGGTAGCTTTTCTTCAGCCGATTGCTCATTTTGACATGATGCATAGCAGCATCGGAGCATTTACTTAGGAACTTACCTTTTTTGTGCATTTCCTTTCTCTGGTTTTCCCACCAGATCTGCTCTGCTGCCTCACAACGCCGCTGTTTGCATAAGCAGTTGCTGTAATTCTTTGAAGCTGTGAATGAGACATCTCCTTCTGAATATCACTAATGTGTTTTAATGAAGCCGTAGTTGTGAAGACAGGGTGCGCAAAGGACGCTTAACAGTGAGAGCTAGAGAGAGGCTGATGTTGGTAGGGAAGAAGACCAAATAGTGAAGGTTAAATTCTGTTTAATGTTCACTTGTGTTAGTTGTTTAAGCCAAAACGAAAAAGAAGCAGAATAAAAAGCTTCTGCAAAGCAGAAGTGTGAGTGAAATGAAACGTAGTGGCTAGACAAATGAAAAAAACATATTCATTAAAAAACCCACCAAACTTAAATTTCAAAGCCCCGGCAGAAGAGGTGATCTGTCAGCCACCCAGCTTGGACTGGGCACCCAACTGGAACTCATGGTCTGGGTTCAGTTCCCCGCCTCCGTCACAGGTTTTCTGTGCGTTCTCGGGCAACCTCCTTCATCTGCCCCATGACCGACTTCCTCATTTGTGCAGTGGAGATCATCCCTTCCATTGTGAGGGTGAAGCCTACTGATGCTACTGAAAGACGTGGATGTCGCTGGATGAGCCAGCCCAGGGACTAGAGCGAGAAGGATGCGCTTCCTCGCAGGGGATAATCGCCCATGCTGCTTGCAATTTCAGTGTTCAAGAGTAGAGGAAATTATTTCCAGATCTAGAAAGGGTTGGGTTTTTTTCTTTCTGAGTCTTTCAGACCTGTTTCTCGTGGAGTTTGGCTGCCCTGGTGCAGCGGCAGGCATTTGGAGTATTCCCTGTCTCTCGCCTTTCTTCTCACAGTCTGTCTCCTCATGGCTTGGAGTCGTTCCTGTCTGCTCAACACGCGCGACCCACACAAACCCAACAGGATCGGAAACGCAGCTTCTGTCATCTCCCGAGTTACGCAGAGATCTCCTGACATTTAAATACAGCTGTGTGTTAGAAAGAAACCGAAGCATGCTTGAGTCTGGTCAGGAGGTGACCCTAGCAGTCGAGGAAGGTGGTATGAGGGAGCGGGCCGTCACCTTCCCAGCCTCCTGGCAAGGTGTGCGCTGGCACGGTGTTGCTGCACCTGCTGAGGGTGTCCACGTAGCCCGGCACCACGGTTGGCCTTCAGCCCCTCTGCTCCTCCAGTCAGCCCCTGACAGGCAAACATTCATTTAAGAGATTTTGATATGAATTCACCCGGTGCTGATGCTAATTCTGAGTAAGGGATCAGAAATGACAAGTCACATGCCTTTTGATGTGTGTTTTTATCTCCTGTGAGTTGGTAGTTAAACCTTTCTCACCCCTTAGAGGAATTATTTTTCTCTGGGAAGAGGGTGTGGAGCCCCATACTCTCTTTTTCTCCTCCAAACATTAGTAATGCTCTTCTCCAGTCACTGACGAGATCTCGAAAGTACAGACAGGTTCATATTCAGACCAGACCCACGTTTTGTTTTCTGTTTGGTTCTGCTACAAGAGCTCTTGCTGTTTCCTGTCCTCCCACCTTCTTACTGCCTTCCCTTTTTTTGGCCTTGCTTTCACAAACCTTCCTTTGACCTGACCATCAACTTTCTCCAAGCTGCCAGCATTGATAAGAGATCCTGCTCTTTGGGACCTGCCTAGTCCTCCCATCCCTGCCGTATTTCAGTCCTCCTCCCATGACCACAGAAACACTTCCCCAGCCTTGCTTTGAGATCCATATCCACCTGGACCTCCTTCTGCCACTGATTCTCCCTACGCGGACGCTTCCGTGAGGAGTTTCTTCTCCGTCATGACTTGTGTCTGGCAGGATACAGAAGTGGCACAAGGTGCTCTTCCCTCCCAGGTCCTCCCTCCTCTACTTGTTCCTTACTCCTGAATGGCAGCCAGCCTTTGTCTTGGGCAGGTTAGCTTTTCTTCAGTAACTCTTTCACCAAGTTACTTTCCTGTTTATTTTTCCCCACCGTTTCACTGCACCCTCTCTCCTCATTCATGAAACTGTTTGGTTTGGTTTGGTTCTGGTTTCTCATTCAGACCCCAGTTGATGGCAGCGCGCAGCAGCCTAAATTCTGAGCCTGGGTGCTAAACGAGGGTCATACCAGAGGTCCGCCAGCCCTGCTTCTGACCGTGGCCAGGAGTGGACATCTGTGGAGGGTGTGTGAGAAGGTGGCAGGCAGGTGGGGGTAGTGCTGGGCACTGGGGGATGCGATGGAAAGGCTGTGATTGAGAGTCCTCCAGAGGCAGAGGATGCATAAGCCTTGGTGGACATGGGAGCACCTCCATTGGTTTTGATCTAGTTAATCCCATTTTAGATGAATAAAGAGCCCACTTCTTGCTTGGAGAGCTCCAGGTTGGCTGCTGCGTCTAATCCAAACCTCTGGGTATGAGGGTTTTCAATTACAGGAAAAGCGATGTCTCATCTCTTCTGAGGCTGGTTAGCTCAGAGTCCCCTGCCATGAGGAAACAAGGCCAGGTGGAGCTGTGGTGCTGCTGACACTGGATGTCCCCTCTCTGCCTGCCATGCTTATCCCTTTTCCCAACTGGTAAACCTGGGAATTTGATCTGCTTACAGTTCCAAGGGGCTGCTGCCTGAAAATATGGCAACCACTTAGTTGTCCATTGCTGTTTCAACCCCGCACCCAAGCTACAAGTAACGAGTTATTGAACTAATTTAGCTTTATCACGAAGAAGTGACTTTCCTCCTGCAAATCAGGAAGCCAGCTATTTAATGCAGTGTAATTGACTTTAGCTGTAAGATTCAATATGCTTATCTAGGATTACAGTTCAATAAAATCTGATTGCGCCGAGAGCAACAGGAATTGTAGAAACATCCAGGGATTGTTTTCCGCCTTTCCCGTGGACAAACTACATTGGATGTCTTCTGGTCCTTATGGTTTGGGTTACGCTGCTGCTTGACCTGTGCATTGGCAGGAGCAGCTTGAGGTGGCACCGTTTCGCACAGGGAGGTGAAGCCAAGCGGCTGAAATGGTGGGTAGCCTTCTTCAGTCAGTTTTACATGAGTGACTCTCTCATTTCAGCGTGCCCTGCTGGTGTCGGGCTGGGGGAACGGGAAGTAAACTGTGTCTGGTTTCATTATGATGATGATGATAATAGGATCCGTGAGGTATATGAGATTAAAAGCCCTATAACATTGCAGGCCAAATCGTGCACAGAGAACAAAACCTGAAATCAGTTCAGTGCCTAAACATCCTTTTGTCTTGCCTCACCCAGTGTAGAAATAAATACGGGAAAACAAATATTTATTCAGAATTTCCTCTCGCTATTTACCAGTAGGAAGCTGTGTTAAGCCAATTTCTACAGAGAAACATTTGCTGGCCATCGTGCATTGGCTTTTATAGCTGTGTGCTGTAATTGTGGAGAGCCTTTTTGCGCAAGTATTCATTAAAGAGTTTTTCATCAGCCACTCTGAACAAATGGGAAAGCATTAGATTTAATTTTTCGCTTGCAGAGCTTCAGGGAGGAGTACAGACTTTTTCAGTGGGTCGAGGACACTGGCATAGGTACTAAGTGATTTGGGATGACGGCTGAAGAGACAGTGTGGCAACTGTCCTCGTCACACGCTGAGACACAAATTTTGTTATTCTTTCTTCCTAGAGATACATCCCAAACCACAACCCTTGATCCAAATGTGAGCTTATGTCATTAAGAGTGCTTACCTAGCACCATGCTTATTTTCTCCATTATTTCTTCCAAGTATTAATTATCCTATTGCAAGCAGGAAAGGAAAAATATACTTTCAGACCAAACTAATAGATTTGGCTGGTTCTGGTACACTGACTTCATAAGCAGTAAAATATATAACATTACGTGGTTACGGCACTTGCTGTACTAATCATTCTCTCTGCCTATTTTTTACATAATTTTAAACAAATGCCAGGACTACAGAGAATAATAAAACAAGGTAATCAAGGCAGAACAGGCAGGTTTTATGGTATGAGTCAAAAACAAAACACAAAAACCCTCCAAAAGCCATGAGAATTGGAAAAAGAGGCTCTTTCACGTGGCAAAGTTAAGCTATAATTATTGGGTGCAGAGAACATTTTTCTTACGGGAATGAGCGGTGAGCGTGGATCGTGCCAGAGATCCCTGAAGCTGGCATAGCCACAGTTTAAGAGCAGAGAAGGGAGCTTGCTAAGAAAATCATTCTTTGTTCTGGTTACGGAGTGGGCTTTGATTCTGGCCTAATGCATGCTGGTTCCTACAACTGCTTTGGCTGATGGTTAACTGGGATGGTGACAGTACTGGTATTAACTGCTGTTTTCAGACGGCATGAAACTGAAGAAGAAATTCATGTAGTGCCCAAGTTTTCTGTTTGAGTTGAGCTGTTAGGGAGAACTAGACAGACATGTAAAGTACAGCCTTTGCTATTCTAGTTACCTTTATTTATGCGGTGGTGAACGCTGTTTTACTTTGTTCCCCATGCCTTAATTTTTTTTCATCGTGACATTCAGGAGTGGGTGCAAAATGAACTAAAAAGCAGCCGTGGCAGATGATACAATTCAAATTTTGCCCACTTAGCTTGCATCAAAACACTAATGAACATTTGCACACGACCTGCTAGTATGCAGTGCCAGACGGCAAATGGTTTGTTAGTATTGGCAATGCTCTCGTGAAGCCAAATATGATTCTTTCGCTTGCTGGCTTGAGAGTGCAAAATGCTTTTAATTCCCATTCAATTTTTCTCTGCCTCCTCTGTCCTAGTATTGCCACCCTTGTACCTTGGAATAATAAAACTTCAAAGAGTTTATAAAAGTTGCAGTCGAAAGCATGTGTTATCCTATGTCAGGCAGATAAAATCAGTGCTAACTAAGTGCAGTCTCTTCTCAAATCTGGCCAAAATAGTGTGTCTCCTCACATTTTGGGAGTGTGTCTGTCCATTTCTCTCTAAAGTAGCTAAAGTAAGTAAAAGTGTAAATATGAGATTCCCCAAATATGTCGTAAGATTGATGATACTCATTGGATTCTGTGCTGAATATAGCTAAAGCTATATGCTTCTGGATATCATTTCTAGATCACAGTTGAGATTGCATCTTGTTTAGTATTGTCATAGGTTTGCTTCATAAATGTAGCTCTGCAGTCATTTCTTATTTCAAGAGAGCTGTGTAAATTGCTTGCATTGAGATGTTTTGTCACTGAAAAGCAAGACTTTCATCTAAATCCACTTCTGCCCCATTCGGAGGAGACAGAGTACAATATTTTGTGAATGCTTCTAAGTATTAGCTTCATGTCCAGCCACCTGCACAGTTAGGGAAAAAAACCCTGATGTAATCTCCAGCCAGTAAATAATGTTCTTTTCCCTTTTTATGTCATTTGTTCCATCATACCTTCTCCTCCACAGCTTTGGATTTAGTCTGTCTTCTTGTTTTAAAATCTACCATTGTATTACTCTCAGTACTTGGTGTTTAGATGGGTCTTCCTCCATCTTCTCCAAAGTATATTGAGGTTCTCCTCCTATTTCCATGCCTTGTTTTCTAGAATTAGTAGCATGCTGTGTAATCCATGAGTTACTGATATAAGCTGAGAGTTGTGCCTCCAGCAGTGCTGCTGATGTACTCCAGCTGGTGGTGGGTGCTTAGTCTGCAGCACCAGGCTGGAGTTACTGCCAGGCAAAACACAAAAATTGGGTATATCGCATCAGCTCCACAGTACTGGAGGTTTCAGTCTATCGATGAAGGCTAATACAGACATGGCCATTGATTTCTCACCCATCCAGGGACACACTTCTAAAAAGACCTTGTATCCGCTGTTAAATGTTTCAAGTGCTGTCCCCATAATCTGTAAATTATGGGTCCATTTAACAGGGCTCTGTGTTCAGTCCCAGCCTTGACACCTGAGTGGTACCCATTGAGCCTGGTGCTCCTGACTCAGTCATCTCCTTTCCATTTTCATGCTAATGGAGTAGCCTAATCCTCTGCCTGTTATAAAGTCTCACACCTGTTTCTCCCTTTGGTTTCTTTTTTTTTTTTTTTTTCCCTAATGATTTTGCTATTCCAGGGCAGATTCCCTGGCAGAAGACCCACAGTATGGCTGTCTAGCATCACCCTTATCCTGGTACTAGCAACCACCCTCTTTTGTGTCACCTTTTCTTCAGAAAACACCACTAGAGGCAGTTGCAGGCTCACTTGATCTTTCCCTGTTTAGAAGATATGAAAATAATTAATGAATCATTTTGTAGAGGTGTGACCTGAGGGATGCAGACACGTGGGAGTGTTTGTTTGTTGAAAGCATCAGAAGGGGAATCGCTCCATTATCCGAGTACCGGTGTTGAAAGGCGGGAAATTGGCATGCTCTGAAGTTTCATTGAACCTTGATTCGTCTCACATCTTCCTAGAAGATACTTAATTTTAGAAAAGTTCAGGAAGAGGGGAAAATGGAAGCTCTTAAATTCCTAGGATTTCCTTTGGGGGAAGAGATCCCACAGGGAACTCTTCTAATAATCTTTGCAGCATTTAATCCCAAGAAAATGCAATAAAATCAGTGCTTCCACTGAGAGTCAACAGCGTATTCTTTCCGTAACAAGACCTTATTTTGGTTTCTTTGTAGTACAGCGTGATTCAGACTGTACTGAGTTGACTGAAGAGAGTGAAATCTGTTTTTTTAACAGATGTTTCCCATGATCTGGCGAATACAAACACTCCTGTGAGATGACAGGTGGCTTGTTTACATAGGAGATCTATTTTTTTTGATAAAAAAAACCACCAACAAAAAACACACAAACACAAAGCAACATTCAGATCAGTCATTCTGATCAAGGCAGTGTCAATTATTAGGCTGTAAGGGGAACTGATGACTCAACTTAGGCACAGCGCTGCGGCGGTCCCCGATTTTCGGTTTCATAACAGATTCTTTTCAGGAATGCTTTTCATTCACACCCGATGTTTAAACATGTCTCTGGGAGCGTGTATCATTTTGTGATTGGGATGTGAGACGCTGGCCTCAGCCGGCGCCAGGCAGTTGTGCAGAATTTGGGAGACGTCCCCGTGCCTTGGTGGGATGCTGGGTGCCCGGTGGGAGAGGGGTCCTCTGACCCATTGCATCGCCCGCCCAGACCGTACCTGCATACCACCAGTGTCGTCAGTCACCACGTTAAATTTATAGATAAGTTTGCATCAATAAAATTGACAAGCACTTTGATTCAGAAAGTAAAATGTTTTGATCAGATCCCATGCTTAGTTATTCCAGCAGGCGCGCTTGTTAAAACGGGTGAGTCAGAAATGGAAATGCAAAGCATTTCTCTGAACGGTGGCCGGAAATTAGCTCTGAAAACTGAAACAAAGCCCAGACCGCAGTTTTATCTATTTACTTAATAATTTTAGATCTGTGAAAATCCCTTTGTCTTTGGGAGACATTTTGATTCCTCTCTTGTAGCATCAGTGCAATCCTTAGGCTGGATGATCAACCATATCGGGACACTCTGACGTATCCTAATTTTTTGGTTTAAAAAAATCAGTTCCCTGTAAGTGGCTTCATTGCATGTGGTGCTGCCTGATTCTGGCATGGCATGTGGTAGAAGTTGGTGGAAGTATTAGGCAGGACAGGATGTTGCAATATTTGAGGTCGTGTAATACTGAGGAAGAAATCGAGGGGAATTAAGTGGAGTCACTCAGCTGCTTGTTGCCCAGTGCATAGGTTATATATATATACGGCACACAGGGCTATCTGTTCCGGCACCAAACACTCACTGGTTTGGAGAGGCCACAGTGGTGACAGCCCCTTGGTTTGTAAGGACATAGCCTTCTGTCTGTGGAGAGAGAGCAGAGTGGGGTCATCAGAGTTTTGATGTTAGTAGAAGTGGTCTTGCTGCACAGAAACTTTAAAATCAGCATATTGGGTGATACATAGCAGCGTTCTGGTCATCATCCTGCACCCAAGATGTTGCTACTTTCTTCTCTACTGATGTCTGGGTACCTGCTGCTCATCCTTGAGAGTGAGTCTGGATGGTTTGGACTCGCTGCATGGCCTTGGACGACGTAGGGACAAGACAGTCCCGGCAGCTGTTGCGTGGTCTGAGGCTCACAAATGTAAATTACAGTGGAGGAGGACAAAATAATGTATGTGCTTAAGGGACTTGCAATTCCCATGGCAAGGCTGGTAAAGTAGTGCTCATTTCAAAGAGAAGACGGGCTGGGTGATTTTTCTTAATTACTGTTTACCTAAATAAATAAATAATGCATATTCATGGCTTTAACTAAAGTAACTTGTGTTGAAATGTTTACCTCTCCTGAGGATAATTATTAAGGGTGGGGTGGGGGGATGCAGCAATTAATAATAAACCATTTAGACAAGATTACAGAACGTTCTGATTGGAATGGTAAACATTATGCTAGAAATAAAAGCAAATACATGGAGCTGTCTTGAATTTAAAAAAAAAACTATTATGCTATCCAAAGAAATGTGCTGAACAGAAGCAGTTCGGACGAAGGGGCGCAGCTCTTGGTCTTGGAGCTCTTCAATGTCACACGGAGGTTCCTTCAGCATAAAGTTAGATTTGTTGGTAAGTTCTCCCTCAATTCCAGTCCAGAAAAAACGGCGTGAATATTGGCATCCACACAGATCATTGTAGCAGCTGTAATACCCATCAGCACTGCTTTGAGGCTGGTGTGCATTGATTCTTAAACTGAGTGACGGAGAGTGTTTCAGCTGTTTATATCAGTAGTAAACAAAACCTTCGTTTGTGCTGTGAACCTTCTCCCCCCGCCTCCATTTCGTACAGTCCTTTGAATGAAATTCTTTGCTCAGCTGAGAGTTTGAAATTTGGACCCATCCTTTCATGTCTTTTGGCTACGGTTCCTTATCTGGTTAATCAGCTCAAAGAGAGCCAGTGATGTGTTCAAAGATTTCTGTGACAGCTGCATACTATTAGGCTGAATGATGAAAAAAAAACCCCCCATAATTGTAGTTTAGCGCAGTAAATACAGATTGGTCTTTTGGTTTAACATACGGTAGCAAGAGAACTGAGCCTTGGACAAAAGAGAGCTGCTGCTTAACCCTGTGCAGGCAAAGCTCGCGGGGATGGTGGAGCTGGTCTGCCCTGTAGCCTTAACCTGCCTCCAGCTCTTTCAGACCAGCAGAGGAGCGTAGTTGAGCTGCCTTTTTGCGCTGGGTTGGAGAAGAAAAAGAGTGTAGAAGATGGGCAGAGAGTAGTTAGGGGCACCAAGGCAGGCTGAGGAGGCCATAGCCTGCCACTGCTCCCTCCTCAGGCTCGGCACTACCTCGGAGCTGGTGGAAATGGGGTGGGCTCTTCTTGTTCACCTAGATGTCCTCAGCTAGTCTTAGAGTGGCAAGCTGCTGTCTTCTCTGGGCCATTCTCTAACTCGGGTGTCTTCAGGGGACGAAGGCTTCCAGACCTCCTCCTATAGACCAAATGGGTCCCTTCTAAGGTAGCGTCAGAAGTGCTGGGGGCGCTCGCTGGCACCTAGCACGCCCAGCGTGCTGCTGGCACGTGTCGCCTGGATAGCCTCTCATCTAGAAACCGAAAAGCGGCTTTTCTTTGGCTGGAAGTGCGGTCTGACTGTTAGATGCTTGTGAGTCTTACTTAGAGCAAAGTGAGTCTTTGCTCACATCTGTCGTTAGTGGAAGTCCCTGGCTGTGCTCTGAAACAGAGCAAGATGTCGAGGAATGAGCACTGGCGGATGGGCTGCCTTGTTCCCAGCAGAGGTGGTGGGAATACCTGGATGAGGCAGCTCCGCAGCCGCTACTGGCTGACAAATTTCGTCGACCGCATTTTTTTTCTGCTTTGGTGGGTCAACCTTTTCCTGACTGAACTGCCTGCTGTGCAGGATCCATGAGTGGCGTCTATACCTCAGAAGATGAGGGTGCTAGTGGTGGGACAAGGTGTCCTGCTGGTCCATCTCCCCTGTAGCAGAGGGGGTGGTTTTATAAGCATGGTGCATTTTCCCCGTTGAAAAAATGTTTCTGGGTTTGCCTCAGAAAGATTTCTGTGGAGCAGAAATATCCATCTCCACCTTTTTTTTTATGAGAGTTTCTGGGAGTTTCAGCCACACACCTCCCAGTGAAGCCAGCGGCAGCGAGGCAGCCAGAGCCTCACGCGGTGTTTTGCAGGTTGAGAAGGCACTGCACATGCGGAGTGCACAGCACAGTAAACCTGATATCAGCTTGCAACTAATTATCTGTGTATAAAAATTCCCCTGCTCGCTGTTTTGCCGTTAGAGGCTCGCTGGTAAGATTTATGACTCTGGCTAAAATGAAGTACCATTTCCTTTTTCTCAGCATTACTGTGTGTGGCCTCTCTGGCTTTTCTTGTTAAACAGACTTGAGTTCACCCAACAGGGAATGTATTTTTGAAGCCCTTTCCGATCACAATTCTGCCTTTCTTTTTCTGTTTGTTACAATATGTGAAGATAACCCACAAAACATTTCCAGGTCTTAAAACTTTCCCCTGCTTGGTGTGAGCGTAAAGAAGGAGAAGCAGCCCCTTCACGTGAGGAGCAGCATTGTCCTGCTCTCAGCCCCACCACAGCTTGCACAGGTTCATGGTAGACCATCGGCATGGGTGGGGATGAGACGAATGGGTCCTGCTGTGAATGCCATGGCTCTTCTTGCTTCTTTCTCCCAAAGCAGATGGAGATTACCTCTGCAGGAGAGGGAGGAGCAGAGTTTGGGCTCTGCTTGGTGGGGTTAGTGACCAAGGGGGAGGTGGGTTCCTGGAGGAATTGAGCTCAATAGGTTGAGTTAGATGACTCTTGGCTTTTGGCTTTTTGTAGTACCTCTCCATTCACTTAGAGCGGCCACTGCTGTAGCTTAAAAACCTGGGCTCCCTCTGCTTCATAGTTTGATGCTCAGCCGTTGTGTTCAGCACTTATATGAGCTAAAGGATAACTCTTTCACTTCATGCTAGAACACAGGGGAGCAGCTGTACAGCTCGGAGAAAGGCTTTATTTCTCCTGCCCTCATGTTGTGCATGTATGTCCTCATTTCACAGGCTGATGAAAATGAGACCACGGACTGAACTTTCTGAACTGGCAAATGCATCGCTGACTTCACCCTGATCTGAAATCACCTGAAAATTAGTTTGACTGATGTTGTAAGATGGTAGGGTTTTTTTCTGAGTACAGAGAAAAACAGGGAGCAATGTTGAGCTGCTGCCATCTCTCCCAGTCGCAGTTAGACATAGTTATTTTTGTATTAGAACTTGGAGGAAAACCGGTAGAGATGCCAGATAAATCTTCCCAAAAAAACCCATTTGTGTTAATACTTAAACATTGTTCATCTTTCACAGCATTTACTTATCTGTTTCCCACATACTGAACCTTATGGGGAGTTTTTGTGGTTGACTGTTGCCCGTTCTTTCGTTCTGTATGTTAACTGTTTTCTCGATTTGCATTTTTTAAAAGAAATTGGCAGTAAGAGTCTGACTGTGATAATCGTTCAACACATGAACATCCTTTCGGCAGGGCAGGCGTGCATTCTTGTGGTTCACATGCATTGGGGCAGGAGTCCCGGAGCATAAACGCAGTGAGCTGCGTCATTTCGTGCTGCCCTGGGAAGCATCCTTACCCGAGAGACCCAGCACTGGCTAGTCCGGTATCATCTTCCAAGATGCCAGGCTCAGGGACAGCAATTTCATCCTCATCACTGAACCATCTTATTTTCTCCTGTTTGCATGTGTATTAACCAAAATCTCTAGTTCTTAAGGAGAAATAAGCCAGATATCTGAATTTTCATCAGATCTGACACAAAGTATAAGGTTGTGACTTTTGCTGTGTATTGGTTTTACTGCATGGGGCGTAAATATTCATCTTCTGTCATTTGATAATGTTGTGTGGGGGTCTTTCTGACAGCATATATTAACTTTCCTTTTACACCTAGCCATTCTTTCGTGAGTCATACCACCAAGACAAAATATTTTCAACGGTGGCTTTATTTTAAGTCGAGTATATTCCAATGATAAAGTCATTCAGATTTTACCTAAAAAGATTTACAAGTTTCTGTGGTGATACTCTTGAACTACAGTCTCCCACCTCTCCTAGCCCAGCCTGGTTGATGTGTCACAGAGTTAACTGCAACCAGAGGACAAGAGGGGGTGGAAAATTCCCCCACGCACATCCCCCAGCTCCTCTGAGGGTTTTCCGTTTAAGCCCAGTTGGTGCTGTTAAGCGTAGCTGGGGAAAATCCAGTTTGCAGACCCTGGAGCGCTTCCCTGGCCAGCACAGGGCAGCAGCAGCTGCCTTCCCCTTCAGTCAGTCAGCGGAGGTTATCTTGCTGCTTCTCCTGATTACTTCAGTCGTGGTTTCTAGCCAGACTGATCCTTCACATGGTTTTGCCATTATCTGAACGAACAGCTCAATCTCAACTCCGCTGACTGTTGACACAGCTTTCCCAGATAGGGATGTGCTGCAGAGCCGGTCCTTGTGGTCCTGGGTGGGTGCCTCCCTGCTTCTGGTCCACACCTCCTCAGTTGTGGTGGTCTTCTGCATCCCACCTCTGGGCACCGGGGAAGAAGCTGCTGTGCCCTTCGGACTCCTGGTTTTGGCTGCCCCTGGCCAAATGGTACATGTGAGCACAAGCAGGAGTGATGGATGAGCATGTTCCTTCTCTTTGGGAGAACTGAGCAGGTTATTAGGAGGAAATTAAATGCACTGATAGTGAAGCCAGGCTGTGCATCTTTTCTGACATAGGTATAGATATCATCTTGGGTTTAATTTACAGGTTTCAGGGAGGGATCCTGCACTAGATGTCAGGAGCATTGCAAATGCCTTCCCAGCCTCAGGCAATCCTTCAAGCAGTTGCAAGCTACAAATGTTCCAATGAAGCTGTTTCAACCAGAAAGAAATATTCTTCAGCTTCACTGAAGACCACACAAAACGTAAAGAAAACACGTTTGCTAATCTGTGATGATATTGCATGTAACAGCCTGGGATCTTGACTTCACTGGGACGAATTTCTGCACAAGTTTGTGTAAGAAGCGTTGCACTCCACCAAGCAATGCATAGCTTCAGAAAACACCAGCTCTGTTTGCACATCTGTGCTCACTTCTTCCTGCTTGCTGGTGCGCAGCCTTCCTTAGATATTTTTTTTTCTTCTGTCCGCATCTGTAAGAAGCTCACCAACTCATCTTGTCGCATGGGTTCATTTTACTTAGCCCGAATTTTATGCGACCGTTGTGAACATTGGTGTGTTTGCTAACCCAGCTATGTACTTGTTGCTCACCTCCCTCATTGTCCACCCAACTTCCCTGGTTTTCTTGAGCATGATTACACGATTTGCTGTGTTTGGAACATCTTTCATGCTAACTGGAGTAATACCCGGGTACATTCATCCCGCTCTTCTCAAATCATCTTTCTTGGTTTGTTCATTGCAAACTGAAGAACTTACCAGTTTTCCTCCTCTTAAGCATCAAAGCTCTCATTATTTTACATTAACAACAAAACCTCTCTTTGAAACACATCCTCTGTGTAACAGAAATCCAAGCTGGAAGGTGTTTTCTTGAAGTAAATACTTTTTTAGCTTCCTGCTTCTTTCTGCCAGTTGTGGTGTCTGGTGCGTCTTCCTTTACATTTGCATTCTTCGGTGCTAACTTGAGCTGCCAAGCAGTACTGGAAGCCCTCAGAAAGGGGGAAAAAAGGTAACCTGGTTCAAAAATGTACAAGAGGTTGTTAAACAATGTAAGTTTAAAAAAAAAAAAAAAGCTCATAATGTCTGGTGTGAAGTATTGTTATTTTTCTAGCTTTCTATGCAGCTGTGAAGGCAGGTACTTCTTTTTAAATAAAGTTTCCTTGCACCCCCCATGACTCCAGGAGCTGGGTCTTCAAGTTGACGTTGAACAGTGATTTTGTGGCCTCTCGTGCTCCTATAACTGATTGCCCACATGTGTGGGTCTGTGCTGGGAGCTGAGACCTTGATTTAAGCAAGCCTTGGAGCAGAGAGTGTATCTTCCCCTGCCTAGGATCTAGCTCTTCCCATCCTGTAAACCTGGCCAGTCAGCATGTTAAAATGCTGAAACTCCTCCTCAGTAGATGCACCGTTGGCTCTTAATTTGTATAAGCTCAGTTTTCACGTATTCCTTGTAAGTTTACAGCTGTAGTGACAGTTTCACTTTTAATAATTTGCCTGTTTCAGAGACAAAATTCTTTTATCGAATGGAAAGCATGAAGAATCCCTCGTGTTGAGTGTAGGCGCAGGGTTAGGTTTCATTCTACCCTAAGCTGACCCCTGGGCAGAGAGATTCCTGCTTTCATGTTTTAGATCATGTGTAAAACCTGATGCTGGCTGGATCGTCCCGCGTAGGGCAAGAATATCTAGGGAACATGGGGAGAGATACGGAGTGAGACATTTGCAGAAGGGAATGAAATGTTTGGGATGCGGCCTCATGCCTTCTACAGCAGTGAACATCAATCACACCTTCTCAGAAAAGCATGACACTGAAAGTCTCCCCCCCTTTTTTTTTCTTGTTTCCCTGTTCCACAATTCTGTTTATCCTCCTTTCCTTCTGATATGCTGTGGCAAGTGCAATTTTAGCTCAGAAAGCTAACTTGTCCTTGAAAAAACAGAGGCTTCCCTGGTTTTATTCCTTTGGCCATTGAGTAAACAACAGTTATTTTTGTTCTACCTGTGATTTATGACTGAACAGATTTGGAGTTTATATTTTTAGTTTTATAGGCAATTTAGATAATGTGTATTTGCGACTATAAATATTTGGTCCTCTTACAGTCTGTCAATGAAGGGTATGCCCAGTTGGAGAAAATTATATAAACTGAAGAGACACAAGCATTGTGTTCCTAGCGTAGCCTCATGATTCTTTTCAAGTACCCGTACAGGTAATCCTTAAAGGTAGCAGTATTTTGAGTATCTGTTGGTAAATCATCTGGGAGGGTGCTATCCAGAAGAAGTAACCTACTTTTCATAAGTGATCCAGATCTCTACAAGGCTTGGAGTAAAATGCTGTAGCATCAGTGCTCAGAAAGAATTGAACTTCTTTTACCAGGAACCACATACTTATAAAAAACAACCCTCAAACCTCTTTCATTTGCACTGCTTTGTGTTATTTTTTTACTTTTTTATGGAGTCAGTAGACATTTCTTGAGAAACCAGAAGTTTTTACTGAAGAGTTCATTTTGCATGTTTCAGAAAAATAATAGTAGTTTTTAAAAGAATCTAAACTTTTGGTTTTTATTTTCCTTCCCCTGACCTCCCCCTTTCCAGCCCCCCCGGCCCCAGCTCTGCTTTCAATAGCCCTTCCCGTCCCAAAGTGCCTCCGCCCCAGGGACTGAGCCCCGAGCCCCTTGCACGGCGGCGGCAGCACAATGAATTTGCTGTGGGCACACAAACCTTTTGCTGCCTTTCCAATTTTCTTTTGACGTGGACTGGCGTGACAGGTAGCTTTGCTTTAGGGTGGATGGAGGAGTATGACACACGTTGCATTAACCTGGGGATACCAAACTACGTTGATGGTGTTTCTTCTCTGAAGCTCTCCAGAATAAAGTGGAAACAAAGGAATAAATTTGATCTTCCTAACTTAAATTCCTTGATAAAATCAAAGCAAAGCCTTCACAAAAGCCAGTATTAATTGTTATTTAAAGTCTTGTTAGATCATTTTCTAGTTTTGTTGGAACACCCTTCTGGTGTGATGCGCAGTTTCATAGAACCACAAAATGGTTTGGGTTGGGAGGGACCTTTAAAGCTCATCTAGTCCAACCCCCGTGCCATGGGCAGGGACATCTTTCACTGGATCAGGTTGCTCAAAGCCCCGTCCAACCTGACCTTGAACACTTCCAGGGATGGGGCATCCACAACTTCTCTGGGCAACCCGTTCCACTGTCTCACCACCCTCATCGTAAAGAATTTTGTAATATGTGTGCATAAGTATGTACATACGTGCAGTATGATCTGGTAGAATAATCACAGAAGTGTTAGTTTATCTGCTCTGTAATTCTTCTCAGGGGCCTCATATGTTTGGGTGCTACATGAATGCAAGAAAAACATAGTCTTTGTTGTAAGGTGTCTACAGCCTAAAGGTAAGAGGAGGAATGTAATGGGCATAATGTAACGGTCATGTTTGACATAAAGACCTTCTATGTTTAAAAAAAAAGGCCCCCAAACTGTTTTTAGAATTAGAAGGGGGAGGGAGGGGGAAGAGGGGTTTTGTGAAGATTCAGTGCTTGAATTTTTTAATGCCTGCCTTTATTTTATTTTAGGTTGCTATCGACTGAGTTGCCAGAACATTGCCCTACAAAGCTTTGGAGGGCCACTTCTTAATGGATTGCTGCAGCCTCTTAATTTCTCCATTGATCCTGTTCCCTGCATCGTGAGAACATTTTAGCCAGCACAGAACCTAGAAAAGTTACATGTAAGTCATGATTCAAATTCCTTTCTATTTAAAGAAAAAAAAAAGAAAAAAAATAAAAGGGTCTTGGGGAGGCAAGGTGGAGGCAGTAAACATCATACTTTAGAAAAATACTGTAAAAGCTGTAATTCAACAGCAAACATTAGGTGGTGAATAAATTGTTATTGAAGTAGTTACTTGCTTTTTTAACCTAAATGGTGATTGTTATTTTGAAGGCTTTTCTAAGTGTTCTGCTACCATAGTAAACCATAGCAAGAAGTACTTAAAATAGTTTCTTTTCACCCCATCCCCCTAATTATGCTTCGTTTTTCTCCACAACTGGGTAAGCGTGCATACACTTACCTCAGTGTGCTGTGCCAAAGCTGCATGTGGTCCGCGTGGATCTGGAGGCCATTCTTTGCTCAGCAGGACTGCAGGCATCCCTGTATTTTTCCCATCATAAAACCCATATCCTTCTCCTTTGGGGTTTCCAGAATACTTCCCTTGGAGGAGCCCTGGCACTGCTTGCCCTTTCAGCCTGCTGCCCCAAAAGGCTCTTCAAGCATCAGTAGTATCTTCATTGCCACCTTCAGCTCCTTCCAGGTGGAGTTAGCTGCTCTACCTGGCTGTAGGAGGCTGGAGAAAGCCATGCACAGTTCTACTAGGGACAAAAGGGATTGAGGGGGGCTGCAGACCCCGTCCTATCTCCTCAGTCTGCGTAGTAGTTCCTGCTGTGTGTTGTATGCTTTGATTTTTCCTCCCAAGACGGGGAGCGGCTGTGGTGCTGTGCACACGTTTCCCCCCCCATCATGGCTAAATCCTCCTCTGAAACCTCACATAGCATCAGCCTGGCATGGAATCGGTGGGCTGTTCTGGAGGGGAGAAATTGGTTTGACCCTTTTTAACTTGTCAGCGGTTCTAACCCTAATTCTGGGATGGATCTGCAGGTAGAAGAAGCCTCTGGACCGTTATAAGGATGGCATGGATGTGGTGGTCTGTGCTGTCCAGAGGGTGGGACACCCCAGAGCTGCCAAGTTTGGAAAAAGGCTTGAGCACAACTTCATTGCATTAAATTTTTAAATAAAACCAAATCTCGTTGTGGTTAGGAGGTTTTTATCTTTTGGATGGTGGTATAGAGCAGCTTGGCAAAAGGCCGCCTGAGCCAGAGATAATACAAAATTGTGGTTCACAGTGTGGCACTGTGCATGTTCCTGCCCTTATTTGTTCACTGCAGTAACAAATTCATACAACACGGTTTAATGATTAATCAGGACAGAGCAGTGAAGCCGACCGCAGCACTTGTAGCTGGTCAGTTTTTCTTGAATGCTTACTAACACCTTTTTTAATCTGAGGAACTGATTTGTAATATTACTTCTAAAGAAATAGGAGTATTTTGGAACTGAAGAGTTTATATTAGAAATATACCTTCATTTGAGGTACTTCATTTACTTATGTGACACTAAAAGTATTACTTGAAACAGGAGAAGTCTATTGCAAAAGGAGAACAGGGGTTTTCAGTGCATATGGAAATTCAGTTTTTAAAGAGAGGAGAAAAATTTTTCTGGTGTGATGAATATCAGCAAAAATAATAGTGAAGTAGTAGGCAATGGAGAAGGGCTGGGTAGTAACAGAATTTGCTGTCAAAGAGGCCTTACAAGGTGTTGGTTTGATTGTGTTTTCCGAAAAAGGGAAAGCGTTGCCATTTCATTGTGGGCTTGGCAATATATGGTACAGTTATTAATCAAACCCCGATAGCAGGAATCATCTGACTACAGGAGAATTTTGGATCTGGCTTGAAACTTGTTTCTAGTGCTTGGCTTAAGGGAAGAAAACTTGAAAATACGAGTTGTAACAGCTAGGCAGGCAGAAACAACTCGTTGTTGATTAGTCCTACTTAGCGCTATTCCCATGAGGTTTGGAAGCCTTATTCACAATTTTTTGCAGGCTTTTCTCATTATGTTTAAAAAGCTTATCATTAGGCATCTTGCAAATTCACTATTAAAAACCCTTCCAGAGGAACTAACTTTAAAAATGGCATCCTTCTTAGCAGACTTGAAAAAGCAGCCAGAAACTGAATGGACATAAATGGAAGAAAACCCCCTCTCATTCCAAGAAGCGTATAGGAAGTTTTGTCCTGCTGCTTCTTGTGCTGCTGATAACCAGAAGTCCCTGTTTCCACCATTAAAATCACGTCTGATGACCAAATAAACTTGACTACCAGTGTAAGGATATAGGAGCTGTCATCAAATATGTGCTGTCCTTATTTTTATTAATTTTTTCTTTTTTTTTTTTACTGTGGTGCTCAAGATATGCCAAACTTCTAAAACATGATCTGTGGTCTAACTCCTGAAATGCACGTGTGTTGCCTGGCAGGTTGTTGGTGGGCACCCGTTGTGCATGCAGATCTGTGCTGGCAGATGTAGATGCAAGGGCAAGCTGCTGGTTGCTTACTTAATTTCTCTGTGTTTCCCGCTGTCTGGCTTTTTTTGACAACAAATTCTGCTTGTAACAATTACCTTGTTATAGCAATTCCCATAGAAAGAAGTGAACTTTCCCTTGTTAATTAGCCCTGTTGGAAAGGGCAGTTGCACAAGGTTGACCCAGCTGTAACAACCGTATTCTTCTTGCTTTTCCCAGGGTGCAGTGTATTTAGTAAACAAGTATACCTTCCCCCTCCTTCCATTTATTATTTAGTTTGTATAGTACTACTAGGATGCTGATTGATGTGATCTCCATAAAAATAATACCGATTGATGTTTGAATTCAAAGCAGAAGGTTTCGTCCTTGTTCTGACGGAGCAGATTGCAAAACCCAGTTAGAGTGCATGTGTCAAGATAAAAAAAATATTTATCCAGGTCCCCTGGGAATTCATCACAGGCAGGTTAGACTGAGTATGTTGTAATGACGGAGTACAGGAATTAGGGAGAAGCTGTGCTCTTTGCTGAGCGGCTCACAGTTCGTTATCCCAAACGATCACTAGTGGCAGCATACAAATGGGGCTTTGCTGGAGTGCTGGGGACGTGGCCGTGCCTTGGAGCAGATGCTGGGGCGGGGCTGCTGGCATCCCAGTAGAGATGGGTGGTGATTCCTAGCAATTTCCACACTCTGCTCACATTTCTTGCTTTGGTTTACCCCTGTGTCTTTTCCTTTAAAAGAGGCAAAAATAACATGCTAATCAAGGGCATTCTGCGTCTAATAAATTGTCCTAATTTGTAGTGCTTATGCAGTGTTGAGAATTCAGCAATGGCCTTTAAGTGCTTTGTTCATGGACAAAAAAAAAAGCAACCCGAAACTCAGAAACTTCTGCACACAAATTTCATATTTGCTAGGTATGAGTTCTTCAGAATATTTCAACATTTTTAAAATAAGATTTTTTGAAATCTGTCCTTCCGCCATCTGTAGGCAGATGTAAATAATGTAAAATTTTAAGATGCAGATTTTGGTGATTAAATGTCTGTCACCCGCCTACCTCCACAGCCTGGGAAAAATTTATCTTTTTTTAAACCTGCACTGAAAGGTCAGGTAACTTGATGGGATTAAGAAGGAAATCAGATTTCTGAAGTTGAAGTCGCATCCCTTTGAACATTGACTTACCAAACACCCCTAACTCTCGGTACCAAACCCACTTCCCAAGTGCCACGGCTGTAGCTGAGGACACGGGTGGTTTTATCCTACAGGATTTTGATGCGAGATATGGCTGTATCTGGATTTCATTGTTTTTGTGGTACATTTTCCTGTTGGAGTGGAAGTTTTATGGTGGAGAAGGCATTTTCTTACCCGTTTTATGGTACCAGCATAGCAGGGCTCTGCACCTGATATATTATCACGTGGAGCATCTCCTGCCCTGAGGAGCTTCACAACCTCCCATGGCATCCTGTCCCGGGCGTCGCACTTGCAGCAGCCAAAAAGCATTTTCCTACGATCTAGGGGAAATCTTCTTTGTCACTAAATAATCTGGTTACTCCTGCTGCCCCCCTGTTGAGAATACCTAAAGCCATCGACCGCTGCTGGCACTGCGTTGGTCCCGTAGTATGGTCAGCTGCTCCTCAGCACCATCAGTGCTTCTGTTCCCGAGGCAGGCTGCACCCCCAGCCTGGGTGGCCGGGGACGGCTTTGATAACTGTTTGCTACAAATATATCTGTTGATTAAATATATTTTTATTTTTTATATACGTGTGTGTGTGTATAAATAAAATATATATATGAAAATAGTTATATATAAAAATATATAATTTTTAAAAAAATTATATATCTGGACAAATTTTTCAGTATGGTCTGAAAAGCGCTGGTGTAGCTTCATGCACAGCGACTGCACGTGCACACGTGTGTGGGCAGTGAGCTGATGGTCAGAAACATCTAGAGAGGGACAAGAGCCCCGTGCTGGAGGCATCCCCATCCAGGGACACACAGTGACCGCAGGCCATACAGCCAGGAGGAGCATCCTGCTTGTGTTTAGCTGGTATGACGGAGGAAGATGGTGGTGTTTGTTGCATTATAGCATGCGGTATGAAATCGAATTATTCTGACGCGTCTCCCCTTTGCTGCCATTGACCACAGGTTGGTTTGTTCATCACCCCAGCGGTGCAATGGGCTGCGTGGGCGTGCGGTGTCATTGATCTGTTTACTTGGCGTTTCCCACGTGGCCGCCGTGTTGTGGCGAGGACTTTTATTTTTTGCTGTGGCAGGTGACAGCCCGGGTGCGTGTGTGTGTCAGCCCAAGGGACTGAGTCACAGCCCTCCCTCCGCCCGGGGCCGGCGGCACTTCCCCTTACTGGGGCGGGGCGAGATGCCAGCCCATCTCCACAGGACGGCTTACCTGCCCGCGTGTCGCTTTATTTTTTTTTTTTTTTAAAGAAAAGGCTGAGAGATGGTGACGGTGAGATCAACTTTCTCTGTAACCCAAACCAGTGAAAAGTAAAATCCATCTCACCGCATCAGTTTTGTTTTCACTGCTGGCTCACCCTGTCCTTTCCCTCTGGCAGAGCCCTGCACAGTCATTCAGCGCCCGGCTTGGGGGTGGTGTGGTTGTTAGCTCAGTGGTGTATGACCCATTTATTTTCATAATACTTAGATACCCGAGCTTCTGCAGCATTCAGCACACAGGTCCTACGACCTAAATCCTCGCCAGAAAAGCACACACCTGATTTCAGCGGCGTGCGTTGAGAGCGGCCGGCTCTGCGCTCAGCTTGCCAGGGGCTGCGGCAAGGTGATGGGCTGTTGGGTCTAGTGGGCAATTAATGAGAAAGCTCAGGTAAAGGCAAATTTTTCCAGAGCTGGCACTTTGTCTTACATTATTCTGTTAAGCATTGATTGCTAGCTTACGGGACATGTTTCCTGTTATGATTTGCAAAGAGTTGAAAAGTAAAAGTGTTGTAGTGGATGCTTTTCTGGCTATAATAACTTGCATTTTCAGAGACGGCAAGGTAATTCCTGACATGAGATTGTTCATTCTTCTTTCCCCATCTGCAGACGTGGCATCACCTATATTCTTGTTGAGTCTGGTGTTAAGACAGACCTTTTTTCTTTCTTTCTTTCTTACTCAGCTAATTGGGTTAGCGTTCTGCAGGTTTTTGGATTATAATTAGGTTCATGCTTGTGTTGCTTTTGGTAAATGGAAAGAATCAGGCATAGGACAGACAGGAGGGTAAACTGGCATCGTAGTAGACATGGGAGTTTTAGGTATAAAATTAAAGAGTAATTTGCAAAGCAACTTGAAGTAAAGTGGATTTAAACACAATGAAATCATCCTTGACAGCAATTTGTTTGAAGTTCTACTATTATGAGTGTAAAGGGATTTTTTTTTTTAATTGCCAGTTTCTGGGTAGAGTATTCGGCATAATTTCTCACAGGTAAGTGAAGCATTAACTCCTTATACCTCAGTAGTTTGGGCAGTGGGGGGGTAAACTGAGAGTTAGGGAGAGGCACCTCCTTCACTTCATCATTTGAAAATCAGTCAGTGGTCAGCTAACTTAGAGAAGGACTCTACCGGGTAACTGAGAGAAAACAATTAATTAAATGTATGAAAATCCAGCAGGATCCCGGACAGTAGATACGCACTGCATGCGAATAGCTGTCCTTGATGTTTAACAGAATATAATGGTACTCTAAATACAAGCTGGAAAATTAGCTAGTTTGCATCCCTTGTTCAGATGAGCCATGAGTTCTGGGGTTTTTGCATTTATATACTTTTGCTGTAGGTGTTGGAAGTGTGGGTGGCCATGAAAAAGCAGTGGTTACAATAAGATTTTCCATTTATTGCCCTTTGTGTACAACTAAAAATAAGATTCAAATGCTTCAGAATTTGTAGAGCAAGCATAATCCTTCTCTTAGCTCTGATGACTGGCTCGCCTGCAGCTTCGGCTCTGTCTGGTGAGTCCCAGGCTTAAATGCTTGTAAATGGGTCTGTGTTGGAAGGAGAGGCAGTTTACTTGCAGTGTGGTCTAGCTATGTTAATTCATCAACTTCTTATATAAAAAAAAACCAGGAGTTAGGCTTAGTGCATAAGTAACAGGTGGTGATGAAAGAATTTTGGAAGCAGAATTCTTCTGCTCTCTGGGAAAAGCAGCTGTGGAGAGGACTGAAAGATCTTTAAAATCAGCCCTCCAAAACTTCACTGGTGTAACTTGAACTGTTGATCCAGAACTTCATCTTCTGGCAAAGAAATGGAGGGGGGGGGAAGGAAATCTATACAAATCTGCTTAGCATCAAGAAACAAATTCTCAGGGTTAACTTTTGGCATGTAAAATCCTTTTGGTTTGGTTTTTAGGGTGACGGTATTGAAATATGCTTTCTCGGTAGCTTTTCCAGGTAGTTGCACCAGTTAGGAATACGCTAAATTAGTTGCAATATCTTGAGCTACTAAATCTGTTCTGACCACATTAATTGATATGTCAGCTCGTGGCCAAGAGAAACATTAAAGAGAGATGTTGTCAGCCTATGCAGGGAAATTTGTAACTTCATGGTGTAAGGTTTGGTGCTGTCCCAGCTTCACTCATTAAGTAGCCGTGGCATTTCCAGAGAATGAGTGTGCCTGTGCATGTCAAGCTTCTCGGTTTGATGTCATTCTTGCGATGGATGAGTAGAGAGAGCATCTATCCAAGAGCTGCAGAACTCAGGTAGAGGCTGAAAACTTGCTTTCTGCTGCATGGCAGCTTGATCTTCGCTGCTTTCTTGTTGCTTCGTGACCTTTCCAGGTTTTCCAGGCTTGGCAGGGTAGCAGAGGTGTTGGTCTTGAGAATCAGACTGCATAAGACAATAGGTTTTCGCTCTGAGTAATGCCGCGTGGCGCAGAGGCACACGCGCTTGTTCCATGGAATAGCCATGCTGTCGGTGGTGAGTCTTTTATTATGCAATATGAAATCCCTTTAAATTAGCTTGGTGTAAACCCCCCCCCTCTTCTCAGGAGAGCTCGGTGCTTGTCGTTGCTGCCTTACTTTTGCTTTTTTGCTGAAACGTGTGTTTCTGCTTTTACATCTGTGCGTGCCTGTTGGACCAGCTCCTGCCTTGACAGAAAGTACAAAAGGCAAGAGAGCTAATGCAGTAATCAAGGTTTTAAATATTTCAGGTGGGAACGGGCAAAACTTCAGCAATAATTAGTTTGCACGGTGGTGGCTGCTGCAGGGAATTACATTACATCTGTTATAATCGCCTGCATGTCTCAGTCCTGTAGGTGACCAGATGCTGACAAGCAGCATAAACGTTTGTTGTCATTTTTCCTGTGGAATTTTCCCTTTTCAGTGCAGATGTAGAGGTGGGTTTTTTCTCCCCCCCCTCCTTCTTTCTGCTGCTGTGCCCGATGCAGATGAGTTCAAACCTGATGGCTGTGAAGATAACGGCAGGAGAGAGTGCGTCATGCGGCGACGGCACTCACGCGCCGCTCACCGCTGCTGCACTTTCCAGCTGGATGAGACATGCTGGTCTTTTCCAGGGGTATCGCCGCACAGGCTATTTTTAGAGATGGCACATAGGACGCGTTGTGCAACTATCGGTACACGCTGCCGGGCTCTTCATTTTTTCCCTTGTATGGTGATGAGGTTTTTAAGGTGTTTACCTTCCTCTTGAAGAGGTAGACGGATCTCTTTTTGATTCTTTTAACCACTTGCAGAGCTGCTCCGTGGAGTCTGTGGAGTTGTGTTTTCTGTACACAGTCCAAACAGAACAGTCCTGCATGTGGCCACTAAATTAGAATTAGTGTAAGTGACCGAAGCAATGCGGTTGAGATTTCCAGCTGAAGAGCTCTAACAACCTGTTGCATTGCATAGCAGAAGATCTGTTACCTCGGGAAACCCCCAGCTTGGTTTTTTTTAACTTTCCCACAGCAAACAAGCTGCACTCAGGCATTTTTACAGTTGTCATAAACTCTTTCTGTGGCTCTCAGTTCGCTGCTCCCAGTGACGTATGGGAGGTCCTGTGAGATGGCGGCAGCAGATCCCGGTCAGCCAGTGATCCCCTCCCACGCACCTGGGGGGAACGGTGGATGCTTAGGGATGTGGTGCAGCCTCACGATGGGAGCAGAGCCGGACATAGCAGTTGACTGCGGGCTTACGCCTGTCGCTTGCTGGAGGAACAGAGCTGGCCGGTCGCAGGCTCCTTATTGCATTGCTCGAATAATGCAAAAACATTAGCAATGGAGATTTGCTGTAATGGTGTATTTTAAGTGCATCTCTGCTCTGCCAGCTTCGCTTTTAATGCACTCGGTTAAGGAATGCTTTGGAGGTTGCTGCTAATGGATGAATCTTCTGGAAAATTGGAATTTTCAAATAAGATTGACACTTTGGAGTGAGAAATATAAATCTAATGAGAGTATTTCAGCAGAGGTTTGTAATTAGGAATGAATGGAGGGAATTTGTACGCGCAGTCTGCAAAAGGGCACAATGGAAGGTGAAATTGCACCCTCTGCGCTGAATGAGGGATGAAAGCCAATGTATCAGTGTCATGGCATGACAGTGTAGAGTATAAATGATACTGTCACTGAGTGCTGCAGAAGGTATCAAGGGAATTCCACTCCAGTAAATTACATTACTTAGACAGACCTGAAGGCATTGTGTCTGAATGATTGGAGGGAAAAAAGGTTGTCAGCACAAAGCAGAAGATATTATAGAACAACTGGCTGCAGGGTTGGAAAGCGGTGTTTTTCTGATGTTTACCATGCAAAGCTCTTCAGATGCTTTTTTAAATTTTTTTGGTTGAATTACAAATGTATTGATGAAGCAACAGTATTTTTTGAGATGGTGTTCGGAGCAGATACCAGCCTGCAGCAACAGGTTGAGCACGCACAGCTCCCATTTTTTCAGTAGGAATTGGGACTCCTTCAGACTTGGAAAAAATCTAGTCGTGTGTTCCCAGCTCAAGCAGTCATCTTTATGCATTGTGTCATTTGATTGAGGACTTGCTTTTTGGGCTGGATTTTGGTTAAGGCGTAATTCTAGCATAGGTTTGTGGGGAGAGGAAGGTTGTTGCCTTTCTCACTAGCAGTGTCTGAGGCTGGATTGTGGTGAGCAGGAGCAGATCACGGGACACAAACTTTATGGTCTCATTTAGAGGCACTCAGCATGGCGAGGTCTGTGATGTGGGTGGCGAGGAGCATAATGTTATGGTGACAGTGCAGCAAAAATCCAGAAGCTTCATCCCTCTGCATGCGCTGGCACATCATACGTATGTGTTCCTCATACTGTTTTGCTTGCTGCCCACCCAAACCCACTGCTAACGCCGCCTTGATTCCCCCAGCCACAGTGATGGTGTTGAGTGGAACAGTTATTTCTCACCTTTTTTTCTCTGTAATGACCTATTACATCCACCCTCAGAGGGGCAGTATCTCAGAGACAGGGCTTAAATGCTTCTCTGTCTCTGACCTTACACACAGACAACATCTACAAGCTCCTGTCTTTTCCTAGTTTGCTCGTGGGTGAGACAGCCCAGCTCCCACAGTTCTCCCAAACTGCCGCTCGACGATAAAACGGCTTCTCCCCGAACATGCTACGCTTCATTCCTGCGGCACATAATAAGCCCTGCCTGCCTTGGAGCTTCTTGTAAAACTTCAGCAGACTTTGTACTGCTTAAAAACATATTTTTCCACTTGCCTACTCATGAAAAGCATCACTGAAAGTGCATGCTGTAAATAATGGTAAGGGAGCGGGCTTCATTTCGCCTCTCCAAAACTTGATTGGAAATGGCCCGTCCTCCTCAGGATGCAGGATTCAGTCCTTAGAGCCCGTAGCTGGAAACCATAGCATCAAACCTACAGGCAGTGTGAAAAAGCAGTGAGGCATCCATGGAAAAGAAGGTGCCCTCCGTGGGATAGGATTCAATCGTAGAGCAATTTATTAGTAGGTCCTGATCATAGCCAAAGGTGAGTGGGAGGAAGCAAAGTATAATTTGTATCTATATTTCCTGCATTAGAACTGGGCTGGAGGTGTAAGACTGTGCCTGTCTGTCTGGATAAAAAGGGGAGTTAAGATGTAAGAGATGTGAAGTTTGTCCTTAGACCATCATTGCCATGGGAAACTACTATGCCTGCTTAAGCACCGGTTTGTAGTATTATTAAAAATGTGGCATCGCTCACTTCTCCTGTGGTATTTTGTGCCAAAAGCTGGCATTTTGNTTTTTTTTTTTTTTTTTTTTCCCCTCTTTGCATGTTGGGAAAGCAAATGCTTTTTCTTATATTCAGTGTCATTCCTGCGGTCATGATCGAGCTACATTTTCAAAATGTGGCTCTTTGTAGTCATACATCAATCCACAGAAGACCCATTTGTTCTCGCTTCCCTAGCGCTCCATATGATGCTGTTTTCCTCTTCCCACACTGGTCCTGCGGCACGAACGCCTATAACCAGCACCTGTGAAGTCACCAGGGTCACTCACAGGAGCGATGGATGTGAGACTGGATTTTGAATGCTGCAAAGTACTGTGATTGCAAGAGTGAGATAGAGCAGGAGAAGGAATGACCAAAGTCTATGCCTTAGGGAAGACTGAGAGACTAACCAGTATTGCTTCAACTGAGAGAGATATTGAGCCTGCTCAGTCAGACCTGTATCCCCTGGCAAATGTATTTTGTTGTGTAAATGGCTCCCTGCTGTCCCAGAAGACTATCGCTATCTCTTCCTATCTTGTACAACGGATTTCTAAATAATCAATCTTTGTGCAGGAAAGTTGTGGTTCAGTAAGCCCAGCTTGCTAACGAGTCAATGGTTTAACCTTAATTCTCACTGCTAGGGCTTTTGATAACACAGGGCTATAAAGTTTGACATAGCAGAAACTTCTCTATAAACTCTGATTTGCTTGCCAAAAAGTCAGCCCATTACCGTTAATTCCCCTCTTATCATTAGTGTTATTAAACTGACGATTGATGTGTAAAAACTGCCATTTGTATGAAGTTCCCAAAACTGCAGTAAAAGAGACTTTTGTTCTGACTTGGTAAGAAGAGGGGAAAAAAAAAAGCAAAATAATGCTAGTTCTAACAGCAGAGATGTTCATATAAAGACATGTTCTGAACAATAAGATCGTTTATCCATGTATGACATAAATACATCGGAATTTAAATAATGAGAGATCTTGTGAAATGCAGCTAAACGCACACCACTGGCATTGTGAAGTTTCCCTTCTCTAAAGCCCTATTCTCAGGGAAAAGCAGCTTTACTTTTGCTTTGAAAATCCATTATCACCAGACTTTTTTTTTTTAAAACACTTGTCTTAGTGCAATATTAAAGCAATTTTATACCCTGAGAGCAGCTCTTTTGTAAGGTAAAGTGCAGTCGTGTGTATGTGTATGTAATTGTGGTTTATAATTCTTCTCACAATCCTAATTTCCCCAAAATTAAGAAAACCAATCTTGTTTTTAGGCTTTCCTTTTCCCAATTATTTTTTGTTCCCCCTGATTTCTTCCCCAGAAGATCCTTTTTTAAAAATCCCTTCTTAGGAGAAAAAAAAAAAGGCATGGAACGCTTTCTGGATTCATTGCAAAACACTGCTTGAAGGAAGGATTTTAAGAGTTTAGGTTAAAAAGTTTCTGCCTCTTTCAAACTGCATGGGTGACATTGCTATTTTGGGAGGCAGTGCCATCTGCTTATTCAACCAAAAAGCAGGGAAGATGTTCCTAGTTCTAGTATAGGCTTTTGGGTTGATTCCACATAAAATTCCTGACCGATCTTCGCTTGCGCTTGCCCCCTCTATAAGCTGGGGAGAGCAACGCCACTCACCTCTTCCACCTTCACAGCTCCGAGGCGTTCAGCTTGTGTTCCATGATGAGTGAGTAAGTCATGGTTGTTCACAACAGGCCCAGTCTGTCATGACGTATGAGGTCCATAATTCCTCCCCGCGGGTGTTCATGTTGCAAGAGCTGTAACGATGAGAAAAAGAGAGCAACATGTGAGTGCCCAACACCTGACATGCCGCAGGTGGCTGCTACCTGCAGGTGAAGAAGAGGGTGTTTGGGGAAGGCTTGGTTGGGTTTTGTTGGAGGAGTTGGGTTTTTGTTTGCTTTTGAGTAAGAAAGAGGGAGAGCAAGTTTTCTGGGGTTTTGCTTGCTTTGGGGGAGAAAAGAAGGAGGAGGACAAGGTTTCGTGGAGCACAGATCAACCATCTGCCAGCTAGTGCAGGTGTGAGGGGTGCGGGAGCTAGAAAGGACAGTAAAACTAGGTGGGGAGGAACGGCAGGACTTGTAGGGAGTGCAGATGGGTTGAAGGAAGAGGTTGACATGAGTAGGAGCAAGGTGGAGTCTATGTAAGTATGTACTGCGAGTCCGTGGAAATAGGACAGGGGAACATGCAAATGTGAGAAGAGGTTACTGTAGTCCTCCATAGGTGATGAAGACATTTATCTGAGATAAGAGAGATTTAAGTCTATGTTATATTGCTGGAGTAGTTGCAAATACGTATGTATCATCATTACAATATCTTCCTGACTGGCAAAATGTTTCATTCAATCTTTGTTGACAGAAAAGATTGCCTACTGATAATTGCTTTGCTTAAGTGTCTGATAATATGCCAGAAATGAGAGCATTCTCTGTTAGGTCATCTTTAATTATGCATGTACCACCTGTCAGCTTTAAATCTGGAGAAGATTAGTTTTCTCATTGGATTTAGAGTAGGGAAGAGAGCCTTCAACAAGAGGACTAGGCTGTTGCAGTGTGCCTATGGGGGAGTTTCACAAGCAGTCTCCTCATCTTCCCTAGTCATGGATACCGCTGTTGGCACATGCGGAAATATTTGAAATATTGCCTAAGCTAGCTGCTGTAGCGATGGTTTTCGCAGGAAGAGGATTTCAGACCGTCTGTTGCATTTCCTGGTTTTCCTTTTTCCCCATTTCAAAGGGAGAGGGAGCACCGAGGTGGGGGAGGACACGTGGCAAGTCGTGGCTCCTTCGGCAGTGCTGGGAGGAAATCCCCCCTGAAAGCCTTGCGAGGGGGTCATTCACTTACCACCGATTAAAGCACACAATAAAACTAGTCAGGCCGATGAAGACATGCCAATCTACTAGGAAATTAAGGGCTCAAAAGACTGAAAAACAATGAGGATGGGTGCTTTGTGGAAAACCTCAACAGGGAGAGATGGTCTCTGAGGATATTAAATTAATGGGGTTGCCATTACCAGGCCTACTCATGATATTAAAAATTACCTTGGAGTGGAAATTTATCTTTGTACAGGGTGGGGAGGCAGTAATTGTTTGGGAATAGTTGAAGGGATTTTCAGTTCACAGGAGAATACTAGCTTTTTATTTGGTACAGTAATAGATTTTAGGAATCTCCTGGGTTTTCTGGTCTCCTTTACTCTGAGGCCAGTCTGGAGAGCAGGGAAACAGTTGTTGTTTGTCCTCTGAAATGCACCGTTTGTACCGGAAAACAGGAACGCTCTTTGTTACACTTCTCACCTGCTTTCAGCAGAAGAGACCATCACTTGCGCTGTCAAATGTTGGTCCTGCTGCTTCTTGCCTATGTATCCGAGTGGCCCGCGCTTCCCCCTCTCTGGGATTTTGGTTTTCCAGCTTCTGTCATCACTGCCTCGCCTCCTGGAAAGAATTCCTCCGTTACACTGGTTAGCTGACGCTGATCGTTTTTCCTGGTAATACCTTCAGCCAGTGCTATTTCTGAAAATCTGGGATTTGGAACAGTAGGTCAATTTGTAAAACAACAAGAACGAGCAAAGAGGGACAGATGGCTCTGGATGCGAGAGCATGTTTCTTTTCATCTCCCATTTGGCTTTTGCTGATGCTTCATCATTGCACGAGCATTTGAGGCTGTCATTTTGTATTGGTTAATCAGTAGTTGCTCCTTTACTGCAAAGATTGGCCTATGGCACTTGTCATGTCCCCCCCCTCCGCCCCCATGGGGCTCCAGGGCAGGCTCTCTCTGCAGAAGCTGGCTGTGCGTTTGCACCCGAGGACATGGAAGGGGTTTGGGAGACGAGTGGATTTTCTGCTCGGAAATCTGGCTGTGTTTTTCCTGACCTTTTCTCCCAGTGACTGCACCAGATTGAGACTGCTTGCCTCATTATTCCTTTGCTCGGGATAAGGTTGCCAGACTCACCTTTCTTTGTTATCCCTGTGTACAGGAATAACATCCTCCATCCTCTGTTGTGCTGTGGGATTTTGCTCAATTCTTAGACGGAATCTGATTGATTCAGACTTGCTCGCTTCTCTGTCTCTGGGTAGTGGTTCCAGTAGCATCACCTGGACATAGCTGAACTTTACAGAGCTGAAATGGAAAAGTGTGGGGGTGTGCCACAACCTTTTTTGCTCGCTCATGATTCATTCAGCCTTTCTTTCCGCCCTCCTATTATTGCATGCTGAAGGGCTCTCAAGTCTAGCAGTGGTCACTGGAAGACAGCTCTTTTGTACGGGCTCCTTCGTTAAATATGAGGGTGTATGCATCTCATTATCCTTGTGCTACTGCTGAGTTGTGCAGCACCACTGGGCACTGCAGGAGATGTCCCATTCACCAGTTTGAGGGACAACCCTCTTACGTGAGTGAATGCAGTACTCTGCTTTTGTCTCTGCAAAACCGGGCAACTAGATGAGATTTAAGGATACCTGTAAGGATTAAAGAAATATTTACTTAAAACCAGACTTGAAATAATGAAGCACAATTGCCAAAAAAAAAAAAAGAACACAACAGCATGTCCTAGCAAGGGTTTTTCTGAGCTCTTCTGGCTTGCGAGATGGGGCTGACATAGTCCCTAGGTCTGGCCGGTCCTGGGGACTCTTTCTTGCCCTATATTTTACAGATTATTACTTAAACTACCCAGAGCAGTTTTGCTGGAAAGCCTTCCTGTTCTCAAACCCAGGATGGCATCGGCTCCTTTGTCCTCTCTTATGACTACCTGCCCCTTTTCTCTCCTGAACTCTTCATTGGAGCTTGCCCACTGCCTTGGTCACAGGAGGGGCTTCAGCTATCTTCTCTATTTCGCACAGGGACGCTTATTTAACATTTCTCTTGTAATCTTTGGTGTGTTGCTTGTTTTAGGCTTCATGCTTTTTCTTTCTCATTTCACTCTTTTAAAAACAGTGCAATAAAGCTTTTCACATGTCAGATTTAGTATCTGTTATAGGAGACTTCATACAGGATTCATACTTTTCCTTCCATAGCAGTGCAACAGTGCTTGATCGTGAAGCTGGTGAAATTCAGAGTGATGTGTTTACATTGAGGTATCCAACTGTATACACTGCTAATTTTAAGAGGAAGGGGAACCCTTCTTGGGATAATTAGTTTTGCCATATTTGTAGACACGACCTCTTGCTGAAGCATGTTTTTCCTGACTCTGAGTCAGCTGCTGACAGCCGGTATTACAAGAGTTCATTTTGAGTCTCAGGGTCCATGTGTGCTTATGTATACGCAGCACAGACAAGACGAAGCCACAGAGAGATAATGAAGGCAGCGATGCTAAACCCTGTAGCAGTACCCAGTAGTGAAGCATTTGAACAACCAACGTGGGCCAAATTCCAGGTCCTGTCTAGGCCGTAACAATCAGGAGAATGGCCTTGTCCTTTAACTGATTTTACCAATCTGGGTGACTAGCCAAGAAGTCAAGGTAATCATCTCTCCCTTACCTACAGCCCTGGCAGTGGCAGCACAAGCTCCTAAATCAGGCAGTTTGCCTGTACCTCCACGACCCGCCCGTAAGTGGGGATACTGGCATATCTCCCTACATGCCCTTTTGAGGCATAGAGGCAAAGCGGTGTGTGGATCACATAAGTACCGCAGTCAAGTTTTGCAGTATTTCCGCCACAAGTCAGTTGGCAACACAGTACTGTAGATCGATGGTAAATACATGCAACCTTCTCAAAAAGTTCAAGTGGGCAATCAGAGCAAGGCAAGTGGTTGCTTTTATACTTTGGTTGCAGAATGTTTGTGGAGGGATTTCAGGGAAACCTCTCGGTAGCAGGAAGCTGCTGCTGCAGGTATTCGATGAATGAGCTGCATAGTCATCTTCTGCGCCTAGTGCCTCCTTCCCCTGGCTGCTTAATAAATACATGAGCATGGCCATTATCAGCCAGGCTCCATTTCTTTCGCGTGTGCTAATGTGCTGGTATTTTACGTGACATCGAGTGAGGAGGGAAAGTGGTGATACGAAGCCTTTTTTCCCTTCCCTTAAATAGGATTGATGACCACGCTTAACAGCATTCCAAGAAAAAGACATTTGATCAAAGGTGGCCAGAGCCTCCCCTGAGATGCTGCATAAGGACGTTTGTCCTGATAATAACTTGCCTTTGCCATTTTCAGAGCAGACGTTCCTATTGCAAATCCTGCGTTAGCTAGCTGCAGTTAATGTGCACGCACATATATAAAGGTACCTCTTTGATTTCCCTCTAGGCTGCCTCCCCCCACCTCCCACACAGGCCCAAGGGCTGCACGGGATGCCCGTGCCACCGGCAGCTCCATCTTGAGGAGGTTCCTCGAACAGCACCCGCTTGGTGCCCTTTGGTGCCCCTTCAGCCACGGCAGGGTCTGCTCTGCTGCGCTGGAGCACCAGTGAGCTTTCTGCACGCTGCAAGCTGGAATTCCCTCTGGGCTGCTGCGATGAATATTGCAGAAACCTCACCGAGCAGGGGAAAGCGTCGTGCTTTTACGCGCAAGGGCTTGCCAGTTTGAATCATGTCTGTTGTGTTGCGGAGGGGAATATTGCTCTGGTTGTAGTGGGTTAGTGGAGTACTAGCAAGTCTCATTTGCAAGTGGGCCCGGGCTTCAGTCTCATCTCATCTATCTCCAAGAGAAGGAATCTACTCTGACAACTTCTGCAAATGCTGGTTTCACTTTTGTTTTTTGTTCCCCAGCCGTGTCCTTTGTTTCTGAAATGCTGTTTATGTACTGCAGATTTTTTTTGTGTGCAAATTGATTAGCTTTAATTCCTTTCTCAACTACCTAGGTTTTATCCCATTGCTTCACCAGCATCCTGTTGTTAATTTGCAAAATATATGATAATGTGATGTGATATCCCTCCCTAGTTAGCAAAATGTTAGAATAGCTGTTGGCAGCTTCTGGAAGAGTAATTAGCAAGTAGGAATTACTCAAAGATGTGCACACTAGCCTAAGTAGGCATTTTCCAGCTGTCTGCAAGTTCAAAAACTAGTAGGGACTTTTCAGGCTCTAACACAAGATTAATTACTTGCTACTAGAAAAGAACATTTACAAAAATGTGTAGCATGCAAGCAGGGCTACTCTGTTTTTTTCCTTAATTTGGAAATGGACTTCTTTGTCACAAAGAACAGGATTTTTACATTATTTGGTAACCATTTTCCTCAGGAGGCGAGCCTTTTCGTTACAAGGGGATGTCAAGCTCAAACTGAAAATAGTAAGCCACCTAAGAAAGCGCTTAGGGCTTTGTATACATCAGTCCTCACGCCGCTGGGTGTAGCGCTGCCTTGCATGGGGATGGCGTGATGGAAGCGCCTTTGTGCTGGCTGCCTGAGCCAGGATCCCCAGCTCCGTATGCATCCTGGCGTAGCCCATGACATCAGTATTTCCCTTCTCTCTTTCTAATGTGCAGGAGCTTCTGTCCACGATGCTTTCTTTGGAAAGCCATTTGCACTGCTGTGCCTCTGTTTTGCATGAAAAAGCCCATGTAAATCAAATATAGCCGCACAGCTGTGGTAAACACCTCCTTTTTATCCACGGGCAGCTATTGTCAGCCAGCTTTCATTTCCCCTCTTTCCTATTCTGTTGCTCCTCCAGGATCAGCCTGAGGGTGGCTGGATTTTTGTTTGCTCCCTGCTGTAAGGTAGTCAGTCTCTGCCGATGCGATGGAGAGAGTGGGCAGGCAGAGGGAAAGCATACAGCTGGTGCATTCGGACTGCCTGACAGTTTTATTTTAAGCTCAGGCTCTCCCTGCCACCTCTGTAGTCTCCTCTGCTCTCTGCCTTTTGCTTAACATCTCTTGTGCCTAATTCTCTAATCAGCTGGATTATCGTCTCTTGGCACTGTGTCCTCATGCACTCTTCAGCCTCTCACCAGCAATTACCTCTCCCCTCTCATCTCTTCTCCACTCTGACACTTCTCCCTGTTTGCTCCTCTGAGTGCCTGCAACATTCCCACCCCTCGCCTCCCATTGAAAAAGCATCGTCCCACCTCTCAGTGGGGAAAAGGGCAATTTCCAGCACCATTTTTCTTCGTGTCACCTCCATTCCCACTGCTCTTTCAAGCTCCTTGGCAGTCGTTCCCCTCTCTGTTTTGGGCAGTGCAACCTCTCTCTGCCGCCTGCCCACTCTTTTCTGCTCCCTCCCAGCATCCTTACATACTCGCTGTAGTATGCAATGGCTTTATCTCTGGCTTCTTCAGTTTCTTTTTGCTCACTGAAAACGCTGGAAAATAGCCACTCTTTCCCATGATTCGTTCCCCTGTTCTCACCTCTGCCCCTCCGCCCCCCTGGAGGCAGCGGAGACAGGACTGGGCTCCTGCTCCCTTACTACAGACCCCTCTGCCTTGAAACTTCTCCAGCCATCCCTCCTTTGCCTCTTTTTCTGTATAACTCTTGATCTGTAAGCCCCCAGCCTCTTCAGCCTCCTCTCTCTCTGAGGTAAGCCTGGTCCTTTCCCATCTTTTTATTTTGGACCCTTCCACTCATCCAAAATAACACAGTTTTTAGTATCCTTGTGGATGTTGCTCCTGGCTCTTCCCCATCCCTTCAACTTTTCATCATTGCCTCTGGACTAGTCGTATTTCAGAGCTTTTTTCACACATCTCTTTCCTCCTTTATTATTACTAAGAACATTTGCACAAATGTCCTTTTCAGGATTTTAATTTCTCCTCTTGCTTATGCTCCTTTTGGAAAAATTCTTGCCACATGCAGCGGAGAAGAATACATGTGTGCATATGTACTTCAGCTGAGAAATGCATGGAATAATGGCTACAAATATTAGTGAGCCACCTAATTTGTACAGAGTTAAAGGAGTGTTTCCTCATTGATACAAGTCTGAGTAGCTCTGTTGATAGGACTGGCCCAAGGACCCTTTTAATAGAGATCACGTCGTTTTTTAATGTTTGGAAAGCTCATGCCAGGCAACACGGGCTATTCCAGAAACATGCAATGACAATAATATATATTTTCTAAGATATATTAATTAAACATTGTGCATATGTGTGCACATATATATACACATGTACATGTATACACATATATAACTATATGCACATGCACATACATGTATGTTTTTAAGACACTATATTGGAACATAGTATGCTATGATGGAAAAGCATCATGTCATTCATAACAAAGTAGTGACTGACCTGTATTTTATCAAGCAACAAGTATTTTTTAAAGCATTTTAACATTACTTTGGGCATATAACAAAACTGTGTCTTACTAGGACTTAAATTCTTGAAGTAATGGCATGAATATGTAGATACACTTACCTGATCTTGAATTCCGATAGATATAAATTAACTGAGCCTATTTCTACAAGACTTGAATTGTGCTAACAGCAAAATATTCATTTAGTCTGAGAGTGCAAAATTGTCTCTTCTTCCATGAAGCTATGTCACTATGTTGTCAAGTGTGTCTAAAAAGACTGAATTTGGTCCTGCATAACAATATTTGCATTCTTCTGACAGTCCAAGAAACACAGTACATTGATTTAGTTAGAAGATTTGTGGGGTTTTTTATTATTATGTATTTTTTATTGCAGCCTGCGAAATAGGTTAGGTACAGTTAGGGTAGGCAGAAATTGGGGGGGAAGAGGTAAGAAAAAGTATGCTTGTTTTTACATTGCGGACTGTTCTCTCTTACATGTACAAATAGGACAAACTCCCTGCCAAGCACTAGAGTTTGCCATCTAGGTTGGTCCCCCTTTTAGCACAAAAATTGCTGTAGGGGGTTGCAAGCGCTGGGAAGTATTGATTGTTTCCTAGCATGCTATTTGTATTACATATTTTAGTTAATAATTAGTAACGCTTTTAGATTAGTTTCATTTGAAATACTAATCAATGAGCTTTATAGATTACCGGCTTTATACATAAACATGTCAGTCTCCAATGGAGCGAAAGAGTCTTATTTTATCTCAGATTGTTTATACTGTATAATTATTAATCTGTAGTTTAATCTCCTTGTCTTCATGCTTTTACGGCTTGATCCCACTTGTTGCAGGGGATCTCAAATCTCATTAAAGGGCATGGATTAAAGGCACACAACACCTTGCCAAATAAGTGCTGGAATGTGCCAGCTAAGTCCTGTTGCATGTAGACCTCCCAATGCTTCTCACTCTACATGTGCACCAGAAATAGGACTGACTGCCTTGTATCTTGTCATTTCCCTCTACAAAGCCTGGTTTTGAACCACAGTAGGTTTGCCAGACTTCAGGTGCGCCAGGGTCACAGTTTTCTTGCTGTAATGTCCTCTCAGCCTGTAGTTGGAAAACCACCACCAAAGTGTTTCAGCTGAGGGGGAAGTAAATAGGAAAATAAAGCTGGACATTATGTCTTGATTTTCTGATGTTCAACACTTTTGTGAGCTCTTCTAAAGCTCTGGTGCCCCCATGCTGTGGAGCAAAGACATGAGATCTCAGCTGGAGAGTGGTTTTGGGGCCACAGGTGCAGTCATTGCTGTTGCTATTCCCATGGAAATCTGACCAGCAAGAAACTTCAGAAAAGAAAGCCCAGGGCAGCTGATGGCTTCTGCTTAATGCTGCCTCAGAAATCTGGTTTCTGACAAACCAGGGGACCTGCAGAGCTGCGGTCTGCTTGCTCTGTCTGTATTTGGTGCAACATTGCAAACCTCTCAGTGGTGATTTTGCAGACCAGTGATGGTCAGCCAGCACCCCTTGGGAAGCAGAAATCTCATGGTTCCCACCCTGCTCCTGACTTGTGTGGGCTTGAGGGTCAGGTTACACAATGGCAACTTTAGTTTGTTTAAGGTAAGGAAATTGTGCACAGAAGCTGTTAAAAGAATATAAGGTTGTCAAGTCAAGCGAGAAATGTTACAAAATCACCTGCTCAGCCTTCAGCTGGATCCTGTGTGCATGCAAATTTGACAGTCTTGAATTGCGTGTCTCGAAGATCTATGGAGAATATAGCTTCTCAATTCACATCAGAAAAAGCACACAGACTTTTTTCTTCTGAGAAAGGAAGCATTTGCTTGTACATCAAATATCTCTTAAAGATTGTCCAGACTGTAGGTACGGGGTACATTTCATCAGTCAGGCAAAGCTTCCATAGGTCCCAGCTGCCTGAAACACAGACCTGAGCAAACCTGCCATGGTCCTGAAGGTAGTGTGGCAATAGTGATTGCCACCGTGGGGACAAGGTCCTCACTGGTTTGTTTTGTGTTGTCCTCAGATATGGTACAGTCAGGTGTCCTGGAGCATTTGCCCCCTTATGAAAGGAGAGGGAAGGCAGAAGGTAGTGGCGGGTTGCAGTCACCACACTGCTGAGGGGAGAATGGCTTGGGATTTTGTGGCTCTCCAAGCTATGGTCTGCAGAGACTGTGGGGAAGGCCTGGTTTTGGTGGTCTCTCTTTCTCTACCAATAGTGCATTCCACTTGAAGACAAAAGAGCAAATGGGGGCTGTAAACTAACCATAGAGGGAAAGAGTGACATCAGTGAATACCCAACTGCATAAACCAGCCTTACGGTGCTTTCAGTATATGTAAGCCTAAACCATTAGGGTTGTACAAGAATCACATTGTTTGACTTCTTAGTTCTTGGCATTAGAGGAGAGGCATTGGAGAGAGTGGCACGTGAGCAGGAATCCAAAACAGTTTCAGTGGGAGTGGTTCTTAAAAACAGACTGGAAAATAAAGGTTTACAACTTGTTCCGTGAGAAAATGAAGCAAGAAGGGAAGCAGTTTGACAAACGTTATTATTTGCGGACAGTCTTAAATAATGTGAATCACGGGGCCTCAAATCCCATACAGTGACCTTGTGCAAGCAGAGAACACCACCTACCAGGAGATTATAAATTTATGCATGCACTGTGCTCAGAACTGAAAAAGATGTTTTCCAAAGTTAGAACCTGTTGTGTTGGCATAACATTACATTTAAAGTAAAAAGCGTTGAAAGCAGTGGGAATTGTTGAAGAATATTCTGCCAGCTGCTCAAAATTATGATTTTACACTGCCATCAATAACAAAAAATGTTACTCTAATGAGAAACCATTCTGGTTAAATGAAGAAATAGAAGTCATGATAAAACATTAATTAATTGCATATCAAAAAAGGGAAAATAGAAAAGGCAGAAATGTTCCCTAGGTGGTTTTTGTGCTTGAAACGGTGGAAGAGGATGTGGATCTGCGGTGATGTGGAAAGAAGAGAAAGTTTGCTGCTTATAGCAAAGGAGGATCTGAGACAGGCAGGAGTGGTTGAAATTAAACATTTTCACATCCTAGTAACTTTTACATCCAGGAATCTTAAAGGAGGTAGCTGAAAAGCTCTGTTAAGTGGCTGTTAATTTATAATAAATCTTGGGAAACGGGAAATTCCAGAAAATTGGAGGGCTGCCAACTGTATTTCCGATATTTCAAAAAGATAAAAGGGATGTCCCGGGGAACTGAAGGCTGGTTTAGCTTGACGTCAGTCCAGGGTAAAATAGCGGAATAGCTATTTCAGGATCTGTCGAGAGAGAACTTGGAGGCTAAAGGTATAGATAATTCCAGTAACAGTTGAAGAGAGAGTTTGTCAAACAAACCACTGGGTTTTTTTGCTCTGTCAGGATTGCAAGTCTGTGTGATAAAGGCAACTGTTGATATTGCCTTTAGGAGGCCAGATTAGGTGGTCCTTTCTGCCTTTCGGGTTTGTGAACCGTAGAAGGAATGCCCTGAGATTAAAACTCCCATGACAGAGTGCGCTAATTCAAACAGAAATAATCAAGCCACTCTGTTCCCCTGGGATAAAGTGTGGCTTAGTTTTGGGTTTTGCCTGTTAATCTCCTATTTGATGTTATTTGATGGCTTTTGCAGCTCTAAGTGTGTTGAGTACATTATAGTTCTGTGGGGGCAAAGAAACCAAACAAGCTTCAAAAAGCTGCATGAAAAGCTCAACAAATAATGTAAGTATCCTCAAACAAAGATAAAAATCCAAGCTCTTCTTACAGCAGCCTTTGCATCTTTAATCCCTCGTTCTTTACCACAGCAAAGAAGCTTTCATAAGCTCCTCTGGATCTTACAGGAGAAGGAAAGCTTGTCTTTGCTTTCTGCTGTCTTTGCAGTCCTCTAAGAAAGTACAGGTGCAGATGCTACGTTAGCTGCACTTACCCCTTAGAACCAGGACCCAAATGCATCAAATCTTTTCTTTCTCTCTGGGCTCCTTTAGGCTGCGGTTGCACTTAATCAAAACACCCATTTCTGTCTCAGATCTTCTCTGCTTGCCCCAGCTGTAGCCTGGTAGGTGCTGGCAGCAGAAGTGATTGCTTTCCGTGCGCTGTTCGCTGAGGGATGATTTATTGTCTGCAACAGGAAAGGCAGTTTAGTTCCAGAATAAGGGCCAGTCCATGGATAAAGGGACCTTTAAATAGGAATCTAGGCATGTGCCAGACTCTGAGGATGGTGGGAAGACTTGCAACTCTTGCTTAAACCTTCTGATAAAGAAATGGCAATTCTCAGATCCTTGCGGGATCAAAACCAGCCAGAATCCCTTGGCATAATCCAGGTATCCCCTTGGTACTTGCTCTGAGAGTTTCTAAATAGTCATTTCAGTGACCTTCTGATCATTTCATGGTTAGAAAAACATGTGAAAATTTTTTTTTGCATGTGTGGGTAGGCCTTCCAAGGTTCAGACTTGTAAATCTGTGGATCCTAATGCAGTAGTCACTAGATTTTATTTGTTTATTCATTTATTTTTAGATTAGTAAAAATCTATGATTTAACCATAAGGAAACATTTTTCCTTCAGCACATACGTTGTCAAAGGAGAACATTTTTGTTGGTATCCGTTTGGTTGTGGAAAATGCTGCACAAGCAGATAGTGGCCCAGCCTCCAAGGAGAAGGCGACACCTGTATTCTTTCCCAAGAGCAGAAGGTGCGAAGTTATACCCTACGAAATTCTGTCCCAAATTTAACCTAGTGACCTACTGCATGCATTCCTGCTCTTCACACATTAATCACAACAGACATGTTCCAAAGGACATGCCAGTTTGTGTCCCAAGGAAACACGAAGGATATTCTAAACACCTGCTAACTTGCAGCAAAGATGAAGAGCTTGCATTTTAGGGAAGAAAAAAAAGAGAGCAGATTTTTCCTGTAACAACTATGTAGTATGACAGGGGAAAACGGGCTTTTGTCATTTTTGCAACCTCTACAATTTGAGTAGTCCAAGATGTTAGCAGTGGTTTTGGCCACAGACAGAACTTCCACCAGTTCTGCAGATAGGCTGGAAAAGCAGTAATTAGTACAGCTCGAGAAGTGAGGAGAAAACTAACCAGTAATTCTGAGAGAGAAGTTTTCTGTTCTGCTCTGGAAAAAAAAATCACACAAAATGCTAATTTGATAGCAATCAAAAAATTCAAGTACAGAGCTTCAGAACTGAACTCTATGGAAGTTTTTAAAGGCTGGGCTTCCTTGAGAATAAAGCATAAGGGAAATGAATAGCTTTTACTTAGATAACTTGTTGGCATAATCTCTCACATGAAAAGGCTGCTAAAAGGAGCAGAACAACACTGTTGTTCATAATTTGTAGCTTCCAAACACTGGTGGTATTGGCTTAATATCAGTCTGGCCTTTGTCCTCATAGTCATATTAGCAAAAGAGATTTCAAATAGAGAAACATATTTTTTACTATCCCAAAGTATTGTCATACAGGCAAGTGGCCTGGATACTTGGATACTGGATCAACCATTTATGCTTCCAACAATTTCATCATCTCAGATGGCATCGTAGTGCAAATTATATGTACATACATGTGCACATATGCCCATAGAGGTACACACAAATTATTTAAAAGTTTGGGAAAAGGAGGAAAACCATATCACTATATAACTCCTCAACAAAACCCCCAAAATACTAATTTAAGGCAAGGAAGGCAGGACCTAAATCTGGTGGGTCCTTGCCAGAATCTCCAGCCTCCATTTATATGGAGACCTTAAACTGTTTCACAGAGCTCACCGAGCTGGAGGGCAAGATAAAAACAAATCACTAGTTCATTTTTCCCTCTCTGATTCTTTAATCTGGCAACCCAGCTTACCCAAGAGTAAGCCAAAAGGTTGTGTCTTTTCCCCAACGTCCTGAAGCCTTTGACCACTTCAGAAAAACATAATATGTTGTTTGTTTTGCTTGGTGGTTTCCTGGCACTGTTTCAGTGTTGGGCATTCCCCATTCTGCTTTTGAATAAGCTATTTTGAGTAGCAGACTTGGTTCCAGTCCCCTCCACTGTAGCCAGCTACTGTAAAGAGCAATGTGAAAGCTATGAGAAGAGACTTTTTCGGGGAAGAGTTCTCCTGCATTTCTCACTTTCCACATACGTGTATGTCAGTTGAGTGACTTCTGAAAAATAGAGGACAGTTCTTCTGTTGTCTCTTCTCTTTGCCTACCCACATTATGTCTTCCGCCACCCCATCTATTATGCCTCTCTCCTGAAGGCATCACCATTTATATTTAAAGAACGTTGAAAATGCATGTTAAACTAAGCCTGCCTTATTGAGTGTAGGACAATAAGTAGTATAATTATATAATTTTTCCCAAGTTGTAAAAAGATGCACACGTATACTTTGCCTAGTAGGTCTGCATAGAATGTCTATGTCAATGCATGTACCATGTGTAAACATTATTTGCATGTTAACTAAAGTCCCTAAAGACTGCGAGCTATCATTACCTTGTTCAGCTGGGTTACTCTCTCAAAAAACAATAACAACATAAGCCTCTGAAGTCAAGAAATAGGTTTTATCTGTATGTGGAACATAAATCTATTTGGACTCTTCAAAGCAGCCTCCACTGGGAATCCCTGCCTCCTTAATGGTACCAATCTCTGAACAACCTGAAGCGCAATTTCTTTCGAGTAGACACCTGGGGTTTAAATAGACATTCATCATGGAGACTATGGGCATCCTGACACTAATTTAAAAAAACAAACAAACAAACAAACAAAACCCAAGATCCATTGCAGAAATGAAGCTGTAGTACATTTCGGTTAGTGTGTGCAATCTACCACTAGTGAAATCGTAAGTAACCAAAATGCTACAGGCAAAAGTTGTATTCAACAGTTCTGTTTAAAGGTCTACAGGATCAGAGTCCCTCTTTTTTTTTCCCTAGCCTTTGTCCAGTTGTGTAGTAGGGTCTAGGTCCCATATAACAAAGCCAGTGAGTGAGTTTTGCTATGGGACTTACTTCCTACATCAAAGCCTCTGTGCTGTGACGACGTATAGGCTGTGCAAAAGCAGCCATTCCACAGTCTGGAGGACACATCCCTGTTCCTGTCGGTTTAAGCTAAGGAGTGAATTTCCCGTATTCTCATCTCTACTTCAAAAGCACGTGAAGCTTGCCCTACAGAAACAGGGCTCATGGTGCAGCTCTGCAGCCAGCCCAGGCACTGATGCTTATGCTCACGCCCGTGGTGTAGCTCATCAGGGACCAGTTTGTGGCCCTTGAACCGCATGGAGCTGTTTAGCAATTCAGAGGGTGCTCCCTGGGCCGTGAACGCTTGATGCGTTGGAGCCATGCGGCCTACTTGGCAATATAAATTCTTACCTTTAGGAGAGTTCCCAAAAGTCTGTAGGGCCCTGCTGAGTGCCCAAGCAGACCTCTGTCTGTAGAGGGCCCGTGGTTAAATCCTCTCCTGAGTTTCTCTTAGCGGTCGCCCTTCTCACTCATGGTCAAACAAAGGTTTTGCTTTGAGGCGGTAGGATCAGAAGCACCAGCCATCGCTATCAGCAGCAACACATGTCTACAGCAGCTGGCCGAGAATGCTCTACCACGTCTTTTCCGCTTGGCCATGTATCGTCTGCTTTACAGCAGGAGTTACTTGAACAATGTGAAAAGCTCATTTCTGAAGATGTTCTTGCTCGTGGCCCTGGCACCCACAGTGTGTTTGGCAGGAGGCAAGCCCATGTAGCCTGGCGGCCTGCTAGTCTATTTGCAATTATCTAGGGTGCTCAGAGAAGAAGACATTAATATTGCTGAGGATGACATAGCAAATTACTACTGCTCCCTAACCTTTTTAAATTGCTAACACTGTTGTAATCTGTAATTACAGAAATCAGTGTGAGAATTGTGGCACAGTATAATTATCTTTCCTGATACTTTATTGCTGTATGAATTATTAATCAAAATCAGTCTTGTATAGTATTTGCAGCAACTAAGAAGAATAATGTATAATTAAATTTCATTATTTCTATTTTTGTGCTGGTGTTTTATGATGTTGTAATTGATAATTAATTGGTTAAAAATTCACACAATTCTTGGGAGTTTCATGTGAGTATGACTGCTCGGTATTCAGCATTTATTAATTGAATAATGGGCTCACTGAAGAGACCTTTGTATATAGTCTTCTGTCATTACAGTGAGCTCTCAAAAATGGTGAATTAATCATTAGGCCTTTCAATAGTTTCTTTTTAAAGGAAAGCAGTGACAATATAATCATATCCTTTGTTGTTATAGCTATAATTGAGAGATTGTAATAACCAATTATAAGGATGGTCATTTTAGGAGCTCTGAAGTGTCAGTTATTGATAAATTTCTTTAAAACCAAAGCGTTGATTACACAGAACAAGTATTTTCATAGAAAAAAATATTAGGAGATGGGGAAGGAAGCCTGGAAAATTATTTTCCTCCTGCTTGCCACTTAAAAACAGTGCATGTTTATCCCTAAAAGCTGTCAAGTCTGATGTGATTTTGCTGCCCTTTGTCATAAGTACAAGTTCTCAAATTTTTCATTATTTTATCATCATTCTCCCCATTTTTTCCTAGTACCTTTTGCTAAATTGTTAGGGGGGGGAAATTAATAGAAAACCTCAGAACAAAAGAGTATTTTTTCACACTCTCTGCATGCTATTAAACAGAAATACTGTCAGATGTTAACATGCAAATCTGCGGTGCAGACTGTCCAGCTACCTCTGACCAAAGAGCCTTAGATGCATTCAAGCTGACCACTTCAAGGTATTCCTAAGTGTCTTTTTTTAACTGTTAGTGGAGCTGATTGGAAGAATGTGAACTGGAACTAAAAATAACCCCAGTTCAGTATTGATCCTCTCTTAACACGATCAGGAGAAAGCTGGGAGTCACCTCGTGTAGCAGGATATTATGTGAGCTCCAGCTTATGCTTCCAAGCAAAACCTGCGGTTCATTTTACACCGTGTCAGGTACTGCGATTCCTAAATGAGGCTTCCATACTAAAATGTAGCATTAAAGGCATAATGAGGAGATACCAATAAACTTTTTCAGGCCTTTACCATGGAGTTGTTGGGAGTCCTCTGTGCACTGTTGTAGATCTGGTGTCCTGCTTACAGCTCCTGGGATACAAGTGAGCTTTTGTTTCATGGGATGAGATGATGCCTTTAGGCCCCTTTTTTCCCTCATCCCCTTTCTCACTGGTGTTTTGCCGTGGAGAGGCTACAAAGACGCTTCCACTGCAGTCTGTGCACCTTTTATCTGTTGAGCTTAACATCTGATGGCTTTTCATCTCCTAAACCCACCACTCCACTGGAGCCAGTGGGAGCCAGAGCCCCTGGTGTCAGGGACACCGACCACGTGTAGTCTTTGGACGAATGTTTTCTATTGCTGGCCCTCAACAGCTTGGTCCCATGGAACTTCAGTGCCCATTCGAGAGAGGGGAGCGCAGGGCAGCATGCCCATTGCTCTCTCAAAGTGATGGATTTGGGTTTTCACCTATGTTGACATCCATCAAATAATTTGTTTCTGAGACAGTGGTTAGTAGGTCAGGAAAGACGGATAATACCCGCCTGTTCCTCTGCCCAGGCAGTTTGTTGTTGGCCAGCGTGCTGGAGCATGTGAATATTCATCCCGTGTAAACTTGGACCCTGAGTAATGTGGCCCTGGGTATTTTTATTAGGAGTGACTAATCCTTTTACAAATCCGGTGAGTTCTTTGCCCAGTAACATGCAGCCATGGTCAGTTGTACGTATGGTTTATTGCAGTGGCTGTGAAATCTCTCAGGAAAAACCAAACAAGCATCTTCCGATGAGTACAGGATACAATTTCAGTTTGTTTCTATGGTCAGGAGTCACAGCTCTTCTTTTTACAAATTCTGCATTTGTCTCGCTTCTTTTACTTGGGTGTCCTCTCCTATTTGCAACATTAGAAACAATAAATAGCAGTGCTGCTTTGACCTTTTTATTTTCTATTATGTGTATAGTGTTTATCAAATTAATCATACATGTTGAGGAGCATTTTTTCTCTTTCTTTGCCAATAATCTTTTTCATTGTTCTCCTGAGGATTTCTTTTCTCCCTGTTTCAACAGTGTACTACACCAGAAGTAACTAGAAAATATATCCCCTTATTAAAATATTTCTTTCTCTCTAAAATCTATCTCTAAGTGATGACAGTCTGTCTGTCTCCAGTCTGTCTTTTTCATGAGAGACTCCAAATTGGAATTGAGATTCCAGGTCAATGAGTTCCTGTTTCACTGTGATGGTGGTAAAACACAGCAACAGGTTGTCCAGAGATGGTGTGGAGTCTCCATCTTTAAAGAGATTCAAAACCCAACTGCACACAGTCCTGAGCAGCCTGCTCTAGGTCACCCTGCTTTGAGCAGGGAGGCTGGACTAGACAATATCTAGAGTTCCTCTCCAACATCAACTGTTCTATTTTTTTTTTTTTCCTCTAATTGCCACTTGTGTATAATAGAATGCCCTGGATTTAGTGTGTCACCTTGTTAGTGTCTAATTCTTATTTATATTAAGTCTTTTTGAAAATCCCAACAATCCCTATTACCTTTGACATTTGAAGTAATTTTATCAGTCTCCCTGTCATGGTCTGTGGTCACTATTCAATATAGGATCATCAGATAATTCATGTTGGAAAGGACCTCAGGAGGTTCCTAGCACAATCTCCTGCTCAAAGCAGGTCAGCTCTGAGATCAGAGCAGGTTGCTCAGCGCTATATCCAGTCTGGTCTTGAAAACCTTCAAGGATGGAGATGACACAACCTCTCCAGGCAACTTGTTCCTCAGTTTTTCCTTATGTCCAGTCTAAAACTCTGTTGCTTCAAATTGCTTCCATTGTCTGGCTCCATCTTCTCGATGACCTCGGTGTAGGTAGTGGCCGGCTGCTGTTAGGACCCCGGTACACCCAGGCAGTCTCCCATCCAAGTACTAAGTGTGCCCAACCCTGCTTTAGCTTCAGAGATCAGCCAAGCTCAGGCGTGTTGCATGGCATGGCCATAGGCAGATGTGAGCCACCGGTACTGCTGCTGTTTCATTTCTGGAAGAATTTCACTGTGAATCTGCTGAAAATTGCCCCCACATCCCTTCTCTGTTGAATACAGTTTAGCCTAAGTGATTTCCAGTCTGATGCAACTTCTCACCTTATGACAACCGAGCTTCTCTAGCAGCCTTTTGTAAAGGTTTTGTCAAAGGATTTCTGAAAGTCAACACTAATTACACATACCAGTGTTCCTCACTGCTAATTTGACACACTTCAAGAATTCTAATAGAGCCCATCAGAGACACAACTTCCCCTTGCAGAAGCCATGCTGCTTTGCCACAATGATAATTTGCCTGGTTAAGTGCTCTGTAGCTCTGCCACAATCAAAATTTACCTTTTCACGTAATTAACCAGTTCTGATGCAGGACTTTCTGGTCTCTCTTGATAAGATTTTCTCTCCCCTAATGTTTCCCTTTAAAAACAGACACCGCATTGCCTGCCCTCTAGTCTTGTGAGGCTGGAGCTGATTTGTCGTGGTAGGTCATGTATTTTTGGTAGCAGCTCGGGCAGTGTGTTTATGAGTTCCTGGAGAGTTTTGGGCGAGTGCCAGCCAGTAAAGACGATGTGCTGCAGACTGAAGTGATTTGGATGTTCCATGAGCGATTTTTTTGGTCCCCTGAGTTTTCATGTGCCTCCTCCATGCTGCCCATGCAGAAGGGCTCGGTGGGATCTCCCACCCGTCGCTGTGGAAGGACCGTGTAAGCAACGTTCCAGTTCGCTTCACTGCAGTTGTTGGCCTTTACCAGCAACTTTTTTTGGCGAGGTTTCAATGGTGCTTTCCTTGCCCACAGTAGTTTGTGCCAGTTTCTGGAAACTTTTGTTTCAAAGAGGCTTTTTCTGGCAGTATGGTGACCTATATACAAACAAATGCACAGCATGTTCTTTTGAGCTGGAGAAAGGCTTGCTAAGACATTCTATCTTCGGTTTGAAGAAATACCAAGTGTGTAACAATGATTTCCATGAAGAAGGTTGTGCAAAGTCAGCATAATACTGAATTCAGCAAAAAATTATGCGGTTTGAATTAACACTGTATAAAAGGCTTCCAGCCTGGCTTGCCTCAGAGTTCAGAGTTAATACCCGATCCCTGCTTTTCTCTTCTGGGGGGGGGAATGTTGAATTCTGCTAATTTTCTTGCTACTACATGCCAAAGCCCTACAGTGACCTTTTCTCTTTGCACTCTAAACCCTTTCCCCGTGAAAATGAACGATATACTTCCCAGTACAGGGTTTCACCATCTTGCCCCTGTCCTGCAGGATGAAGCCCTCTTGGAGAGGAAACACCTCATGCCTGGAGGTCATTCAGTCGATGGCAGATCGTGGAAAAGGGAAGACTGTAAATCACTTGTGTTGAAACATTAAAGCTGATAAATAGGTGATCCTGAGCCATAGCCCAGCCCCGGCTTCCCTGTGCGCAATGCAGGGCTCAGGGTGCTTCCTGGAGCAGCCAGGGGCACAGCCAGGGGAAGTCTGTGTTGGGCTGAGATTGCAGCCGCTGGCCAGGGCATCCACGCAGGCTCCTAGTGACTGCAGGAAGGGGCACGGTGTGGATCCACTTTCGGGAAGCCCCTAGGGTCACAATGGTAGCTAAAGACTGCTGGAGCCTTGGGAAAGCATGGCGATGTAAGCAGCTGGGTGGAGGTCCTTCCCAGGAGCATAGCTGGGGATCCGCTGGAGCAGAGGGTGCAATTTACAGCCCCAGCATCTCAGTACCACATCAGTCAAGTTTCCTAGCATAGAAGGCAGGCTCGCTCGCCAGCGGGGAAATACATGGTGGTATTTTCAGCACTTCACAGGGCATACAATGAATTTTTTTAAAAAATACACTTGATGAGAGCTGTAGTTAAAAAGTGGGAAATTACTAATTAGTAACCAAGTAATTCAGGGTTTGATTCACACAAATTACACTATTACTGTAAAAAAGGATTGCAATTTCAGGCAAGCAGTGTTTTTTGGGTTTTTTTTAAAAGGCACTGAAAATATAATTGATGTTCTGTTCATTACCTGCCAGGTTTCAGGTTTCTTGTACATTTTTTCATCATCTGAGACTTTACAGGCATAAGAAGTGCCTGGGGAAAAAAAAAAATGAACGCTTTCCCCTTTGCATTGTCATTTGCAACTCTCAGGTTTTCCCAGTAGATTGTTCTTGTAAACTCTTGCATTTCATAGCACGCAAGAGTGACCACTTAGAACATCATTATAACGCTATCGTTAGCATCAGAGTTCAGTTACACAGAAAGCTGTGAGTGGGATGAGGTAAGTATCATTTTCTCTTTTACCTTACCATAGTGCTAATAAAATGATTGCTGTCAATTCTTCTCGTTAGTCTCAATTTATGAGGGAAAAAAAAAAAAAGAATGCATTTTCTCCTTATTAAAAAATCCAACTGGTAGCATAAAAAAACCCACAGTATCTCCCTTACCTGTGTGCAGATTGATAAGCAGGTTTGTGTCATCTCTCTAGATATGAAGTCAGTGAAGGGCTAATGGATACTGGGTTGGCTGGTTGGGTTTTTTCTGTTCATGTAGGCATTTCAGCTGGGTACTCAGAAGCGTAGCATGAGTCAGCACTAAATACCGAAAATACCAGTAAAAGAGAAGCTGTAAGCATCCCATTAAGAATTCCAGTAATATTATAGTTTTGTAACGTTGGTAAAAAAAACTATTTTGTAGAAAGAGTCATCATAGCCACTAGCTTAAAAGTACTCCTATAAAGGTGGGAAGATGGAGTTATTTTTGAGAAGTCCAATAAATACTTACAAGTACTTACTTGTACAAGTAACAAGCAGATCCTCTTAAGTCCATTTTTGTCTAGATTATTAGTATCTTTTGAATGACACTGTAGGAAAATGGTACCCTGGTTTGAACGCATGGCAAGAGAAATAGCTTGAAGTCACGTTGTGTCCACATGTGTACCGGTATATTGTACTAGCAAAGGAAAATGCTGCAAAGAACCATGTTAAAAAGTAGCAGAGGAGGAATTTTACTTCCACTTTCTGCAGTGGTCAGATATTTGCAGTGCAGCAGTATTATACCAAAATACCCCTGGTCTGTTGCCCTTAGCCCTGTATGCCTCTGAATCTTATCTCTCAGAAGGCGGTTGTTGTTTGGAAAGATAATTCCTTAAAATACTTGAAGTTTTTGTGTTTACACAACTTTCCTTTTGGCAGCAGATAGAATACATACAAATAATCCTTTTTCCCATGTAAGCCTTAAAACAAGTGTGTTTGTTTTGTTTTGGGGTACAGTGTGTTCAGACACAGCACAGGCTTTTACAGTTTTCTACTCAGAGAAATTCAAATGGGAAAATAATGCAAAGAGGATTCAGTCTGGTGCTGGGCAGAGAGTTTTGGGTAAGAGAAGAATTATTTCAATGTGTCCAAGTGCAAAGCGAGGTCATGCAGTGTTGGGTGTTCGGGGAAGCTGACCCACCACCACCACTGCAAGTCCAATTCCCATGTTCAAAGGCGATGCTGGTTGCAGAAATTGCAGAACAGCCAGCAGCGAACTTCCTAGCTCAGACAGTTCTAACAGGTATCTTACATCCTTCCAATCTCTGCTCTGCTGTCAGGAGGGGGAGACTTATCTGCAGGTAGGAATGGCCCCAGCACCCGCATGCTGGCTGCCACCCGGGGTTGGACCTCCACACAGGTTGGGGGATTTTCTTGGGTCTGTGGGTCTGAAATCCAGAAACTGCTCTTTTCTCTAAATGACATTAAACTGCCAGTGAAGGTGTGTTGCTTTAGCCATACCTGGAAACGGATTTCTTCTAACCCACTAAACATCTTTGTCTCCCTCATAAGGCTTAAAATAGCTCTAATTCTGATTGAGAGATGAGGTCGCTGTAGTTAGTGGCTTGTCTTTGTCGGGTACAGTTCCACCTTGCCTTTCACTTGGGCAGAGGTCATCAGTGTAAACACACAGCGCTGCCTGTCTGCTGGAGAATAGGCTGGGGTTTTGAGGGTTTTTTCCCTTAATCTGAAAGTAACAGAAGCAGGCACAAAGCCCTTTTTTCACTATTAGAAGACCCAACAGTCACTCTTGCTTTTTTTACTAAAATATTCTAAAATTTCCCATGTCCCCATGTTATTGCCTCTACTAAATCGAAAATCGTAGATGCATAGCAGGTGGTTGAAGGAAAGCACTTTGCAGTCCATCTAAACTCTACTTTGGTTTTGAGGGGGGAAGTCAAGGCAGGGGTAGGTAATCGAAGCACGGCGGAGTGAAAGCCGGTGGCAACAAACGCCCTTCCCTATACCTTTTCTGAGCAACTTGCTCGGATTTAAGAATTAATGGGCTGCTTGGCTGTGGTCCTGGGGTATCCAGAAATCGGGCAGCATCCCGCTGCGCCGCATTCACCCAGCGGCTTCATTGCTCCTCACCGCCTTTTTTGTGTTTTCTTCCTCCCTTCTCCCCTGCAGGGTGTGAACGGCATGTCTGTGGATGAGAAGACTGACTCCCCCATGTATGTGTATGAGTCAACGGTGCACTGTACCAATATTCTCCTCTGCTTAAATGACCAGCGGAAGCAGGACATTCTCTGTGACGTGACGCTGATCGTGGAGGGGAAGGAGTTCCGCGCCCACCGGGCTGTGCTGGCTGCCTGCAGCGAGTACTTCTTGCAGGCCTTGGTAGGGCAGACGGAAAATGACCTGGTGGTCAGCCTGCCGGAAGAGGTACAGTATGTCGCCGTGCCCCCGCCGTAAACACGAGCCCCCTCCATCCCACGCGGCGAGGAAGACCTCCGTGGTCTGCTAAGGTGGCCAAGGGGAGCGCAGCGTGGGTGTCGGTGCCTACCATGGCATGGCTCTGGATGTGGTTTTTGTGTTTGGGTGGGTTGCGAATCACTGAAGGATGGACATGTTCACGCCACCCTTCGTCACCAGTGGTAACTCCTAATGGTTACGGCAGCAAAGCTCTAAGATGCTTCAGCTCGCCTTTCTCGCCGTCGCCAAGGGAGTCATACCCAAATGCTTAATTACCATAGCCTTGTTCAGGGCATTATCAGGACCTTGATATTCTTCTGCTCTTCCAGACGGAAAATTTGAAAGGGGTGATTTGGCTGCTAGACGGCAGGTTATTGTTGAAAAATCATTTGAGCTGTCATGTTGTTGGGAGACTCATTGCTGTCCACCCCTCTCCGGCAGCTCATATCTTCGTCCTCCTCTTTCCCCTCTCCTGCACCTCATTCAGCCTTGCTTCCTGTCACCTCCCCTCACGACAATTTTGGGTTTTAACTGCTTCGGGCTGCGTGTTTTCCACTGAGAAACCATGAACGCGGTCTGCCAAAAAGCAGGGTTTTTCTCATGCGGCATGGCTCCCACAGCAGGAAGCCAAGGGACGTAGAAAATACATACCTCACTGGAAAGTTTACTTTATTTTACCACAAAATCTCACAGGCTGGCTTCCACCCCCACTGTAATTTCCTCACAGCCAAACGGCCGTGACAACACAGCTACCATAGGGCACGCCAGTGGCTTTGCTGCCCACAGAGGGGAGACGTGCCTGCTGGCCAGGGCTGCTGTCCTCCGCTGCCTTGGCACTGCCTGCCTGGCATCTCCAGCTGGGACGGGCAACACGAGAAGGGTGGAGATGTACCCAAGACACGGGACAGCAGTCGTTCAGTGGGGAGGTACTCTGGCATACAGAGGGTTTTTCACCATCATTTGCTTAACACCCATGAAGAAGCACAGTGTGTTTTTAAATGATGACAGGTCCTGAAGTGTCACACACTGTTTTTCCCCCTCTGGTTTAGCTCTCCAGAGACTTCAGCATCGTCGTGATGTTGTCACAGCACAAGTTGAAGAGCATTAGAAGAAGTAGGTCACCGGGTGTGACTTCATGAGTCTTGACACTGAATATTACTCATGAAGAAATTTCAACCCAGACATTTTGCATAGGAGTCAGAGATAACGCAGAGGACGCGCTAGGATGCACACTATGATTCTGCAGTGTCCACTAATAATTTCCAGTGGAAGAATCAAGTCTCAGCCAGTGTCACATAGCTTTCGCACCGCACAGCAGGGGCGGGAGCAGAGAGGTGATAAAACATGCCCAGGGTACATCAGGTACAAAGAAGCGGGAGAGTATCAGCGCACTTCTACAAAGCCTTGGTGAGACCTCCATGTATGATTCAGGTCGTGTTAGATAAAGAAAAATAATTGAAATTCAAATAAGCATATACAAGAGTAACTGAGATGTTCAGAAGAAGTAGCCTGACCTAAAGGAGAAGAGAAGACCATGGCAGGTTCATACTGCTGGTGTGACAACTGCCACATGCTACAGCTTTGTGTAGGCAGAGGAGATGAAACAGCTGAGAGGAGGAGTTTCTCTTTAATACTAAGAGACAGTGTTGACACAAGCATTGATTGGTTTCAACTGGCTTTTAGTAAAAGTAGATTGGAAAATAGCAGATTTCTAATAGCAGCAGCAGTGAGGTGCTGAGTCACAGGCCAGTGGAAGGAGCAGGGTGGTGGAGGGATCGTGATGCATCTGCACTTGGTGACCCAGTCCTATGTTTCTATGACACTAAAGATTTAAAACACAAAGGTTTGTCTTTCTATGTATTTTATGTGAGATACTACATGGAAAAAATTCCTCCAGTCCAGCCATAAATGATTTCTATTTAAGTGAATCTCCTTTGGATAAATGAAGTCTTGGAGTTTTACATTTTAGAATATACCTCAGTGAAAGATCAAAAAGTTTTAGTGACTTAGGGTTACACTGGCTGCTGTTACAGCTCCAGTGAAGTCTGTGGATTTGCAGAAGCAGTGAATCTAGTTCTTAAGGTTTTTCCCAGTACTCTGAAATTGTCACACTTCACCTAAGACCACCACTGTTATTTTGCCACGTGCTTCTATTAGTTGCAGAGCACCAGGGCTTTAACTTTGTCATCCTGGAAAAGAACTCTCTTAGCCTATTAAATAGATACCTACAGTTACCAATGCTTACTTGTACAGATATTTTCCACATGCAAATTAATTGCCGTTAACTGCATTGAATCTAATTTGCTCAGTGGCTACTTTATTTGAATAGCTATATGTGAGGTGGTCAGTTAAATTCCTCACAAATGCTAGTCACTTGGGGTAAAGAGAGCTGCCTGATGCACTTTGTTATTTCTCAATTGTTCCTTGGTTAAGGTGCACCTCTCTGCTTCTGGGGTTGCTCTGCTTCAGAGTGCCGGGCACTTTGGTAGGTGCCCGTGCGTAGATATGGGAAGTGCTTCCAACAAAGAACAGTGTCGGAGCTCCCCGTGAAAGGAACTGAAACACTCCTGGTTTTTAAGATCTGATAGAGCAGGGGAAAAACCATCTTAGTTATATAGCATTAAAAGAAGTTAGCAGGGTCTTTTTCAGTTCACAAGCTAATGGCTCTTCCCAAGGCTGTTGTTTTTAGTCCATGGTCTGCAGAGCTGTGGCAGCCCATGAGTTATTTCTAAAGGTATCTGTGAAAACTGACTTAATCTGTCATGTAGGGGGTTATTCCTCCAGTAGAAAAGTTTCAGACAAAAGTTGAAAGTTAATGTCCTGAGCCAATGCTTTTTTTAGGCTTAGAGACAATTTATGTTGGCATATAGTTATTATAGAAAAACAAAGATCGAAAATAGTTTTTAAATATAATCTTCACAGTTCAAAAATTTTGCAAAGGTGACAATCACTGCTAAATTAACGAAGATATTTTTAAGTCAGCCATGCAAGCATTGCATTTTAAATTCTGGCGTGGTTTGAAAACTGCTAAAGTATGCAATTGTGGAGAAAGGGCATTATTATTATTATTATTATTTCTCAAAGGTTCGATGTTGGAACTGGATAAAGCTTTATATATAAAGCTTTTACACTCATGTAATGGTGTGAGGGAGCTTAACATCAGAACAAAAGAACTTATTTTTGATTATTCAAAGCAGTAAATCTGCCTCTGAAGTCTGAATTGCAGACTTTTTTTTCCTTCATAGCATGTTGGGGTCTGTTTGTTAATCTGGCATCCAGACATTGTTAACTGTTGTCGAGCTGAACAGTGAACAGATGTTTTTTACATTATTTCTTGTTTATATCCAATTACAAGTGAGAGCAGTCTTTATGATATGCCAGTCATTTCAGTAGGGAGACATTGTGCACACACAGAATTGAGACTAGTTGAACTTACAGGGTTTTAAACTGCTGCGAAACCTTGTGTTCGACATTTCAGGTCAGTTCAAGCGTGACTTAATGTGCCTCAGTTCAAACCTTTTCCTAATCAACTTAAGCTAAGTCAGTACGGAGCTAATTCTGCACTGATTGAAGAGTTTCCATAAACCCTTTTGTACTAGCCTCGGTAATTTGATTTTGTACTACAGCTTTTGTTAAAGCAACCTATTTTAGTGTGTAGATAAATGCTTGGAAAAACAGCCACGTAAGAACAAGGGCTCAGATGTGGCAGTGGTGTGTGAAGTCTCAGCCCTCAGAGCAGAGTTAGAGGAATGGAGTGTGTCAGCTGCCTACAGCTAATAAAAAAGGACGCCGTTAGCTCTTCACCTCTACGCTTTTCTCTTCATTTGCAGTTTTTAGTAAACAACAAGAACCTTGCCTGCTTTTCACCCAGAGTATCTTTCAGCAATTGTGCAGTTTTCCTCCAGCAGCTGCAGTTAAATGTAACCCAAAATTATTATTTTCCAAGAGCTGAGTTTTAAGCTGTAAAGTTACTCATTCACTCCATACCCCTAACTGTTGTTTTCTTTTATTTAATCACGAAAACTGGTCTTCCTTCCTTTAACAAGGCACTTAATTAAGCTTTTAATTCATGATAAGAAGTTAAATGGCACTTATGAGGCTTTTTTAATGGTTTCCACTTCCCATCCAGATTACAAAAAAAGGTGTGATAGAGAGAGAGACACGGCTGTCAGCCAGGGCTATTGTAGGTCATGCCAATATTAGCTGGCAGCAGGCCATTATCCAATTAACATTGCTTCATCGCTGCAAGTAATAGCTCTCGAGTAGATGATCGAGTCATTCATGCTGTAGTGATACTCTGCTTTACTTGAGAAGGAGCCAGTGCTTCGTCAAACAGGCTTTTTATTCGCTATTATTACCTGCCTGGCTTTCTTCATAGAAGTGCACAGCAAGTCTATATGGGCAAGCTGAAAGCTGGGCGCTGGACAGAGGAGCATCATCTGTGCAAACACGTTATTCACTTGGTTTTCTGAAAGCTGAGGTTGTAGTTAAATGGTGAAAAGACAGAAACAGCAACAACAAAAACAACCCTTCAGTTGCATTAGATTCCTACAGCTTAGAAATGAGATTCCCAACCTTGCTTGCGTTTTTTTGACTTTGGAGTGTACATTTGAAAAAACCTTCACCTGGTCATTCCAGCCATGAGAGCACCAAATGCCTTTCTCTGTGGTGAAGTTAAACACAGGTCTTCTGAAGTAGTAGACCAAGCTTTCTCTAGCACTGGTCTGATACTGTCCTTTCTGTTATAAAACCAACTTGCTTCTCAAGTAGGTTGGTTAGTTTTACCTGTAACCCTCAAATTTCTTGAATCTGTTTCAAAGAGTGGTTACTGGTGACTTTTTTCAGTGCAATGGACTATCTGCTGGAAATGTTGCCTTCCAAAAGGATTAAACGGAGTTGTCTGTGGCTTATAAATCTTCCAAGGGGCAAAGGGAAGCAGCATCTCTTTTGGAAAGAGGGGGTGGGATGTGCTTGGGGATCTTTTTTGTTTGTTTATCCACACAGCTCTTCTCTTTGCTATTAAGAGAATGATGTTCAAAGTAGATCTTAGCACACACCACGGGCTGAATTTCTCTGTGTTCTTACTGCTTTACTGCTCCTTGACGGCTGCTGCGAAACCTGCCGTTTCCCCACGAGGTCTAGCCCTGTGAAATCTGTCATCTGCTTCTTCAGTTGACATGGGTTAACTCCCTCACCTGGTTAATCTTTGCAAGGAGAGAGGCAGGACGGGACCTCGATTTGGATTCAAGGCTGGCAAAAGCTGAGTGTGTTGGAAAGCGAAGGCATGCGGCACCCTGGGTGGGTCTGAGCCAGGCATCTAACATTAGTATGGCTTGTAGCTGACAGGGAGGAGAAATACTGGCAGCTGCTAACCATCCATGCCAACCCGCCAGCCTGAGGGAAAAATGCTGGGAATTAGCCAACGAAAGATGATTGCGCTCAGGAGAAAATCAAAGGCAGGATGTAGGAGGTCAACTATTACGTACCCTGCTGGCTAAAGGCGATTACTATTCCTTTTTATCTCTCTAGAAATAAATGATATTCTCTTACTTTGTCTCTTTCCTTTTTGTGTACTGTGTATATGTATGAATATAATATCTTTAAAGAATGCAGGGACTGAGCTGGGAGTGCTCTGCACAGGCAGTTGGAGTGGAAGAGGTGATAAATGTGGGAAAGAATTCTTCTGCTTGGAAGTTTGTTTCCCAGCTGGAGGGATGTTATTACGCAGTAGGGAACAACAAAAGACCCTTTTTCTTTGGCACCCCAGAGATGTATTAGGAGTAGCTAAGGTTAGTTCTTAGAGAACGGGAAGCATTAATGTGGCTTTCTTTTTACATGACTGTATCAGCCATTGATGTTCCTCACAGCACTGGCCAGAATTAATTCTGCTTTGGCTCAGGAGGCAACAGTGACCTGAAAGCCTTCCCGAAAGCCACCACCGCCTTCATTCGCAGAGCTTTTTGTAGTGGCAAGAGGTTGTATCCATCAGGCTTCAAATAAAGTCAGGCTTCAAACTCATTTACCCTTCCACCTCACCTCAGCAATGCCGCTTCAGTGAGTCCATATGGATGGAAGTTGGGTCTTTGGTTTCCTAAATTGCTCCTAGGGAATGTGTTATTTTTCATGCTGATTCACAGTCCTGACACCGACCGCACAGAAGGATGACTGGAGGCTGTGGATCTGTAGAGAGAGTAAAACTGAGCATTCGGGTACTTTTTGAGGTCTTATGTGACACTATACTAATTCAGGAGAAACCGTGAGACAGAAATGCACGTTGTTTTATGTGCGTTGCATATGTAGCACAGTACAAGGTACAAATGACATATTTTGTTTCTAGCAGGTGAGCGATGAAACAGAAATGAGACCATCAAGGTGTGATATGAAATTCCAACCATATCTCACTGCAAAAGCTTCCGGCACTGCCTGATTTTTCACACCTCAAGTATGATGAGGAAACTAGCCACATCCTTTTCATTCCGCGTGGTGTAACTTCCATTATTTTCTGATGAGGGCTGTCTCGCTCTTGATAATTCTTCTCCGATCTTTTCCAGTGGGAAAAGTGAAATACAGCTCTGTTGTGTTGTGGGGAGAGCTAGCCTTAAAAAAGCGAAATAAAAGCCGTGCATACATGCATGTTAAGGGGAGAAAATCTTGCAATAACTGCTTTACCCTCCCTTTGGCAGTAGTTGTACTATTTATTTATTTATTCGAGTAAGCATATAAAAATGTACTGTCGAAGGGGATATGGAGATGAATGTGCAGAATGAAATTCACCACCGCGATAAGTGGACTCAATTTCGTTGCCTTTGTTAGACTCCTGCCTGCCACTAGTGCTAAATAGGGCTGATTGACTGTGATTGCACTCATTATTGAAAAGGCAGTTTGCAGTGTGGAAACTTTCTTGCTCAAACATGACAAACATAATCTAAAATGTAAAAGATGTTCTGAAGAGTAAGTCCTAGAAGTAGACTATGAAGGGCGTAAGCAGAAGCAATAAGCACATGTAACAGGAGGTGTGGTTTTTTGTTTTTTAAATTTGGGGGTTTTTTTGCTGTATTCAAATATATAGGTGGGCATGAATGGAAACAAGGTGGCTGAGCCATGACTGCACCTCAACACTGTGAGCACTCTGGCCCTGCAGACTGAAAGATCTCCTCTCCTCCCCCTCCGCCTTTGATTCTCTTACCTTTGCTTTTCTCCCTCTAAAAAAGCTTTGAATTTCTTTAATGCCAGCAGACTACGTATCTGCTCTTTTAAGAGTCCAGAAATACAGGCTGAGCATTTGCCATTTGAATAAACAGACAGATAAGGCCCAGATAAGACACCCCTCAGCTTCACCACATCAGAGACCACAACTTGTAAGGTACTTTCTGATCCCAGTACCAAGCTTTGTTTCGTTAGCGTTCCCAAGACGCAAAGAAGATAAGGTTTTATCTCTGTATAGCACTTTCTGACAAGGATTCCCCAGTGAATAATGTCAGACTGACTGTTTTTCTCAGCTACCAGTGAAATTGAGCATGTTATGGGGTGGAACATGGCATGTATTCAAATGATGCATTGCAGCAGTCAACAAACATTAAGGCTAGGAAGTATAGTTCAATTTGGAAGTGAAATACAGGTTTTAGGTGAGCAGAAGGCAATTGAATCGTACTAGGATTTGGGAATGAGATGCTCTTTGTGAATTCTACGGGCAGGCTGTTGGGTTTTTTAGAGAAAAAAGTAGACACACTTTCTGTTACATGTTCGATGCAAGCTCTGAAGAGAGAAATGGCTGGTTTATTCCAGGACTTTTGTGCAGCACTGAATTTTCATCTGTCCCACTTTGATGGGAGGCCGTCAGCAAACACCTCCAAGTCCCAGTGCATTCTAACACTACTAAAAGCTGTGTCCTTGGGCACTTTATTTACTTTAATAAAATAAGTAAATAGGAGCAGCTGTACTTGATCAAACTACAGATCCATCTAGCCCAGGCTTGGTTTGTTTTAAAAATGAGATTTAATTTCTCTGAAAGAGCTTGAGAGGAGGTTTGTGTGGTTGTTTAAAGACTTAAATGAAAAGAAAGTATCAGGCATATCTCTAGGAAACGTGTTTTAATTTACTGGGAAAAGATACCATGAGAGCCACTGGCAGTTGCTTTGAAGCCAGATTAAAATCAACAGAAAATTTGGTGTGTGTTTTTAGCAACAAACTGCTCAGTGATATGTATGACTGCACATTGTTTCATATCTGTAAGGCAAATGGCCTTGGAGAGGGACGAACTTTAGACACCCCTAAGTTTGGTGCTCAGTACAGATATAGTTAAGTGGAATTTAAGGTCCTAGGATAACATAGATCAGATTTGCTAATAAACCTTTCTGTCCTTCACTTTGCTTAATCTGACCTTATAAGAGCGGATGGCATCAAAGTGTGCATATAAGTGCAACTGTCTGTTTCCTGCACACAGAAGTATTTGAAATCTTTTATTTTTTTAATTTTTGTTTTTTATTTTGGGATTTTTTTTTTTCCTTAAAGTTTGCACGATGCATCTTTTGGGTCACTTAAGAGCCACTGATGGAGGCTTTAGAAGGCTTTGTGGAGAAGAGGACGTTAATTCATAATTGAAATGGCACCGGGAGTTTCTTGCCATGACACAGGGACTGCTGCTAGCCGGGGGGGTCCGCAGTTAAAATAGCCATAGCTGGGCTGAGAACAGCAGAGAATCACGGTACTAGCACTTTCATTAAAACCGATATATAAACAAGGTGTCACCAAACAGTTGGAATTGAGAGGTATCAGCTCTGAAGTTAAATAACGGTAACACAAAACCTTCAGCAATAGATTTTTGAGGTCTCTTGTGGACAAATAAAATACTGTCATCACCTCTCTGTAAATGCTGGGGTGGAAGCTGATGCATCAGATGGGAATTACAGTGCAGGTCTGTGCATCAGGTCAGTGATGATTAAATCACCTTGTGTGAACCACTCAGCTATGTTTACCTCTCTCTAAACTCTCTGGTTCACATTAACTCACACGGAGGTGAACAGACTGACCCACAGCTGGCATAGCTGCTGGTCCCAGAGCAGCCCATGTATCTGAATCTGGAGCTTCCAGCTTATCACTCCTCAGCCAGAGTTTCAGTCTCATTTTCTTCCCTCTGTATCTTTTAAGCATGCAGGAGGCATTGAGGGGATTTTCAGACTAGTTGCAGCATTTCTTAAGATGAATGGGGTAGGATGGAGCCACTCGCTGTCTTATCTGACCAATTGGTCCTGGGTGATAGATGGGCTCTACCCTGTGTCCTCTGCCCACTTTTCCTGCATCACCCCTGAGGTCCCATGCAGTGGCATCGATAAGGTCTGCTGAGACTACCACATCCAAGTAGAAAGTAGACTTGGAGGCATGGAACAGATCAGAAAGAGTCTGTGAAACGCTACAAAGACTTCCAGTCCATTGTCAGGAGACTGGGGCACTTTGAAGATGCTTATTTAGGAATTTTTGCCTAAATGACAGCACTGTTGCAGACCCAGGTTCAATAAGAAAGTCTTAATTTAAAAAAAATAAAATCTTGATACTTAGAGGAAGATTTAAATTTTTTCCTGTATGTAGCTTTCGGACATCTCATCTATCCCAAACAATAGGTGAGTAGATGGTAGATGGGAGCTGTGGATTTTCAGGTCCCCAAAAACCAGGCACCTTTGTTTTGGTGTTGAAGCAAACATATTTAGTTGAAGATATATTTGGGTTTGGTAAGGCATGTGCTCCACATCATTCCCTACAGCAGCAGCTCATCATTTCAGAAGAACACTTTAGAGAAATGGAAGTGTACAGACTTACTGTAAGAAGTGCAGAGAGGTTTGCCAGGTGTAACCCAGGATGGATTCAGTGGTGGCGTTGTATTCTCAGTGCTTCCTTCTGTTCCTGCAGTCTCAGATGTACTTCCCGAGGTCAGGGCTGAGGTGGGTTTGTCGGGGTAGTAAAATAGAAAGGAGACCATCCAAATAAATGGATTGGCCCAGAAGCGGACCTGAACAATGCTGATATTTTGAAGAGGTGTGGGCATCCAGTCCATCAAACACTTCATAATACTTTACTTGAAGTTTGCTTGCTTTGAATTGTGATAGGACCAAATTCCCTAGTCTGTGCATATACCTTTTACTTTATGTTCCCAGCATGGGTGGGGATGCAGTCTGTAGTAGTGTTTCAAGGCAAAAAGAGTAGATTTAAAGAAAAAACTTGTCCACGCAAACTTTACCAGTACAGTTCTCAGTTTCAGAAAAAAATGCTTTTGATGAAGTGGTCCAAGATTTTCATCAGACTTGTCAGCTAGGAGGCTGAGGCTACATTTACGGCTGTGTAACGCTTTTGCTTGTGGGAAGTGTGTTGGGTTTTTGCTTACCTTTGTAATTCAGACCTGTAGTCCTCTGTTTCAAGGGCCTGCAGCTAATAAGAAACAAGTCTTAAACAACTCTGAAAGCAAAATATCTTTCCATCTCTGACCACACAGCAGTCGTACAACATGCCTAGCCACCTCTCTCTCCAGATACACAGGCAGCCTTCAAAGAAAATTTCCCTGTCAGGGGATTCTTGGTCAAGTAAAAACAAAATAAGCTCAAGTTATTTCCTGTTTCTTTCAAAGGACAGGGTTGGAGCCGGTAACCTTTCAAGACAGGAAAAAGCTGGGGAAAGACAAGTCCTGACAAATTCCCTTCTGCTTTCCACAGAAGACTAGTGCTCATTTCTGCTTCCGGAAGGGGAAGCTGGACTTAGGTGGATGGGTCTCCAGCCATTCCATCTGCCTGTTGAATTGAACTATTTTTTAACTTTCTTTTTATCTGACTGCAGATTTCCATGTTCCCCCATGGATGGCTTTCTGCATACGGCATTTTTGTCTGGACATAAAGCCAAATCAAGCAGCTTCTGTGTCTTCCTTGAACTTGTGAGTTTTCAGGAGACTGGGCACATCAGACCAAGGCTATGTTTTAAATGTCTGAATTAATTTGTCAAATGCAAGGCACAAAAAAATAGAGAGTTGCCTGTGATTTGTAAGACCTATCTATCCTTGTAAGTTTTGCCCAGTTTATATAAGCAATAGCCATTGAGGACAAATAATATCTGTACCATTGTCCAAGGAAGTGAAGAATGAAGAGGTGTCCATGACATATATAGGCATTGGGGCATTCTACAAAGAAACTTGTTCACATTTATGAAGTCATCATAGCATTCAGAAAGCACAAAGTGTTGCTTTCAGTAGTGGCAGAAACCTTTAAATCAATAACTCCTTTTCTTCGTCCCCTGTCTTCAATGTATCTTGCAGTTGGAGGACTGAGAACATCCAGTAAGAGCTACCTCAGGCTTGGTTTAGTTTTGCTTCCTTTTCAAAGATGAGCCTAATCCTTCTCTTACGTGATTTATTTCACTATTATGCATGAACTTTCCAATTGGAAACCTCAGTTGAGAGGGCATAGGCAGGTAAATTGTTAAAGACAAGCATTTGATCACATTCTGGCCTCTGTCTTCAGCTGGTGGTGCACAGCTGAGGTGACCCTGGCGGGAGCTGCTTTCAGGACTGCTGTGCTGGACCTCCTCCAAGCAGCTCTGTAGAGCAGATGGGCGCTGCACACCGTAAGCTGCTCTTCACAGCGAGCTCGGAGGGTTTCAAGTCAATCCCAGCCTCGGGGGCCCACACTGTTTGCATCATCTGCTCTTGGACTCTCAGCTTAGTTCTCAGATACAGTTTTACTCTGAATTATTTGGTGAGGTTACAGTCCAGTTCTGAAACCGGTTTTCTGAAGAGGCATTGCATAGCTAAAGGAGTGTGAGAATTCATGGTCATTTCTCGTCATTGTGCTTTCTACCTCTTGGTTGAATGGTAAGGTGGTAGTAAAGACCTCTCTAAGTATTCTCTTTCAGGAATGGATGTTTTACTCTTAACTACACTTTTCTTTTCCCAAACTGCTCTGATTGCAAATAGAGGAAAAGAAGGGGTCAGGTGTCATATGTGTTCTTGAGAGACTTCAAAGGTGTCGTTGCAATTGTAAAGAGGGGAAGAAATCAACATCGTTATAACTATTTGACCAAATTATTTCCCTCCCAATATTAAAATTTCTTAAAGCTGAGGTTTTCATAGGGCCTTTTTGTAACTAATTATCTGTGCTATCTTTTTTTTATTATTATTTAAGGGAAGGGAGAAAGTCATTCCATTTGCAGCTTGCAACCCTTGTCCGTCTGTCGGACAGATGTATATTTACAGGAGTTAATGAATGCCTGTTTCTAATTTCTCCCCTTAGAAAAAAGGTTACACCATTGTTTTCTTTGGAAAGCTTTTGGACCAGCTTTCTTTTGTGTGTTCGTGCCATTTTTTGGTACCATGCCACGCACCCTGTTGAGACTTTAATAGTGATCGAAGGAACAGAAAGAGATTTCGAGGTTTGGAGATAAACCCTGTTCACACGGCTAAAATGCTGTAAAACCTTCGCAGCAGTCTGCTGGAGAGTGGATAGAGAGCTGGGCTCTGTATTGTATGCTCCCTGTGCCCATCTCTGCTGGGCTAAAACAGCTTCTGTCCTGCTGCCTTTGAACACAGGGGTCCTCCAGCACCAAATGCGGGAAGGACTTGAACTCTACTTAGTCTTCAGGATAGCAGCCACCCCTAGGCAGGCTGGCATTTCCTCACCCTCTTTATGCATGTAGAATTGGCACGTAAATGCTCTTGCTCAATCCCATCAGCTGTGTATCATTCTATTCTGGGGAAGGTGAGAGCAGTGCTGGAAATGATGCAGCTCCAAAAGGTATCAGCTTTACTCCTTTTACCGCCCAGAGTTTGTCCTCGCCTTAGTTTGTATGGTAGCTACTGTAGAAGGGGGAAGCATCACTTTTTTAAAAAACGGAGTGCAATGAGAAATGCCGTGGCTGCCCATCGAGTGAACGTATTTGTCATTTGGTGTTTATATGGCTGATGAGCTCTCTGCACTTCACCAGTGCTCTGTTTTGCCACGGTTTTTTAAAGGTCCTTGGGAAGCCTTTACGGCAAATGAAGTAACCTTGGCAAGGTCCTGCGTTACACCGTGCCCTGCCCAGCATTCCTGTAGCTCTTGCCATTTCCTGCCCCTTACAACACGGCTGTGGCTTTGGACAGCAAGTCCGTTTTGTATTTCCCAAATGAATGATGTTTAAGATGTCTTTATCTGCGAGGGTTTTTACTGCGTGCTGTGTATTTGCACAGGGGCGAAGGGATTTTTGCTTTGTGTGGCTATGTGCTGTTTCATGGCTCTGTTTTATTTCCTCTTTTATCCTCCTCCCTCTCTGTCTTCTACCTGAAATGTTAAATTAAATCTAACATAGCGATGTTTAGACAGAGGCGGCACTTGGCTATGCCAGTTCCCCAGTGGCTTTAAACTGCTGGCTGCAATACTGCAAACAAATTCAGACCCTGGCTTGGCCAGCAGTTCCCCCCAGCTATCTGTGTGTTCGCTCTCCGGGCTTTTTTTTACCTACGCTATTGGAGACTGCGGAGTCACAGCCTATGTCTCATTGTTATGCGTGGATGGGAAATATTCCTGTACTTATTTGCATTCATTAGCTGTTGGTAGTTCCTCTGTTGAGGTCTCTAGCCTTGTTTTTACAGTGCTTTTGGCAGTGTTTCTGCACTTGGTGTGTGAATTTTTATGATCTGTTGCATGTTATTCATGCAATTTCCTGCCCTGTAATGGTATCAGTTTTCCAGACACAGAGGAATACAAATGAAAACCCAGGAGCCTGCATTAGCATAAAATGTCCCAGTTCTGTCAGTTTGATTAATTTGTCTCTTTGTCTCCACTCTATATGATAAGTGCTATTAATGGTTGCAACACTTCATATGTCAAAGTCTTTCTTCCTAATGACTTGAAAATGTGGTTTATTTCCCCCTTTTTTGTATTATTTTTCTCATTTAGCATTCCACTCAAGTATAGATTTATGCCATGCTCTTTCATTATCTTACTGGTTGCAGCACTGGAGTGATTACATATGGTGTAGGGTATGAGCAAAGATGCGATCCCAGGGGCAGCAGCTGCTGATGCAAGCTGAAAATAGATCCAGCGTATGCTCAGCACTTTTCCCAGAGGTCTTTTATTTATTAGGAACAGTCTTGGTACAGGACAGCTCGGACTCTCATTTAGCAAGATGACTTTTTGCCTTTCAAGAACAGTGCAATGACTTTGCTCTATTTACTGACTGCTGTGTAATTTTTTTTCACTGCCTCCTATCGAAGCACTGACTTTACCTAACATAAATTGTAATATAATCCTGATTTATAATGAAGTCAAGAAACGACAGGCTCCATTTGAAGTAATGGAACTTGACAGATCTAAGGTTTAAATTAAATAATCCTATTTGTAAGACAGCATTTGTACACGGTACACTGATTTAAAGTGAACTTCAGTTCTTCAGCAAATCCTTTACCATTCTCTCTGTTTTGCCTTCCATAGGGACGTTTTGGGGAACAAAATTCATTTGGAGAGAGCATGTTTGTCTTTGTAAACATGTGTGGAACAATACATCGGTTTCTTTCCCTTAGCAAAGAAGTTCTCATAAATTGTTTCACAGAACAACTCTTTTTAATTAAAGAGGAAAAAATAATGTAGATGGCTTATTCAGGGCAAGCCATGTCTAACCTGCTTCGGCAGCCAGAAGAGGCCAACTGCTGAGAATGAGGAGAGGGAGGATGCTGGAGGGGAAATAGTGAGGACGGCTGCGGCTTGACTCTTCCCCTCCCAGGAGCAGAGGTCCATCCTAGCAGTGATTTAAATGGTGAGAGAAGATCACCTCCTCCGAGCCATCCTTCCCCCGCACTGGCAGAGGGGGACACACGAGGATGACGTTCCCTCCTGTCTCCGCACCCTGCATTTCTTCCTCTGTCACCGCCATACCGATGTGGGCAACAAGAGCCCCTGGGGGGGGTGTGGGGCGGGGGGTGTGCAAGTGCAAAACGAAAGGTGGTCTCGCCGTGGCCAGCTGCTCGGAGCTGGCAATAAGCACAGAGAGGGGGGTTGGTGGAACAAAAGGCTTGTAAGCAAGGAAAAGGGACCAGGCAGGGAGCATGAGACGCTGGAGAAATGATGGAAGAGAGCACAGAAAAAGGGCAGTGAGATAAAACCACTAAAGGATTTTTCTGGCGTAGATTGAGGGAAGCCACTTTAGAAAATGCCCATGTCCGTTTTCTCTCACTCAGCATTGCGTTTTTGCCTTCCTTTCTGGTTGCATGTAGTTGCTGCTGCCCCTGTCTGTCATCTTTCTAATCTTCCTTCATACCTGGCTGAGATGTGGCCCTTTCCCCAGGAGCCTGACAGACGCCCTCACCCTGGGCCAGCCTTGCATGCTCAAGCAGAAACGGCCCAGCTTGCCTATTCAGCTTGATAACATGCCTCGTACTAACCATGTCACCCTGCTGTCACCCCGAATCATCAACTTTCCCCCAAGCCCTGACAGACAACATGTCGCTTTCACATCCGTTGCGTTCGGGCAGTGTCGGCTGCCCTCAACACGGGGGGCTCGGGCCAGCAAACGCTCGGCGCGGCCCACACTGCTTCCCCGCCGGCAGCCTGCCCCAGGCCTTTGCTTGCGTCCCTCCCTGTCGGTGGTCAGGTCTGTTGCGGTGGCCTGGTAGGGAAGAGCTGAACAAAGCGGGGGCTTTACTTGGCACTTTCCTGGGAAGACATCTTTAACTAGGGCTGGGTAGTTACTAATCCACAGGGCCCTGCTCAAAAGGGGGTGGCCTCTCCCGAATCGTGGCTGTGAGAACGGGCTGCCTGAGCTGGAGCTTCGGCGTCATATCTGCCCTGCAGTGAGTGTTTTCAGGCCCAGGTAGCTTATTTCTCCTCATTTTAATGAGCTCCACTAACAAATAGATGATGATGTCCAAAGGCCAACCTGTGACCTCCAACTGCCAAGGAGGGTGTTGCTCGGGTGCGGGGGCTGGAGCCCGGCCCAGGGACGTGGGGCAAGAGGCTCCTGCTCCCATCTCCTGCTCCCCAAGCGATTAAGAACTTTTTTTCCCAGTGCTTGCAGGGAAGTAATAACTTCTGTTAATTAGAAACCAAGCCCGAGTTTCCCACTGCTGTCAAGAAAGGACAGGACTCGGGAGTATCGTTGGGGAGTGTGAGGAAAAATGAGCTCACAAAGCCAAAGCAGTGCAGACGAACGGAGGAGGCGAAGGCGAGGAGGATCCACGCAGCAAACACGGCATTGACATCGTGTGGGCCCTTGCTCCTTGTCTGGGGAGAAAAAGCAACGAGGCCCAAGAATAAAAGTCCATCAGAAGGTTTTACAGTTGCTGCTGGTAGCTTGCACACTGCCCCGTCTCCCTCCTCCGACAGACATGTGCATGGCTACGGGCACGGCTTTCTGTTCACTTGGAATTAATGGGATTATATACGGCGGGAAAGGAGGCGGGGTACACTGAAATCTGCAAACACAGAGCTTCAGCCTGTGCTTCTCGGTCTTTAGAAAAATAAATAAAATAAAATACCAAGAACCAATTCCAGGATGATTCAGTATGCAAATAAACTTTTTCATTACTCACATCACACATAAATGTGCACTGGTGACTGAGGCAGCAGAATAACACTTCACTGTTCATTATTGTTTCAGACAGTGATAATTGTATTTAATATTTTCTTAGTAGTGTCTCTGAGAGTTTATTTATACTGCTAATAATCTGAGCAGCTGTAATGTTGCTGGCTGCCAGAGCTGTAGCCTTTTAGAAGCACTCTAGTGTGGCAATGATACGACAGTAATAGAAATCCAAGGAGAAAATGATCTTTTCGGAGCAGATGGGGCTAATTCAGTCCCTTTCACACACGTTCACATTCTCTAGTCTCTTTCTCACACTAGCATGCGTGGGTGCACGTGAGCATATGTGGACGCACACATACACAAATAGCTGTAAAGTTCCGACTTCCACACTCCCAGGACAAGGAAGTCACATGTCAAGCTGGAAAGGCCATCGTTTTTCTACATGTAGAGTATTTTCAGGGCTCCTAGAGTAGATGGCATTTTCTACCCCTTGCTTTCTGGGTAGATCTTAAAAATCTCACGTATGAAGCAGAAAGGGAGAAGTCAATTCCTTGGGGACAGCCCGGAGCCGGGCGTGGGGTTGTGGCTGCGCTGGAATGCCGTTGCCCATCCTTCCCGTCCTTCTCTGCCTTTTCCACTTTGCTGTGGGGCACTCCTGCTGAGCCTGCGCTCCTTTAGGGACTAAAAGAGCCGTTTACCTTTGCTCGCAGCAGACATGAAATTTCAGCAAGAAGGCAAATGCCTCCGATTTTTTCTGGTGGGATTTATGGAGCCTAGTTAACCTTTTGGGCCACTGCAGGAGGAGTTAACTGCTCCTCGTGGAGGATGGGAGGGGACCAACTTTGCCAGCTCAGCAGTGGCTGGTTCTCCTTGCAAACCTGCTTTGCTGAGCTGAGCGGACGTCATTGATGAGATGTGAATGCCAAGCAGCGGAACAAAAGCCACCATAATCCTCAAATCTGTTAGTAGCCATGCAAGAACAAAAACGAGGAGAACGCAGAAACTTGCGTGTCCAAATACTGGAAATTAAAAGGCAAGGCAGGGGAGCATTTGGCAGGGTTTTTTTTAAAATATGATGCTTGCAGGAAGCTGGGTTATTTTTACAGGGTTTCAGCCTACCAGTTAATAATTGTAATTGCCTGATTACCTCACGAAGCGCAATAGTAAAGCCTTTGACATTCAGTTCCTTCCACAGCCCAGCAAAAGTGTCTTGGATTTGACATGTTATGGTATTTGCTGGGCTGCGCTCTCTGCTACCCCGGCATAAGGATGCCAGTGTTTTTATACACTGTGCCATGCTGGCACATGGTCATGGACAGTGCCAGAAGCACTGGCATCATCAGCCCCGTAGAAACCACAGCAGAGTATCCATGACCTGTATCAGATGTTATCTGGCCCCGTCTCCTGAGCCTGCTTCTTCTCCAGCTCCTTTGTCTTCTGATTTAGTTCTCTTCCTCAGAGTGCAGCCTTGTGTTTCCCTAAATCATATCTGACAGAGCCTGTTTCTTCGTCTCCTACGCTACGCGAAGTATAATAGTAGGGCTTGTAGTGAGATGCCTTGCTGCGAAGTATTCCTTGTTTTTATAAAGTAATAACAGTGTATTTAAGGCACTATGTATATAATACACTGTATTATATAGTTTATTCGCATAAATAAATTCTGTCGTGCTTGGGAAAGAGGCGTATTGGTGTAATTTACAGGTCTTTGTAATTCTTCTATATTGTTGTGTTTGCTTGTGTATTAATTGCAGCTTCGGAAACTCTGAACCACTCCTCTAAGCACCCTCTGAATTAGCAAATTTCTACACTCGTCTTCATTTTCTGCCTATTTTGATATTTCCTAATGTAACTTGGAGGCTTCTAGAGTTTCTTCATTCTAGAAGTTCTTAAACTACTTTTTGTTTTCCCTTTTTCTCCCCACTTTGGGTTACGATATGCACCTAAACAGATGTTTTACAGACTCTTCTCTCACAATTTACATTCTGTGAAAGCTTCCCCACTCCTTCCTCCCCACTCCTCGCTGCTCAACACTTTCTCTCTTTTTTTTTTCTTTTTTAATCTGGGGATCAGTTTAGTTCTGCTTTTGCAAAAATATGGGACTGGTTTTAATTTTAAATTACAGTTGCACTTTAATTCTCATGATGCTCTTGGGTTAAAATCTGTTCAGTTTCTGCCCGTTTCTTCCCTGCTGGTTTCAGCATGGCTTGCACGGGCACCCAAGGAGAGAAGGTAGCCTTTCTGCTGAGCCACCCTCCTGTGTCATCCTTCGTTACTGCATTCCAGGTTTCTTAAGGTGCAAGTTGCATTGGAAAAACAAATGTATTGCAAACTGCCAGATATCACAGCCGTAATTCCCTTTGCTTTATCTTCCAGTTCATGCCTGAGTGTTTAAACTGCTAATTAGTGCCACTAGTTGTTATGTGTTCTTTGTTGATTCAGTCATGTCATAGCCGAATTGTTCCTTCAGAGAAAGGTTATTTGAAATATCCTTGTCTCTAATTTGCTTTCTAACACCTCTACCCGGAGTCTGACCTCAGCAGCCTGAAAGTTCTCCTCCAAGCTTTTTCACCTATGCTTGCCTGCAGGTACTCTCTTGGCCATAGTTTTGAATTGTCTGTGTTCTCCAGTTATGTCCTGGGCAGCCTCTAACATCTACAACATACCCCAAACCACGTAATTAGTTAGGAAAAATTTGTCTCCTTCTGCTGAAGTTCATTAAGGTATTTTCTCTAAACAGTGGCACTTCAGCTGTCGTTCCTCCAGTTTGATGCAAAGTATTGCAGGCAGTATTCTCTTAATGGTTTAATAAACTAGTGTTTGACTTCAATACACGTTACCGAGTGAGATTTTAAAATAAGGGCTCTGACAGGTATGACGTGGCAGGTTTGCTTGCAGGGGTGTAAGAAGTTCCCCCCTCCAGCCCAAGAGCTGTTCTGCCAAAGGTGTTGCGTCGCGGTGGGGTGGCAGAGGGAGGTGTACCCTGGTGCCATCACGGCTGCCCCACCGGCAGCCCCTTGCCTCCGCACAGACCTGCCGCCCTCGGCTGCCGAGCTTCTCGTGCCAGGCTGTGGCCCGGAGGAGCAGCCGTGCGGGCGAACATTCCCTTACACTCAGCAAACCACTGCGGATGGTAAAACCTAGAGCTGCCTAACAGGGTGTGCCAGGGGACGTCTGCCAGAGACCGATGGCTGGAGTAGACGTGATCCAGGCAGTGCATCCCTGCTATGGAAAAGCACTGGATCTTCTAGTTCTATAGCCTTTCGGTTTTGCAAGTGTATTCATCTATGTTTGGTAAAGACGCCTGCTGTTTCCTGCACTGAAATGTGTCAGCAGCAAAGTACTAAGGCTTATGCCTGGTGATTTCTACCTTCCTTCTCAATAAACAGTGTATTTTCTGAAAGATGTGGCAAATAATTGAACAAATTAATTTCCCCTTAAAATTTTCAGGGATGGGAAGGATGCTGAAAATGCCTGGGGATACTGTCAGGATTTCCAAAAGTAAATTCTTCATTTTGATTTGAAACCAGTCTCACTTTTGAAAGGTCAAAAGAATTTCAGTTGGGCTTCAATAACTCTGAGATGAAATAAAACTTGGAAGTTGTGGACTAAATTAAGCATTGCAGTTGGATCAGAGATTACTTTATTTTTACTTTTATTACTCTGATTTTTTTTTATTATTATTATTTCTTAGACGTCTTCTGATTCCGTCTCCCCCTTTGATTCATCTGCCATTATTGGCCCCAGGCTTGGGGGCCAGGATTTTTGAGAATGCTTCAAAGTTGGTGCCATCTACCCCTAAGTCACGTGCAGTCGAACGCTCACATAACCAATAATGTGGGCATCGATCCGCTGGCTGTTTACGCCATCTTTACGCTTGGCAATCAGTTCTGAGCCACTTGCCCCATCGTCAGCGCTGACGCACTTCTCATGGGGCGATGGACACAGTTTGCAATTATTCCTCCCCATCCTCGAGGCAAGCCTGGCATGAATGATCTCTCCTTCCTCCTCGTCCTACCTTCTGCGGTCACACCTGCCGCCCGGGAGCATCGTGATGCTCTGCGGGCACTGCGGGATATTCGTCTCTCCCTGCCTTTCAAGTGGGGAGGGAGGAGGCCCTTTGAAGTGCTGTGCCTGGATGTGTTCGTTATGCCAGAGAGAGGAAGATGGGAAGTAATTTGGTTTCCTCCTTCAATTTGTAAATACTCTCACATAGCCACTCAGGGCTTCTAGTGTAAATTAGTCATCTGGCTGAAAGCTGGGACTTCGAGGGGGAAGGCTGAGGGGGGCACCTGTGCATTTTTTTTTTCAAAAGCACAAAATTGGAAGTTGGACGAGCACTTCCAATGTGGTGTCTTTTGTAGAAGTACTGCTAAAGGGAGTTAAGCATCTCCTTGAAGCTCTCAGCCTGACCCTTCAAGAGGCTGTTGTGGAGGATGTACTGGAAAGATATCGGGATGCCCCTTAGCCCAGCCTCAGAGTGGCTTTGCAGGTGGCAACTTTTTCAGCGGGACTTCTGCTGAAAAAAAAAAATTAAAAAAAAAAAAAGGTAAATCAGCCTCTCAAAGAAAGGAGCTGTGTGTCTGGGTTCTCCCTTCCCCTGGCACGCATTCGTACCCAGAGGTGTCTGTCGTGGTGGCGGTGTGGTAGCCTCCCACCCCTGCGAAGTGATGTGATATGATGCGACATGATGCGATGTGGGAGATGCCAGACTGTCACTTGGACTTTGGGCCACTCTTCTGCCCAAATCTGTACGTGCTACCTGAAGTGGTAGAATGTTAAACTGGGGCCAGCAGGCTATCTGCTTAATTTAAAAAGTGGTTTTAGAGTGAAAACAAAGGCCTCTCTTCATCGGTCTTCTCTCTCAGCAACTTGTACATTCCTCTCTTGTTTAAAAGCTCAGGTAATACAAATACCTGCATCTGATGCTTCTCGCCCAAGATGAATTTTAAAGAGTGATTACTCATTTTAGGAGCTCCACAGCTTTATGAGCAGATAGGGTAAATACATCTGTAAGCTGCTGGTGAGAGAACATTTAAATGCTGATAAATTAAAGAGGGGGAAATGCAATAAAATACTGGCGTGGCATTGGCTTACGAAAGTACTCTGCTGTTTATCAGCTCTTCTTCTGACTTTTTCCTGCCTCCTGCGTGTTCCCACTCTATGTAAAAGGGTCACGGTTTCAAAACAATTCCTGACTGAGTGCAGGCTTACTTTGTGCATGTACAGGGACAAACCAAGATACCTAGCACCATTGATTTTGCACATGTGACTGACCTGTTTGAGCCTAGCAATATATTTAAGTCTTTCAGAGAGTTTTCCAAAACCAAATAAGCTCAAGCTAGGAAAAACAGGATCTGCCAGGCTCCACCATCCCAAGTAAAAATAACTAAGTAAATAACTGGGAAGTCTCTTAACTCTTAGTGGAATAACAGCTTTGGTGACTGATTTTGGTTATCAGATTACACTCTGAAAATAACTTCAGCGCTATACTTGCAATTGGCTGTAAAAGAAAAAGAATACAGTGTGCGCTAATTTTAGCAAATAAGATTAGAGTTAATATTTAATCCCAGAGACCTTCTTCAGGCTGTGGAAAAAAATAGCAGCAGTTAACTGTCACTAATCTTATCTCCTATTTCTAGCATGTGTTTGATTATATAAGTTGTAGTGTTAGAAACACGCTGGCCGAGTGGGAAGTTGGTAGTTTGTTTGCTACATCCTTGGGCTTATTAGACAAACTTCAGGGCTGAGACGGATTTAAAAGGTCTCCACATATGCCTTTAGACTGCAGTAGCAACACTGAAGGGTTAACAAAGTGGGTACCACAGTAGGCCCGCTACAAAACAGTATGCGAATAATGGATTGATTTTGAGTTCTGCAAGAAACAGTCACATTTTTTCTGTGTTTCTATCCAATTGTTTTAAATTAATAATTAGTTTGGGATTTGATATTCAGCATGTGAGGTTTGATTCAATTTTCCTTTCTTCCTTCCCCACAAAATGGCTTAATAATTAAATTGATGTTTGGAGATTAGAGATGAGGGGTTTCTAACTGTTTTTAGGTGCCTGGTGATGAATTTAAACTGAAAATCAAAATACTAAAAATATAATCCATAATCCTATGAGCAGCTTGCATGCTTCACAGAAAACCCATCAGTACTCCTATTGATTTCAACAAGACTACTCAAATGCATAAAGATAATAATCTGTGCCTGTGCTGCTCTGTCAGAACTTCTGTGTTCTCAGTAGGTCTGAAGGTCTGACCATCTAGTTTACCCCCAATTCGGTAGGATTTAGCAACTAATGTTCTGCAGATCTCACTGTATTCCCCAGAGGGGAGGAGGTGACTCTGCCCTCCCAGGCCACCACCCATGAGCTTGTTCTTTGAATATGCCCCAGATATGGTTTATTTGAAAAGGAACAATTGCATGTACATTTGCTGTTGAATTTTGATGTTGTTTTCTAGAAGATCATTGGCACTGTGCCCTCATTAACATGAAAATTAGACCAGGAAAAGCCTACCAAATTAAAGCCACCTTGCCGGAACAAGGTTGTGCTTTGTTAGTTTTGCTTTGCAGTACTCAGACATAAAGTATCCATCATCTTCCCTGGAAAGCCTTCCAAGATCTCACTGAATTCACTGTTAGGTTAAGAGTCTGGAAAAAATCCCTACATTTTCATTTCTTCAGTGTCTTCTCACTGCAGTCGGCAATAACACCCCATAGCAAACTAGACAATTCTTCTCTGTTCTTGATGTTAGTATGCATCAGATTACTGTAAACATTCTCTTGCTCCATTTTAGATATTGCCTTGCCAAGTTTTACATTCCTACATGTTTACAGTGATCTTTCCTTGCCCTTAATCACTTTTCCTCTTTTTAAATTGAACTCAGACTTGCTGGCATTTTGCAGGCGTTGACCTTCCCCGCTCCAGATGCAGCTTTTCATACAGATGCCATTCGGAGCAGGGTTACCAGACATCCATGTTTCCCTTGGAAATAACCTTTTTCTCCCCCCGTAAGAAATACCGTCTGTGCAGAATTGGAGGATTTTGTCTATTTGTCTGGGATTTTGAGACATCTGGAAGTCTGGGCAGCCAGCTAATGAGCATGCACTGATGAACTCTGCAGCGCACAGCGAGTCCAGCCCATCCGCAGAAATGTCAGACCTCTGCATGTGCTCTGAGGCTACCTCCCATGTGTTGAAAACAATGCGGAGGCCTCCACGGCATGCTTGATCGGCCGTCATGGAGGAGACCTAATACAGCGGGGAGCCAGAGGGAGTTCACCCACAGTGCTGTGTCTCTCGTGGCGCCTGTGGGTGTGTGTACAACTACATTTAAAATAGAATTTCTGCCCTAGAAGTCCCTTATGAAAATAAGATGTTCCTAATGTGGAAGTGTGCTAACCCTCCTCCTAATTTTAGAATAGTGCGTGCCCAGTACTAGAAAAATGCTGTGCTAAAAACGCTCTACATTTGCATCTGTGATGCTGCCTTCTTTACTAGCATTTCTCATTGCTGACTCTCATCTCAGCTTCTTATTCTCCCATCTGACAGTGATCAATATTGTTTTCCTTGAATTAGCCAGTTTTTTGTTAATGATATAATACCAACCAAAGAAGAAGGGAAGGCAGAGAGTATAACAACGATACAACTGTTTCTCCAAAAGGAAGAAGCATTACCCGGAATGCATCGAGGAAATAAAATGAGAGATGATGGAGGAAAATAAGGGAAGAAAGATTTTCTCACAGGGAGGTTTTAAGAAGAGTCTGGCAATGATCTCCCAAAGGAAGTAGTGGAAGTCTGGTCACTTAAATCAATTAAAACTAACCAGAGCATCGCACTCCACAGGACTCTGTAAGGAGAAAAGCAGTGTTGGACTGAACTAAAATAGATTTTGCATGCTTATATTCTGCAGGGCTGCTGCCCGTATTTTGCTGGTAAATTTAATATGGCTAATGCTGATTAACAGCTCTCTTGATGGTGATTATATCATTGCATTATTTCCAGCCCGTTCCTCAGTATCATAAACTCATGAGGGCATGGACATACAAAACACGTCCCCTGGCTCGGCTAGCTCAGTCTGAAAGACAAGTGGCAGATAAAGGGCTGGAGAGCTTACTTTCTTTCACCTTAGCAGTGGTCAGGCTTGTTTTTGCCACAACGCTGAATTGACGTAGACCTCCATACCACATGCTGAGCGTGGTATGCCTGTGGCAGCACGGCAGAGGCAGGAGCTGCACGTGGACCCCTGATGCTTGATCTCTTGGATTGCTGTAGAGCAAGAAGATGTGCCAGATGGCTTAGGTAGGGCTGCAGTACTGGTGTCCTCTGTGCAGTAGGTGTGCTGAAGGGTTTTAATGCATACAAGACCAGCTGGGGACAGGAGCAAGACAAAATAGTGATTCGTCCTTAGACTTGGCAGGGTGTTTGGCATGTTTCAGGTACACAAGAGAAGTCCTCTCCTGGCCTGCCTTGAAAGATAAGGGAAAGCAAGCCTCTGAGAAGCTGAGATCTTTGCTTTGCTTTTCTTGTCTGTCTGGGCATTATTGTTTTGTATGTACATTTTACCTTTTCTCTGCCTGGTTTTCCTGTAGCCAGTCAATTCCATTTAAACAATAGAAATGGGTAGAAATTGGAATAAGGCAAATGATTGGAGGGCAGAAAGCAGTGACTTGGCATATGAGCTTGGACAAGGTGCCCAGTGGAGGTTCCCACAAATTGACCTGCCTACTTAAACATTAATTTACATGGAAAATAAGGTTTAAAAGCAAACAAATCTTGGATATATGGCATGTTATTTACAGTGGGGGAAAAAAATAAACTGAGATTGTTGCTGGCACGTGTTTTACCCATCCAGCAAAGGTCTCTCACACATGTAAATGGAGACAGTTATGTCAGAGAAATGATCTGCTTCCTTCTGCAAACACAGATCAACTTGGTTTCACTAACTGTTTTCACTGGGACGCATCAGTCAGGTCAAATCATTTTAAAAGACTGTTCTTACCTCTTCCTACAGAAATGCGTGTGTGATGGTAATACATGCATCTTCGAAGCCTTTTCTTTCCCAGTGTGTGGTGCTCATAGCCACGCTCCAGTGCCTCGATTCCAGCCTTCCTGCCAGAATGCATCAGATGCAGGCGGTCCCAAAGCTGGTGGGGCTAAGGCAGGGTACCTGCGACAGGAGCCAAATCAATATTTAGACAGCTTCAGGCAACAGAGATTGCGCTGGCTTTCACACTTGGCAGCAAATTTTACATCCGTTTGTTACCAAAGTTATTGTTTGGTGCGGTTTCAAGCATTGGCACTTGAGAGAATCCTCCCTGAGGTCAATGACAAGCACCGGGTGCTTGAAAAGAAACTTTCCCCCTTTGGATCTGAAGATTGTGAGAGTGAGGAAAGTTGTGAAACCGGGTAAGATCTCGTAACGAAGTCAAGGCGCATGTTTGACCAGCGCTTTCATCATCCTTCACTTGAGGCATCTGCCGGGCATCGTGGGGAGCCCACTGTGCAGTCTCGGGCTCTGCTTCTGATACATCCAGCGCAGAACATCTGTAACAGCTGTCTTGCTGCTGTTTGTTATCATGGTGGTTTATTGGGAGTGAAAACCTGAGTCAGCGTGGGAGACAGCCTTGCTGTGGGGTGGTATGAGTCAGCCTGAGGCGCTGGGTCAGCAGACAGGCAGGTGAAACCCTGGCCCAGCACAGAAAATTATTTTAATTTGCTTTCCAGTCATTCCACCTAGTGGCCAAGTGACACAACTGCCAGAAGAGCCGGGTTTGTGCTCTGGAGTCCCTCCTCATCAAAAGGGACCCAAAAACCCCAGACAGTATTTATGGCTGCTCCTATGGACGTACGCTGCTGCGGAGCTTACAAGATGTGTAGGAATATGTAAGCCCCCACGCTGAAGATCTTATCAAAGAGAAACATAGGCCTGCAAGTAGCTCATTAAGTTCCTGAGCAATTTTGTTAATCACGCTGCATAGATAAAATGCAGATAGGCCTTTAGTGAGCTGATAATCTGACAAATAGGCAGAAAGTGTAACACTGATAAAGCAGAGATCAGTTTAATAGCCAGCTGTAAATCTAGGCAATTCTGTACCAGAGGCGTATTGTAAAACAGGAATGTGCAAGTGTGTAAGTATGTGCATGAAAATGCGCTGTTTCTTAAAATAGCAGATACAGCAGTAATATTATGTGTGGAAGAGCTATTGGGAGCAGTTTTAGAGGTGTTTTAAAATATTTTTCTCTCCATCAAAGTCTGCACCACTTGTGCTATCTTCATAATCCAGCATCACAAGTGCAGATCTGTGAATAACAAAGGCTTGTTTCTGGAAATCCGGATTTTCTGTAAAAATCTGTGAGCTCCACCATTGGTCCTGAGGCAGTGTAAGGAATTCATAGGCTTTTCATTGGGATGAACCAAATTATTCACTCAGATTTATGCTAATCACAAATAAGACCATCACAAATTCATGGTCTGACGTCTCACTGACCTCTTGAGCAGCTTCTTGCTCAGGAGTATTAATTCAATTGGAAGGACAGGGAAAAGCAGCTCACCTTCAGAGGGTATCCCATGCCTACTGGATAGGATATCCTTCTGAGGAGCTGAGAAATGTAAGTTTGAATCCCCACAGCCTAGGGAAGGGACCTGGTCTCCTACTTTCTGGGTTCCTCCTCTGATCTTTAGGCTATTTTACGAAAAGGGCACAGCAATGCTTCCTCTTCTTGTTTGTTTTAAAAGAAGAAACTGAGCTGGGAACATCTACCAGAGACACCTACAGCTAGAGGGAGGTTGCAGGCTGTGCATCCCTCACATAGGTGTGCAGGTGCACACATAGGTGCCAGATGTGGTTGCTGTTGCCTGGTTTAGCTGTCCGGCTGCTCTGAACCACATCTAGATGCCTTTCCTTGGTATGCAAAGTACAGGGAACTCAGATTTGTGAACACAACTTGCAAGCAAGGCAAGAAGGTGTCTTGGTGAATCGAGACTGACGTGACTTGCCAGGGTCATGCAGAAGGTGGTTGGTGCAATAGGAAATTGAGTTGTGTTCTCTCAAATCTCAACTTAGTGGTGAAACCACTGAATCTCTCTCTTGTGGAGAAACCTTTATCCTTGATGGTGAGCCCTGGTTTTGAAGCAGCCTCTCACTGGTTCATGAAGAATAGAGTTTTTCCAGTACCTTTGTCCTCTGCCCATTGGGGGGAAAAATGCAACAGAAGTTGGCGCCAGTGCATTTTTCATCAAAAAAATAGACAATATCTACAGTTTACCATGTGGCTTAGCAAGTTATTTGATAGTTATATGTGAAGATATCACTGTAAAAAATCTGGGGGGAGAAAGTGTGTATTTTTTAATATATGATAGGTGAATGTAAAATATAGCGTAGATGGTATGATGAGAAAAAAGGAGGAGTAGTGGTGCATAACTCAGGCCTGGAACAGTTTGTTGGAGATCACTCTCCTGGAAACAGTTGTTACTCTTTCTACAAAGAAAACAGTGGAAAATTAAGTACTGAGGTGGGACTCGGAGTGATTTGTATCACTGGAACTATGAATGTGGATTTCTTTCCTGTTAGATACAACCTTAGACTCACTAAAATCAGGAACAGTGTGAGGAGAATAATCTCCATGGGATGGAGAAAAGAGCTGTGCAGTCAGTACCTACCTATTATTTATTCAGCAATGGCCTGCAAAAATTTGAGAAGAAAGAACGAACCAGTCTGCTCTTGAAAGAGGCAGAAAGATGTTTTCTGTTGAATTTTTCTATAGTAAATGTTTTCTTCCCAAACCACTTTTGGTATTTAAAGGGTATCTTAAACTTGAAACCACTGTTCACCAGAGCTTCCATCGGGGCAGAAAAATCAAATCTGAATTGGTACTTTCAGGGTGGTACACTGCATCACAGTTAAAATAAGATCCATCCAAGAATTAGCAGCATCCACACCAGCCTGTTTTTTCAGTCATTTATTACAGCAGAGGCTTAGTTCATAGGTCTTCAAGATATTTGGGAAAAATAATGCTCAGCTCAACCTGTACAATGATGCACAGCAGCAAAATATAGGGAGCGGTGCTAGTTACTGGATGTAGCATCGTTGCTGACCTGATAGACAAATAACTGGTACTGAGCAGTATTTATTTCTGGACACTAGTTCTGTTAGGTTATCTAACTATGTGATGAAGGACTTGGAATGACAGCAAAAGCTGATGGTAATGCTGATGGCAATTTCCCTCTCTTTTTTTGCAGGTCACTGTCAGGGGATTTGGTCCATTGTTACAGTTTGCCTACACTGCTAAGCTTTTACTCAGCAGAGAAAACATCCAGGAGGTCATCCACTGCGCTGAATTCCTGCGCATGCACAACCTGGAGGACTCCTGCTTCAGCTTCCTTCAGACGCAACTGCTGAACAACGAAGATGGCCTGTTCCTGTGCAAAAAAGATACCACCTGTCAGCGCATGCACGATGAGGAGAACTCAGATGGAGAGGAGGAGGAGACAATGGAATCGGAGACGTCAAAAATATCTTGCCCAAGAGAGAGGATGCACCAAGAGCCCTTCAATTTTGAAACCACTGTTGCTGGAGCAGACAAAGGCGAAGGGATGCTGCCTGACTCTGACATGCTGAGAGATAGCAAGGACAATTTGGACAAAGATGCAGTAACACGGTACCCCAGATACAAGAAGTACCAGCTTGCTTGTACCAAGAATGTCTACAACACATCACACATCAGTACCTCAGGTTTTGCAAGCACATTCAGCGAAGAGAGCTCTGGAAATGGCCTCAAATCAGGACTTGCTATGGGGCAGATAAAAAGCGAGCCTCAGAATGAAGAGAATGATGAAGAAAGCATCACACTTTGCCTGTCTGGAGATGAACCTGACATCAGGGATAAAGAAGGGGATGTTGAAATGGACAGGAAACAGCCAAGCCCCACTTGCGTCGACAGGCCAAAAAGTGGGTCCTCTCCTTCTTGCTTGCGGTCTTTCTTCAACAGAACAAAAAGCATAGATTTGGTTGGCTTCCCCAGCACTTCCCAACAGCACTTTGGCAGGAGTCCAGCATGCCCTTTTGAAAAAGGGACAACTCAGGGTGACCACAAAACTGATTACGTCCCTTTCACAGGGAACTATGGACAGTCCCATGCCATGCAGAAGGATGCTTCCAACTTCACAGTGGGATCGCCGCTCAGGGGGCCCGGCTTTGAAACTCTTTGTAAGCAAGAAGGGGAACTGGACAGGAGGAGTGTTATATTCTCTTCAAATGCTTGTGACCAAGTAAACACTTCGGTGCATTCATATTCTGGTGTAAGCAGCTTGGACAAAGACCTCACTGAGACTGTGCCAAAGGGTCTTTGGGCTGGCAGTAGCCAGTCTCTCCCCAGCTCTCAGACCTATTCGCACAGCGGACTGACAGCTGATCACTTGCCGGGAAGGATGCGGCCGAACACCAGCTGTCCGGTGCCAATTAAAGTTTGCCCTCGCTCTCCTCCTTTGGAAACCAGAACCAGGACCTCCAGCTCGTGCTCTTCCTACTCGTACGCAGAGGACGGCAGCGGCGGCTCTCCCTGCAGCCTGCGTCTTTGCGAGCTCTCCTCTTCCCCTTGCTCCCAAGGCCCCCGATTCCTGGCACCCGAGCACCAGGAGCCCGGCGTGGTGGGGGATGGATTGTATAACCCGGTCCGAGCCCAGATTAAATGTGAGCCATCCTATGGAACAAACTCCAGCGATGAGTCTGGGTCATTCTCAGAAGCAGACAGTGAATCATGTCCTGTGCAAGACAGAGGGCATGAGGTAGGGATTTAAGATAAGTACATATACCGCAGTTGTTGTGACCCAATTAATGGCTCCTTTATTCTCTCGAATGATTTGGCATTTCCCCAGCACTTTCTTTGTTTACAGAGGCAAAGAGTAACTTCTCGTCAGCTGAGTGCGCGTGGTTGACTTCATGTAAATAGGTCTGCTTGACCTCCAAGGTGTTTGGTGCTTACCAGAATTTGGGTATGGGGCAGTAGCAAACTGCTGAATAATGAGAGTGCATTGATGTGCTTAGGAGTCTACTAGCAGTGTCCTGTCCTCCTCCCTCCCTCACCCATGGCACAAAGCACCATTCCTCATCCTCAGTTTGCCTAGGTGATTCCAGCTCTGCTTGTTATTGCCACTGGTGTGTTTGAGCAACCTCAAGCTATGCCTTCGCTGGCACCGAGGCCTGGGCAGCCTGCACTAAGAGCCCCTGCTGCGTATCGCTAACAGGCCAAGTAGAGAAGGCAGACAGAGTGGGAGGAGAAAGAGGTGTGAAATGATGTGAGCAGTTGCATAGCTGGCCACCCTTGGCCGTGGGAATGGCGTTCAAGTCATCTTGTGTGTGTGTGTGTGTCTCTCGCACATGCAGGTCACGGGTTTTGCCTCCATTAAGTGACTCTCTAACCATGATCAAATAAACTGTCTGTGTGAAATCACTAGTTTGAGGGAAGACTTAAATCATGGAGAAGCATTGTGGAGCCCAGAAACTGAAAAAAGACTGGATGTTTTCATAGAGTTTCATTAGAAAACTGCATGACCTGGAGAGTATCTGGGCAAAATCATGTATCTGGCTCCTCTAGTAACGCTGAAATGCTCCACTGAGAGCCTGTGCTTCAGCGGGGGGAGCAGCGAGTGCAGGTTTGGGGGGTTCATGTGCTGTGAGCACCCAGGACAGAACCAACTGGGCTTAGTTGTAGGCTAGGGATGAAAAGAGTGAACTTTATTTTATCCCTCAGTCCTTATTCCAGCTACATCCCAGGCTCTGGAAGATACCTTCCAGACAAACGTGGATGATTCCTTTAGTTGGGTGGTTTTCTGCTTAGCTCTAAGGAAGAGCTGAAGAGCCTGGGGAGCCTCTGGTGTCCTAAGCCCCATCATGCTGTACCTGTGGTTTTGAGAGGACAGTTCTTTTTTGTCCCATGTGCTGAGCTGGGGACAATGCAGAAGGGAGAGGAGTCTCCTTGGAAGGCTGCCTGGGATACTGTGCATAGTACCTCATTCGGGAAGCCCTACAGCAGAACCACTCTGATTGGCAATACCAAGGTTACTCGGTGAAGTCCTGCCTTTATAAGGGGCAGAAGGAAGCAGGGAGCAGGATTGAGGGGAGCGTCGGATCTCCCATATGTGCTGCTTGCTCAGCAAGGGCTAATGCGCAGCGTGAGGCAGTGAAGAGGGTGGGAGGTTAGCCTTTTGGGGTTTGATGACTAATTAGCTGTCATAATTGGCTAATTGTGTGGAGACACTGTGGCGGAAATGAGCCCGAAAGAGTCAAATGAGAAGGGTATAGAGGATTGTTGGTGGTTTCCCGAAAAAAGTGTGCGAATGTCTGCAGGAGAGCATGGATGAGAGGAGGGACATTCACAAGAGGAGCAAGTAGGTGGGGTATGGGAGGCCGTTTCAGTGTGCCGTTGGCCGGCAGACGTGTCTGGCTCTGAGGCAGAGCGAGGAAGGGTTTGCTCCCCTCCTGGTTTTGCTGGTGGTTTCCTCCTGGGAAGATTTTCTGCACCATGCTGAGCAAGTTTTCTCCCTGGGACTGCTGATAAGGCTTTTTTAAAATTTTTTTTTCTTCTTTTTTTCTTTTTTTTTTGCGGGGCGTTTTGAATAGGACTGCTAGGCATTAAAAATGTGTTGAGGAAATTAATGCTCCATGAGGTTGCACTGCACTATCCTGAGCAAGCAAAGGGTAAACACATCACACCAGTGCTTTGGTACAGATTTTGTCTGAAAAATGGATTTGTAAAGGTTGTTACCAATACAAGAAAGGACATTGCAGCCTCATTAAAAAATGTTGTACTTATACAGCAACTTGGGGTGTGTATCCTGCAATCCTGCAAGATCCGCTGCTGTGGAAACCTCAGTGAAGGGTATGTTAAACCAGGCAGTAGGAAATATCTAATGGCGGCAGGAAGTTCTTGTATAAGTTGCTCTATCTACTTTTAGCAGTTTATCTGCCATTAAAACAGCAAGAGAGACTCACAGCAGTCTGAAATGGACTGCTTTCTGTCCTTCACCTCCTCTAAGCTGCACAGAAATCTTTCTCCATTCCCGAAATTGTCAGTTTGCCCTTGCTGTCCTGACGACTTCCCAGACAGGTCCCTTGCCCCCTGTCATATCAGATCACACAGTGTTTGCTGGGCTTCTCTTCAAAAAGCACCTGATAAGATAGCTGGAGGCGACACATAGGCGCTTGCCCTTCCAGAGTGCTGCCGCACAGGCTCTTCTGCTGCGGGTGGGCTTTCGTTTGGGTGGGACGGCCTGATGGGAATAAGCCTGATGGACTCTGACCCTTGGTTATCTCACGGAGCTGCTCAGTTCCCCTGGAATTTGGACCTTGTTAGTCTTTATTTGGGTCCCGGAGTGCTGTCGGTGCCAGAATTAATGTCACAAAACATCATTTGCTGGTGTATTGATTGTGTGAGAAGTAGGTGAAAGGTTTCTTCTCTCTGCTTTTTTTGGGGCCTCTGCTTTCCCACAAACGGATGCCGTTCAGGAGCACAGGCCCAAGTTGTTTGGTGCTAGGGCTCAGCGTGAGTGCCGTGTGGGTGAAAGTGACCCTCCTCAGTGGCCAGCCTCCCTGTCCCATACAGGGGTGTGAGTGTCAGAGGAGGTAGCAGTCCCTGTAACACCACTGGTAAATCCTCTCCAGGATGTCTTTGCCTTTCATTTTCCTTCCTGTTAAGGGAGCCACCCAGAATCTTCTGAGATTTGCTTTTCTTAAGGCTTCATGATAGAAGCAGCAAGTGCAATGTGGGGTATCCCTATGTTACGGAGTTGCAGGAACGGGGCCATTACCTGATCTGCTGGGACTTTACGGAAACATTTAACAGTTTGTGTTGCTCTTTTCACCCAGCTCCCTCAGGCCTCCACAGGTTGTTAAAAATCAATTATTGGGATGTAATACTAGAGAGAAGACTTACGCTCAGTGCTTGCAGGCAGGTTCTGACAATCCTGCTTAAAATAGCAACAACAAAACAATAAGGCCTGAAATAATGAATTGTTGAGAAGGAAGTAGTCTGTCAATCTGTTAACCTACTTAGGAACAGAAACTTCAGCACTACCTACTTTTCTTGATATTCATTTTCTTCGGTAAGTATCTATGGGTTTTTTTCTGCTAGAAAACTTGTAAACAGTATTGTACTGCTAAACCAGTTAAAAAGAAATCCCAGCTCAGTCTAATTTGATGAGTGAGTTTTCTGAGGAAAAGAATAAACAAGGGTAGGAGGAGGTAAGAGGTGGAGTTTTCCAAGAACTATTACTATCTAGAGAATTGCATTCAATGTGTCTTTCATTTATATTTCAAAAGAATTTACCGCCTGGGTTAGTGACTCACTTTTCAAAGGAAATTTTCGTAAAGGCAGAGCTAATGCAATTGGACCATTGAGGATAATGTAGGCAAATAACCTTCAGTGAGAGTCCAAAATGTGACAGGCAGCCACCCTTTCTCTGTCTGCTGATGCTTAGCAAAGTCAAAGCCCCAGTAACAGGGGGTAAACAAAAGTTGCCTTACCAGAAATCTACTGGAGCTGTGCTGAGTTACCTAAGCTGAGTCTTCTTCGCTGCTTAATGTTTCTACTCAGTGACGAGTGTTAGTAGAAAGAAGGACAAACAAGGAAAATGCATGTTAAGACGTTACCTTGCTTTTGTATGTAGTTCCTCCCCAGAATTTGGTGATCGGTCACCCCAGCTTTCCTGATCTTACTAGGTTTATAAATTTGAACATGAGAAAGTTACTCTCCACGTTCTTCTCTGGTGGATGTTCTCCTGACCAGGATCCTCGGCGGCATCAGCAGAGCACTGGGAATTGTGTTTGGCAACATCTGGTTAAATGGAGTCTTGCCAAACATCGGTCTTGCAAGATAAACTTCATGGCAGTTTTGTTTTCTTTCCTCTCTTCAGTAGGAATGGTGTCTGTGCTGGTAGCAGAGAATTACTGGATTACAACAACAGTGAGAGTTTTCCATTACAAGCTTGACATTTCAGGAAGGTCCTTTTAAACACTGTATTATTTCACTGCAGCCTACGATCAGTTCTGTTATGCCCTGAGCTGAAGCCCTTGCTGGGGCTCTTGAAGGACTCCTTCCAGTTCTTATATTTTTTCTGCAAAAGCAGATTTTTCAGAGAAATACTGCACTTTATCCCCCCTCATTTCACTGCCTGATCTGCCCTTCTCAAATGCACCTACAGCTTCTGTCAGGGTTTCTGTGCTATCCCTGTTCGCAGAAAAGCCTGTTAATGGGCAGGAGTATTGTATTGTCATGCTCTTTGTAGGGCTGGAAGCTGGGGACACTGCAAGCAGTGAATGGGAAGAGGTCAGCCCGGCATTTTAAGCACCAGTGGTGTGTGATCTGAATACAAGTCCAAGTCATGGCCTAAAGGATGAGAACTCCATCCGCATCTCCTGATTGTTGGGTTAAAGCCCTCAGCCATGGGACTAGCCCCTTCCCCCAGTTCTCTGAGGCAGGTGGCAAATCAAAAGGTTACCCAGGCTGCCTCCACGAAGTGCACAGCAGTGCCCTCTCAGGCAGCATTTGCTGACCCAAACACCTCTCGTGGCCCTCAGGAGGTGAGGCTGGAGTTGACTCCGGGCAACTACGTGGCCATCAATTCTGTTGTGGCAGATAGGGCAGGCTGTTTGCAGTGGGACCTGCTGATCAAGCCCATTTCAGATCTGGTTTGTTGACACAATGGTAGAGCTTTGCTGCCTGGGCTCACCGTTCTCCTCTTGCAGTCCTCTGCCATCTTGGTGTGGTTGACACCTGAAAATAAGGGGTGCTTTGAAGGCTTTACCTGTGCCAGTAGACAGCAGGGTGAGGAAACGAGTGAGAGTGCATCCTGCTTGTCCTCTCTCCTACACAAAGTGTGGCCCATTGGCTTTGTGTGTCTTAGATAGTCTCTGTCGAAGTGAAATCAGGTAGGTCCCTATACTGTGCAACTACAAGCGGTGCCTGAAATAGTGTGTAGGCAATCAAGCCCCTAACACAGGTGGACACACCTCAATTCCTGTCCTGGGATGAATCTCTTACAGAGCATTTGTGGAAGACAGACTTGCATGGTAAAGAAGATACTAGGAAAAACAGCGTTAATGTGTTGGGCTCTTCTATGTGAAGCAAATTACCCCTTTCTACATCAAAAAAGCATTGATATGATTCAGCCCCTGTGCTAGATTGCTTGGGTGGGTCCTGAGAGCTTTCCAAGGGCTGGGCAATTTTAAGTGTCAGAGGCTTTCAATAACTCTGGCTTTCAATTTAAGGGCATTAAGGCAACAGTTTTATTTCTTACAACTCTGGAGCAATTGACCAAGATTTTGAACCATTTATAAAGGTCAAGCTGGTACCTTGAGTTCCACCCTCCCATGCCCAATACATAGTGATTACTTTTTCTTATGGATAATATATGAATCCTTTTAGTTACTGTGATGTTAAGCCAGGCTTGGGAAGTTCGTTGACTTCACTAGCACTTGGCAGCTCAAGGAAGATGATGTTGAAATTTAGATATAAAGAAAGTGTGAAAAAGCTAATGTTACTCATGAGATAAGAGAACTCCCAACACTTGACATTTATATTTTAATGTGAGTGAATATGGGGCCTTGGTCCTTTCCTTTATTCCAAAGAAAAAGAGACGGGGGAGAGCAGCAGCAGCAGTAACTAGTACAGAACGTGAGCGGCACAGCAGTAACTGGCATATGATCCAAGCTGGCACTAACTAATCAAGCTTGAAGGAATTAATTGGTTATACATGGGCCTTTCATGTGCTTAGTCAATGGCTGTCCCTGTCTGTCTAGATCGCTGCGGTTACTTAGCCACTCAAAGCGATGACATTTACACTGGTGTCCTGATGCTAATACAGGGGGAAAAAATGCCACAAAATCATAAACAAGTTTTCTTTTTCACCAGGATGGGTTGGCTGTCCTCTCAGGGGTGCATCAGCCAGAGTCGGGGGCAGTAGAGGCTGCAGCGGTGGCGGAAAGTGCCAGTTTATTTGTTGTGTGGTGGAAACAGCCTCTGCTGTTGGCGTAAAAATGCAGGGAAAGAGTAATTGTGCTGTTAGGGAAGATTTTAGAGCTCTGTGAGGTTAGCTCTGGCTGGAGTAACTCCTGGAAGGAGTAGGGATCCCGCTTACATTTCTAATTTGAAATAGTCTGAACCAAAGAGCACACAGTCATTTCATAGTCCTTAAAAAGAAAAGTTTACAAGAAAACATACTTGCTGGGTTTTTCTTACACATCTTAGAAAAGATTGACTGTCCTTTTTCAGACACCTCAGGTAAGGTTTCTCTCACCTACCTTAGATACTGTAAGGTGCAGCATCTTTTCCAAGTCTCATCTCCGCTCCTTCTGCGGCCGGGAGGAGGGAGAAGCCGTGCGGGACGTATTGCCATCCGAAGGCCTCTCTGTCCTCGATGCCAACAGCAGGGACCTGGACAGTAGCTAGTCTCAACCCGTCATTCCAGACGGCTCTAAGTGGGTCAGATGAATCCCACCCACAGCACAGTTGTCGGCCCTCGCAAATTGACTTACTGCTCTGTTGTGATAAATACCAGCTGAGAGTCTTGCCCTGTGCCGAATGTAAAACACCATTAGCCTCTCACTGCAGCAATACCCTGGTGCAGTTATTCGCTGTGTCCGTGCCAAAGGCTTGGTGGTTTTTTTTTTCCAGTTGACAGCTAATTGTGGAGAGGGAGACAGGCAATAAAAATGCTGTGAATGGTGAAGGAAATGAGTCTGACTCACTTCCACTCTCCCTTTCACGTTTTTAATCCTGTGCAGTGCTGCCTGTGACAGGAGTGGGATTATGCCGGGTTTACTGATAGCAGTCTCTGGCCTGCTGTGTAGATGGTTTTATTTTCAATCTGTTATTTTATTTTTTTCATGAATCTGTTTCTGTTTATTTTCCCATTTCTCTTCAGGGACTTCTACCTGACAGATTTAAGTTGCTTCCCTTTCATCCCCCTTCCAGCTGCAAGCACATCTCCTTCTTGCAAGTAAATATGTTTTGAAGGGGAGAGAGAGGGAGAAATAAAGTTAACATTGCTTTCCGCTTTGGACTTAAGAAAATAAGGAAAAACTGGGAACGTGAAAGGACTGTTTTTGCAGTGAAACTGTGGTGTCTTTCAGAGGAAAGCACAGGCTGTTTTCATTTTCAGACCCTGGTTGAAGCTTGAGAGAAAAGCAGGTGACACCGAGTTTATGTTGACAGTCCAAAGGCTAGGGAGGGGAAATCAAACACGTTTCATGTCATTAGTTAGCAGTCTGTAAACAAGGTAGTCCACATCACCGTGCCTAAGGTCAGCCTTTGTGTGTACAAGCAGGAATGTGGGGGGACTGGGGCAGTGTTTGGTGTTTCTTGCTGGCTTAAATCGACCTGTCAAGTAGTGTGTTACGAAGCAGTGCCTGGACACGTGGGGCAGAGGGGCAATGTTCAGGGCATGAAACTATCTGAAAGGATGCAGTAGGTGTTTGCACTGAATTTCACGTGGCCCAGGCTTGGAGGTGTGCAGAGCAATGATAGAAGAGCACAAAAAAATGCAAGCTCATAAACAAGGTGAGGAGCTGGTTATCGGCAGGCCCGGGTGCCCGGTGAGGGTCCGTGGCTGTCAATGCCAGAGGCCACCGCTGTGTGTTTGTGTACGTGTGTCCTCAGCAAACTGTTCTGCATAAACAAACTCAGCTCTCCAATGAAAATAACTTATTTCTAATCTGTGCTGTTATTTTCTTTATCTCCAAATAATTAAAGTGCACAGTTTGAAGACGATAGCCATGTTTTAAATATCAAAGTAACCTTTACAACCCATATCTTTTGCTTGGCTGGAGCAACTTAAGTCGTACCTCCATTGGTTGCCTGCATGCAGAATAGTCTCCTTGTTCGAGAGGTTGGACTGTACTAAATGGGGACAGAAATGTAAAAATTTACTGCCATCTTTTGGGCAGTGTGGGTATGACTCAAAAAAAGAAAGGGGGTCAATCAAGTTACTGAGTTGTCATCTCCTTCAGCTTTGTCAACTGATTCTTATTTGACCACCAAACACAGCAGTCCACTGAGGAACATTATTTTTCTGATAGTCATGTTATCAGTCTCAAGCTACAAGTGAAGCAGGGTTTGTACGAGAGGTGGTCACTTTGATTTGAGCAAGCTGATAGGTTTGGGGAAAAAAAGCTAACAGAAATCTTTGAGCACATCCACCATCCTCCAGGTTTTGAAACAGTGTGTGTTCGCTGCTCCAGGCTGTCAGGGGGCTTTGTGTTTTGCTTTGCTTTAATGCATAATCAGTAGGCGCTGGAGAGATGGTTGGAATTCCTGAAATCAGAACCTGGGGCTACTGTCGCATGGTCTACGGTCAAAACGGGATGGCAGTTCGTGGCCCGAAGGAAAAATGAGGTTTTAGACTGCTTGGGGTTTTTTTCAAGAAATGCAACTTGGGTGCTCTTCAATCTACAAAAATATTAGAATGTCAGCAAATACTGGTTTATTTCAAAATGCGTATATTTTAGCAGGGTGAGATATGTTGCATCACACTCCTCTGACCCTTTCTTCTTATATGGTGTACTGCTCAGTTGAAATGCTGATTAGGCGACCTTTCCTAATTGTGATACGGTATTTTTCATCCACTTGAGGTGTCAGGTTGCATTTTTAACCTCACACCTAATCAAACTTTCAGTCCTGCAGGCCGTGCAGAGGCAGGTTTCCTGCTGCAGTAATAGCCCATTCCTTGAAACTAGTTTGAAATTAATTGCAGTGAAGTACTTCACTGTTTCCAAAAGGCTGTGTCTCTTAGTGGACGGAGCCTTCTTTTAATGCAAGGAGATCTGTTATTAGAGCTTTTTAGAAAGATTAAATTTTTACCTGAGATTCACTTATATTGCTGGTTTCAGTACAATTATAATCTGATCCTTACCAGCCGGACCTCCACAACGTGCCACAAGGGAGCATTAAAAACTTGCTCAATGTAAAACTTGGTGTGTTGTTTATTTAGGGGGCGGCAGCATAGGTGGTCATCCTTCTGCTCACTGTTGTTCGGCTTGCATTCAGCAAGCAAAATATGACTCTTTGCTCTTGTCTTGTATTTGTTTGTTTTAGGTGAAACTTCCTTTTCCTGTTGATCAAATCACAGATCTTCCAAGGAATGATTTCCAGATGATGATAAAGATGCACAAGCTAACCTCAGAGCAGCTCGAGTTCATCCATGACGTCCGCCGGCGCAGCAAGAACCGAATTGCAGCTCAGCGCTGCCGCAAGAGGAAACTGGACTGTATTCAGAACCTAGAATGTGAAATCCGCAAGTTGGTGAGTTGTGTGCTCTTGCCATGGCCCTGCTCGCCCTTGCCCCACAGCTTGCGGGGCACCAACAGCAATTCCTGTCCAGAGTTTAGTGGGTTCAGTCAGTTTGTACGTAAGTAAGCAGAGCCACTAGTATGAAAATTTAATACACAAAAATATATTAGTATGTGTGTGTATATAATGCATATGGAAAACACAAACTTCCAGTGGAATGAGGCCTAGATATCTCTTTATTTTGATATCTCAAGCGCAGATTGTTGAGTGAGTTGGAAGAGGAGGGAAGCCTGTATCACAGCTCCCTTCTTGCAGTTTAACTTACCCCCAGTACTTACAGTGCATCCACAAAGGTGTTTCTTCATCCAAGCCTCATTTCCGTGCCTAACTACCATAACAATCTATTGGTCAGGGATTCGTGGAGTGCTCAAAAGAGATCGGTATGAAGAGACCTTCAGAGGTTGTCTGGTCCAAACAGTGGTGTGGCAGGGCCAGCTTCATCTCTATGTAGAGATTTTCTTTCTCTTTGGTGTGCTAGAAGACAGCTCAGTGTTTTCAGGATGTTTCAGCTCGCTATGCCTTTTCTTCAGCTGTTTCATTCACTGAGCAAATGGCAGAAATAGCAAGGGAAGTGAAAAGCCGGGAATGTGAATATCCAGACAAGTGGGCATCCCTTGGTGTAGGTCAGTGAGATGGCAAGGGTATGTTCCTCCTTGCTCCTGCTGTCTTCTTCCCTCTAACACTCCTGGTGTGCCATGGGCTGAAACCCCACCATGATTCAAGGACCATCTAACACAAAAGGCCTGTTCCCACTCCACAGTGCACTGGCCTTCAGATCCCATGCACTGGTCTCAGGTGGCAACTGTTGGTCTGCCCCAACCCTCCTTGACGTGTGTCTCTGGCAGTAGTCTGCTGTTGAGAGGAGAGCAAAGCATGCCCTGCTCACTGGCCAGAGCACATGTGGGGACGGGTCTCCTCTGTGCCAAGGTGTCAGTGAACTGTGCTACTGCATTTTAATCTAAGGGAGTGCCAAGGTGTCAGTGGACACTGCTGCCACATTTTAATCTAAGGGAGTGAGGTGACTGGAGCAAGGCTAAATGGCTGCTCAGGAAATTCCTCTCTTTCAGTCATGGTATGGACACCTCAGGTGTGGTTTGGGTGGCTAAACACAGATGTCTACAATATAGACACCTGCGCTGGAGCTAGTTGTCCTGGTTTCCTTCATAGTTAGTGAAGAGAAATAGATACCTGCCAAGTCTTACTTGTCTCATCCTGCAGCAGAGGAGATGACATACAGCCCAGAAGTGCTGGTTCCTCTCCATCGCTAAACAAGATCACCTGGACAGCCATGTCAGATGTAGACATCTTAGGTATAGGCACCTTATCTGAAAAAACTCCCCTCCTTTGTGACAGTGCCCCTGTGGTCTGAGGGCCCTGCTCCTCTTCCCCTGCCGTCCCTCACCCATTGAGAAAGCAAGCTGGTACACAATGAAAAAAAGGCTTGAGACAAGGGTCACGGAGGAAGACATGTCTACAGGGTGTCACTCAGTGGGAGAAATGCAACATTGGAACTTCAAAATGGGTTAGCACCTCCTCATCTGTTTAAAAGTCCTGAAAGCTTTCTGAGACGTCAAAAATAATGTAATAGGCCCAGTTCAGCTGTTAGGAGAAGTGTGGGTGTGCAGCATGCAGGACTGGACTGTTTAATTGCATTACGCAGCATAGATTTAGGAGTCCAGTATTAAACCCAGCCTTTGAATATCCAGGGGTTTGAGTGATTAATTAATTCATTCACATAGATAAAACAAAAGGAGCTGACGTTGATTTCCTTACTGAGATCTCTGTGTACCCAGCTTCCATTAAAATTAAAGGTTATTTGGAGTCTTTGATTTAACTGTCTATGTGCACATTTAAAACATGCTCCATTGTAGGTTGAACTTGGTGGGTCTGGGGAGCAGGGTACTTCTTGTTCTTGTCATAACAGGTTGTGTGTTGAAAGTGGCCTTTAGTGTAGGCTTCGTTGTGCTTCATTCTCTGTGCAAGCTGTAGCAAACGTAGTGTGAAAGAGGCAGGGATCTGTTGGAAGAAGCTGAGTTACCGTCACCTCACAAATGGCAGAAAGCCGCATGACTTTGGGTTACTCACTTACTGTCTGTGCCTGTCTGCTTCCCGTCTGTAACAGGGAGGTGATGCTGACCCCACAAGCTGGTTGGGAGGCTTAAATCATCAAGGCTTGCGAAGCCTTCAGATGCTGTGCTGCTAAAGCCCTGGGGAAAAAAAAAGAGAATCAAAACATTGTTCAGAGTAGTGCTCCACTGATGCAAAACAAACAAAACATCAAACATACACAAAATAGTGAGCAACTGCTTCCTGCACTGAGCGTAATCCACAGTGCGTGTGGGGTGAGTCAGAGGTTCTGCAGGGTGAAAGAGCGGCTCCTCGTTCAGGTTGTCAGGAGAGGCAGGTCCAGTTTGGCTGCACGTGCCCGTCCCTCTACACTGAGCTGATGATGGGGAGGAGTACGTGTCTCTCGTTCTCCAGAGCAGAGCAGCAGGGGCAGCACTCTAAGGGCTGGACTAGAAGCAAGGCGGGGTTCAGCTTGATACCTGAAGTCTTCACTTGAAAATTAATTTGGGTTCATTGGCTTTACGCAATCCTGTGACATCACTGTTATTGTCTAACGTAATCAACTGTGTATAGGCAAAATTAATTTTTTAAGTCCCCTTCTCTCCCCAGCAGACACACACATCTCAGGGAAATGAATGAAAGTCATATGAGTGACCTTGTGGGCCTGATCCCTGCTGAATTTCAGGAATCAAAAACCCTTCGAGGTGCAGGATTCTTCAAAAGACGTGTTGAAGTTTCTATGTAGCAAGCTGGACTTGAGTATGTAGCGATACGTAGTGAGTGAACCAACTAGGGAAGGCGGCCCGCTGGACCTGTTGTTTGTGAACAGAGAAGGACTTGTGGGTGATACAACAGTTGGAGGCTGTGTTGGGCATAGCGACCACAAAATGATAGAGTTTTTGATTCCTGGAGAAGTAAGGAGGGGGGTCAGCAGAACTGCCACCTTGGACTTCCGGAGGGCAGATTTTGGCCTGTTTAGGAGCCTGGTTGACAGAGTCCCTAGGGAGGCAGTCCTGACGGGCAAAGGAGTCCAGGAAGGCTTGACATTCTTCAGGAAGAGAATCTTAAAGGCACGGGAGCAGGCTGTCCCCATGTGCTGAAAGACGAGTCAGCAGGGAAGAAGACCAGCCTGGCTGAACAGAGAGCTTTGGCTGGAACTCAGGAAAAAAAGGAGAGTTTATGACCTTTGGAAGAAGGGGCAGGCAACTCAGGAGGACTACAAGGATGTCATGAGGTTATGCAGGGAGAAAATTGCAAGGGCCAAAGCTCAACTAGAACTTAATCTGGCTACTGCTGTAAAAGACAATAAAAAATGTTTCTGTAAATACATTAGCAACAAAAGGAGGGCTAAGGAGAATCTCCATCCTTTATTGGATGTGGGGGGGAAACACAGTGACAAAGGATGAGGAAAAGGCTGAGGTACTTAATGCCTTCTTTGCCTCAGTCTTTAATAGTAAGACCAGTTGTTCTCAGGGTACCCAGCCCCCTGAGCTGGAAGACACGGACGGGGAGCAGAATGAAGCCCCCATAATCTAAGGGGAAATGGCTAGCGACCTGCTACACCACTTAGACACACACAAGTCTATGGGGCCAGATGGGATCCACCCAAAGATACTGAGAGCTGGCCAAAGTGCTCACCAAGCCACTTCCCATCATTTATCAGCAGTCCTGGCTAACCAGGGAGGTCCCAGTTGACTGAAGGTTAGCAAACGTAGCCCATCTACAAGAAGGGCTGGAAGGAGGATTTGGGGAACTACAGGCCAGTCAGCCTGACCTTGGTGCCGGGGAAGGTTATGGAGCAGATCGTCTTGAGTGCCATCACATGGCACATACAGGACAACCAGGTGATCAGGCCCAGTCAGCATGGGTTTATGAAAGGCAGGTCCTGCTTGACTAACCTGATCTCCTTCTATGACAAGGTGACTCGCTTAGTGCGTGAAGGAAAGGCTGTGGGTGTTGTCTCCCTAGGCTTTAGTAAAGCCTTTGACACCGTTTCCCACAGCATTCTCCTGGAGAAACTGGCTGCTCATGGCTTGGATGGTCGTACTCTTCACTGGATAAAAAACTGGCTGGATGGCAAGGCCCAAAGAGTGGTGGTGAATGGAGTTAAATGCAGTTGGCGGCCGGCCACAAGTGGTGTTCCCCAGGGCTCAGTTTTGGGGCCAGTCTTGTTTAACATCTTTATCAATGATCTGGTTGAGGGGATCGAGTGCACCCTCAGTAAATTTGCAGACGACACCAAGTTGGGTGGGAGTGTTGATCTGCTCAAGGGTAGGAAGGCTCTGCAGAAGGATCTGGACAGGCTGGATTGATGGGCTGAGGCCATTTGTATGAGATACAACAAGTCTAAGTGCTGGGTCCTGCACTTGGGTCACAACAACCCCATGCAACACTACAGGCTTGAGGAAGAGTGGCTGCAAAGTTGCCCGGTGGAAAAGGACCTGGGAGTGTTGGTCGACAGCCGGCTGAATATGAGCAGGCAGAGTGCCCAGGTGGCCAAGAAGGCCAACAGCATCCTGGCTTGTATCAGAAACAGTGTGGCCGGCAGGAGTAGGGAAGTGATCGTGCCCCTGCACTTGGCACTGGTGAGGCCGCACCTTGAATACTGTGTTCAGTTTTGGGCCCCTCACTACAAGAAGGACATTGAGGTGCTGGAGCATGTCCAAAGAAGGGCAACGAAGCTGGTGAAGGGTCTGGAGGACAAGTCTTCTGAGGAGCGGCTGAGGGAACTGGGGTTGTTTAGCCTGGAGAAAAGGAGGCTGAGGGGAGACCTTATTGCTTTCTGCAACTACCTGAAAGGAGGTTGTAGCGAGGTGGGGGTTGGTCTCTTTTCCCAAGTAAGAAACAATAGGATGAGAGGAAACGGCCTCAAGTTGCATCATGGGAGATTTAGATTGGATATTAGGAAAAACTTCTTCACTGAAAGGGTTGTCAAGCATTGGCACAGGCTGCCCAGGGAACTAGTTGAGTCACCATCCCTGGAGGTATTTAAAAGACATGTAGATGTGGTGCTTAGAGACATGGCTTAGTGGTGGACTTGTCAGTGCTAGGTTAACGGTTGGACTCAAAGATCTTAAGGGTCTTTTCCAACCTAAACAATTCTAGATTCTGTGGGATCTGGTCCCTTGTTCTGAAAAAGAGCATTCATAAAAAAGACAGTCACAAGATGTGCAAGAACATAAAGCTGCAAAATTAAACTCATGCAACTTAAACTTTGCCTCTCAAGCACTCCTGCCCTCCCCCCATACACATGCTGTCCAAGCAGGTAGTCTGCTTCAAGATCTTACTTTTACTTTTGGGAAAACCAACAGTGAAACTCCAGTTGCCTTCACACAATACATGATCACTGGAAATTCCTTTGTCTTCCGTCCACTTTGTGACCAGTAATTTCCAGTTCCCTGAATTATGTAATGGTACTAGGGTTTAATGGTTTTTCACTTGGCTGGGTCTTTTTTATGGAAGAGCCCTTCCCCCTCTGCACTTACTTCCTGTAAGTCACCCATCTTCTTGACACAGATGATTTCACAGCAGACAGTGAGTGAAATGGTCGTATCCTCTGAGTTTGATAGGTAATTTTTTTTTTGCCTGCTTTCCCTCACTCATCCGTCTGCCCACTCACATTCTCTTTTTTCCCTGCAAATTCACAGCATATTCTCTTCCATAATTCATTATCTCAAGATCTACTTGAACATCTGTTTATTTTTTTATTATTTTTATGCTTTCTTGATAGATTTATCAATATTTTAGCAGTTGGTTCTTTTCATGTGCACTGCTCTCTTTCTCATTTGCACAGCTGTGTGCTTCCAGTCCGGGCTTCATACCCAGGGCAATACTATCAGTTGTCAACAACCACCCAGAGTTGGATTATCCGAGTTGTGAAGTTTTCGCACCTCAGATGCTGAGGCAGCTTGGGTTTAGCAGTGTTACTAGGTGAGGTACACGGCTGTGCTGCTTTCAGGGCCAGCTCAGCTCTGGAAATAGCTCTGGTACTCTACAAAATCTCATCTACTCCCTCGAGCTGTATGCCCATCTTCCTGGGACAGAAAGTGATGCAGCAGGATCAACCCAATCAGTCTGAACTGAGTCAGCACAGGTTTTTAGAGGTGTAACCCCAGGCTGGGTCTGGCTCTGTGCCTACCCCCGCTAATCCGCCTCCTGAGGATGGGGAAGGCAGCGCTGACCCCGTGGGGGTCTTGCTGGCCACGTGAGGTCTAAGCTGGAGATGACTCCCACCACAGCACGTCACACAGCACGCTGCAGTAGCTAGGGCTAGAGGCCTTCCCGGTGCTTTGTTGGATGCAGAACAACCTGAGCTCCTGTTCCCAGTTTTTGAATCCTGCGTGAAAAAATAAGTCCCTCCAGACTCTCTCGCTCTTCCTCCTCACCAGTACTGTCCTGCCTCTCACCTGGCCCCCTCCTAGAGCAGCCTGCTGACATGGGGAAACTCAGAAAACACTTGACCTGGATGTTGGTAGGGGAGGACATTTGGGAGCACAAGAGGCAGAGCCTGAGCAGAACAAAGAGGAAATGACACTGAGCTTGTTGCACCGAGTGTTAAGGAACCCACCAACCTTCAGGGTTTTCACATACGTCTTCATAAAAGTATCTTGAGTAGGTCAAACCCAAACCATTGAGCAGCAGGACATAAGAAAACGAGCCATGGTGCAGGCCACAGAGCACACACTCAGATCCTCTCCTCTGAATAACACACCTCTCAGTGGTAACGGGGGTTCAGCTGGCACACAGGCCAAAGCGGGTGCGCCCAGCCTGACCGACCAACCCGGCAGTTAGAGGGTGGACTGAACTTCTGCAACGTATCCTCACTTCAGGAACTGATACCTGTTTTCTTGCTGTTTAGATGGGTAGTGGCTTTTCTTCATCAAAATGTTCCTTTCGGAGTTTTTTTGTATCATCCATCAAGCAGCCTTAGTCGATAAAGGGAACTAGCGGTCTCTTGGCACTAACTTGTGACTCTGTCCTCTTCCAACTCAAATGATTTTCTCCAGATGTTTCCCAAACTGCAGTCCAGACAGACCTCATGGTGGTCAAATACCTGATGTCTTTGTGACTTTTCCTCTGCCCATATAAAAATAACTGTGACGTGTTGGTGTTCTACTTGGGTACCGCTGCATACGTGCCCGGAGTGTGCAGCTGGCGGATGGCCCTTCCTCAACCTAAGATGCCTTCTTTCTTTTTCAGGTGTGTGAGAAAGAGAAATTGCTCTCAGAAAGGAACCAGCTGAAAGCAAGCATGGGAGAATTGTTAGACAACTTCTCATGTCTTTCCCAAGAAGTGTGTAGAGACATGCAGAGCCCGGAACAGATCCAAGCTCTCCACCGATACTGTCCCGTTCTCAGACCCATAGATCTACAGCCAGCCACCACCATCAGCCCCTCCCCAGCTGGCGTGGAGCAGAGCCTGGTGACCTCCCAGTGCGTCGGGGAAAGCATGCAGTGCTGCTCGGAGCAAGGCTCGGTGCAACTGGGAGCACCCTGGCTGCCCAACAACATCTCAGAAAATTGTTCGGCCGGCGGGGGGTTGGATGGAGCCGACACAGGTACTTACCCAGAGAGAGAGCTTCCGCCAGAGCAGAGCAGCCAAACGGTCACGGTAGACTTCTGTCAGGAAATGACTGATAAATGTACAACAGATGAACAACCTAGGAAAGATTACACCTAGTGACTTGTAACCTTAATGTTACACCTGGTCAGGTGTTCTTCAGTCAGCCAGTGGCAGTGTTCATTTGTTGTCTAGAAGAACGTATTTGGTGCACACTACAGTGGTCTTAGCAGCAATACTGTTTTTAAGTATTCCCTCCTCTCTACAAGCAGGAGTTCTCTTCACAATGGTGCTATCCCTTGCTCAGGCAGGGAACGAAGCAGTGGCAACACTGTCTGTTTTTGTATGTTGATTTCAATCTTAACAGGGATGGACATAACACCTCTGAGGACCCAACCGCAGCTTTTTTCTCAGTGGCCCATGTCACAAAACCCTAACTCAGGAATTTCCTCTGAATGTTCAATTTTTCATTGAAGACAGCTTCTTTACACATCAAAGTTTTATAGCTAAACTGTACATATTATATATAATATATATAAAATATATATATCCATATGCAAAAGTCCCTGCATGCCTCAATTTTTCTCATCCTACAAACTGGAAGCTTTCGTTTCTATTGTATAAACAAGTTCCAACATTCCTTTTTGTCTTTGATGCTAGAACTAGTTTGGTAACTTGTTACACGATAATTTTTTTTTCCTCAGTTCGCAGTTCAGCAATAGCATTCGATTTGTACTTATTTATAAAATTTTAATGTTGGAAACTTATTTGAGATTTTATTATAGACATTTTTTTTTGGCACAGCCATTTCGTGCCACTTGAGCAATGTGGAGTTATTTTATTTTCTTGCAGATACTGTACAGTAACGGTCAACTTTGCCACTTGCACTGAGTTTCTGGTCAAACCTCTTTTCATAAATGAAGTTGTGACTTCAGTATAACTTGAGTATATGGTTTTCTTTGCTTTATGGCTTAAAGAAAATAGAAAAGTTTTAGCTAATAGACAAACACTCAGGAGCTCATTATGTAGTAAAAACAGTCTTGCCAAATACTGAATTCACTATACAATTTGTAAAGAGAATCTGCTTGAATTATTTTTATATTCAGACTTCCTTCTGTTTCACAAACCAAGTTTAAGTGCTGTTAATGATGCTTTTGGATTCTTATAGGGGAAAGTATATTTCACTCTTTAGAGAAAAAAGTATTTGACAACTGGATCAGTTCATCATACGTTCCACGAAGTAAAGCAAACAGAGATCACATCAATACACTTGGGGGAGGCTTTTTCTCCAGCCCCGCTCTGCATCCTTTACTCATGGAAGCAATTGCTGCTCCGGCTAGTCCCCAGAGCCTCACCTCAGCTGTCCTCAGACGTTACCTGTTTTCCTCACCAGACCCGAGTTGTGGAGGTGGGTCTGGTGAAGTCAGTGATCCTGCCTGGGTAGGCGGAGTTGCAGGATCAGACCCCTAGTTGTTGACTTTGGTTTCCTTACAGAAGTCAAGTTAGCACTGTATCCTCTAAGAGCAAAACATACATCTGCCAACACCCGATTCGGTCGCTTACCCATCAAATTCTTGTGTTCCAGGATCCTCTCGTCCTGCAGCATTGCCCTCAGCACAAACTGCAGCTAAAAGAGCGCTGTCTCAAAGGAGACTACTCAGTGAATTGGCTTAGTTGTAACTGTATTGGATTTGTATCTTAAGCAACGTTGACTCATGTTATGACTCTGTGAGACAGCAGCTTTCGAAGCATAACATCTCTATGTACAGTGTAGACAGAAAAACATCCTCCTAATGCTTTTTTAATAATTATTATTATTATTCTAAGTGTACTGAGTTTTTATTTTGTGGTTCTTTGCCCTACATGTGCCAGGTTGCGTGGCTTTATCGACGACAACTGTCATGTGCTTTATTGGTTGATATTGTTTGTTCTCGCTGAAAAAAAATGACCAGCTGTTCACACCGATTTAAAAAAAAAAAAAAGTGTGGGAAAAGCTTCTCAGAAGCACTAAGTGATAATGTGGTCTTCTGCGCTAACGTTTACACTAGAGGTGTGCGCTGGTGTTTTTTTGAGGCACTCAGTAGATCAGCATCTTGACCCTGGAGGAGGAATCAGCTCCCTCTCTCCACTTCTTCCATCTTCAGACTGTGCTCATGGACCGTCGCCCACTCGCCACAAAGTCTTGCTTTTATCCTCTTCACCCAAACTATTGTAGCCAAGCTACCGAGGAGGAAATGCATATAGCATGTGCCATGTTTGTTGAAAATACTTTTTTCCCCCGCATGTACAAAGAAAAACTAGTATATAATGTAGGAGAATATTTATGTTTAAGTATTAATCATTACTGTACAAAATCCTTACCTTTAAATGTTCAAAAATATACAAATGCCATAAACTCCTAGTTCACACGGTTGAAAAAGGGGGAGGAGTCGTCCTTTCTTTTTAAAAGAGCTTAACCTAAAAACATCTGAACCCCCTCCCAGCCATCTTTTGCAAGTGACTGACTGAGAAGCTCTTCAGCGGGGCGGTGGTTTGATTTTTCTTTGAATTCGTTGACGTTGCAAAGCAGTTCTGTGCTTCGCAGAGAAGTTTTGTTTCTATGAGACCANTCAACTGACACAGTATTTTAAAGATGTTTTTCTGTTGCCTTTTTTATTTTTAAGTGACCTCCTATATATATGAATAGATAGAATGTTTTATGAGTATAAAACCAAGTTTTAACTTGCTTCCTGACATGAAGATTTACTCTACTAACAACTCATGTGCAACTGGTACTCTTGACCTCATTCCAATGGTTTAAAAAACCCACCCACACAACCCAATGCGCTGCAGCTCTTAGGTTTGACCTGGCTTCATACTGGTGCTGGGTCTCTTGATTTCCTCTACCTTGGGAACTGATATTTAAAACCACTGCTCAAATAAGTGTCTCTTGCTCAACCTTTCTCTCGTCTCTCTCTCTTCTCCTCCCCCATGAGCTTTCTGGATGTTTGATTTCATTCTTTCCCATTAGAAGTGGCTGATTTTGTGTCATTGCTTCCTATATTTACATGTATCATGGTTTTTCAGTGGGTTTTTTTTGGTGGTGGTTGTTTTTTGTTTCTATTTTGTTTTGAGGTTTTGTTGCTATTCTGAACCATGCGGCTCTCAAAGCAGTTACGGGGCTAACGTTAAAGGAAGACATTGGGAGAATTAGTTTCAGACCTGGACGCCAGTTGACATACATGTCTCACAAGGTCAAAACAACTGACCACAGGAACACCATTGGAAGGAAAAAAAATTAACAACTGACTGCAGTATTTATAAATTTTAAGAGTTTGGCCAGTGGTCACCATGATCTTAAGTAAGAATCCCTTTGCTTTTGTCAAAGAGGATACGTGCAGCATCGGTCCTATCGGGCATTGCTTGGGAACAGCGTGGTGAGACCCCATCTCCCCGCTGGGCGCTGCACCACCCGCGTGGGTGTGCAAGTCCTTGAAGCTTTGTCCAGTCTGTATCTAGTCCTCCTTTTCCTTTGCCGTTGCCATATTTGTATCGCCAGGAAACCTCATTTCATTTAGGCTTGTTATGCTTTGTCAGGTGAGTACTACACTATATAATGTATTTGTTTCTCTGCGTTCTCTGGGGGTGCCTTGAACACAATTAAAGCTCATTGCAAGCTGATTCTGGAACAAAAAGGTAGTGAAAAAAAAAGGAAAAAAATTAAAAAAAAAAAAAACAAGAGAGAGAAAACAAAACAGAAGACAAGCAAAACAAAAGCAAAAATGTTGGCTCTGTTATCAGGAGATCCCAGTATTTATATCACAGACTTCCTAACGTGATGACTCAGGCGTCAAGAGTTTGATGCTGCAGTATAAAACTATTATTTTATATATTGTACAAGTAATTTATTAAATGTCTTTCTAAGGGTATATGCTGCTTTTAAGATGCACTATATTTTTGGATCTAATCCTTGTATTATTTTTTTTCCCAAGGAAGTAAAATGTACTGCAAAGGCAAGCCACAGTGATTAGTATGCTAACTGCTACTTCTCTTTAAAAAGGAGAGTGGGAACTAGATACGTAACTTTGCTAAATGGATTAAGTGCTGCCAGAGAAATGATTAACGCTGATAGTGTGGTCGTTAATCTGGAGTCCAACACTTTGTCAAGTCTGTATTCTAAAGAGCGCTTAAATAGAAGTTAAAATGCCTAGATATATAGTTAGATTTTTTAATATGTAACTTTATGATTGCCTCATAAATAAAACAAATCTGCATGCTGGAATCACTATAATCCTGTAGTAAAATGAAATCTGATCCACTAGGAGAAAGCACGGTGCAGCGTTGCAATTCCAGAATCAACACCACATCCTCACTTGTGTCTTGTAATCCACTGCTGTGGTGGTGAAGAGAGAGAGGGGGGTGCGTTTGCAGAACAGAAGACCTGTAGTGAATTTTGCAGTGAGACGAAGTGAACGTTTGCCAGGTTTCCACAAGCTCACATTTTGCTCCACTTCATGTCCTCTGCCATTGCAATGAGGAGCACTGCTTTCACCTTTTTTTTCTGATCTGAGATGCGTTTGGAGGTGCCGCCGGGTGAATGTTGTAGCCCATGGCTGCAGCATTTTAAAAGTCTCTATTTTAGGGCTGCCTAGAGAAGGTTTAGCTCAGTATGAGCAGTGGAGCTGATGGCCTTGCATAAGGAGGGGATCTGCTAAGTATGGAGCGGTTTATTTTTATCATCGGAAGTGAGGTGAAGCTAAAACTATTAACATAAAGAACTTATGCTTCCTTTCCTGCTAGAAATTTTCTCAACAGATTTTGACTTCGTTTCAGTTTTGTCTCTGCCAACACAGTCCAAGTTAATTTTACATCCATATATATATGTGTATGTATGTATACATACATCTATAATTCTAGTCAGAGTGTGTGTTTGTGTATTTTCCTGTTTATAATACATATATGTATATTTATAATACTCCCTGGAGTATTTCATGACTCAGGCATCAGGTCTGATGCTGTAGAATACAATATATGTGTATATGCATATGTTCAAATACTGTATGTATATTTAAAAGATCTATTGTTGGTGGTCTGTAGAATAATTATTCCCTTTACTCTCAAAATTCTAATGGCATTACCTGCAAAGACTAAGTGTACAGTATTTTCCTACACTCCACCAAGATAGGTATTATTTATAACGAAGTCAAATATTGATATGCATTTTAAGGTATTACACAGATAACGTTGCCATTTTTGCAAATAAAATCACTTTTTGACAGGAGGGAATGCTAAAAATACCTTTTTGTAAGGTCATTACCCCAACCAAACGACTGCTAAAAAGCCAGTTAGATGACTCTTGTTCTTGTACGAATTTTAGTGACTGTGGGCAGAGCCTTTCCATAGGTGAAAGTCACTGCATGGTTCATGCAGTGCCACTGTTGTCCCTTTTGGCTAATTAAGGGCATGCAGACAGAAACTAGCATCCTAAAATAGAAATGGCAACTGGCAGTGTTTGATTTCATTGATTGCTTAGAAGCAGAAACGGTCCCAGGCTACGAACCCAAACGACCCCTCTTGTTCTGGAGCGAGCCTAGCGGGGGCTGCAAGCGCCGGCTGGGCTCGTCCCTGCAACCGGAGGAGCCCACCCTCCGGGACGTGGGCAGAGGAGGGATCAGCTACCCCACGCCGGGGGTTGTGGCTGGGATCCCCCGCCCAGGCCGGCGTTACGCTGCATTTGTGGTGTACCCAAGAGAAACGTGCATGGTTTCGGTCCTGTTCTCAACTACTACGTTTGCTCTGCCTGAAGCTATCTGGATCCCTCAGACCGGCAGGAATGATACTAAACACTTTGGTGGTATTCGACGCGTGGTTGTTTACTCGTAGTTCCAAGCATCACCTTTGATTTCAAGGGTGGGGATGCCCTAAGAGTTTGTTCCAGAACCAGTTGGTTACAAGTGCACCTCTTATATATGCCTTACAAACTTCAGAGGCCATATTCAAAACAGGGTTTTATCAGTGTATGCAAGGGGGTGCAACCCCTCTTCTCTTCCTCCCCAGGTCAAACAGTATGGACAGTTTTCACACATATCTACCTGTATAACCCTCTGTACCTCTCATAACTGGTCAATGACTGTAACAGGTTACATCAGGTGTTTTTTCTACATACTTTTTACACAAATTCTATGCGATTAATGTAACTTAATTCAATGCATCATTTTATTGTACTAGTTCTTAAGCTTGTCTTTATTTTTTTTCTAGGTGACTGTGGTTTCTTGTGATTTTTATTGTATAAATAAATGAGGTGGCTGTTGATGCTTACTCTCTGTTACTAAGAATTTTTACCTTTTTGGAAGAAAGCATTGCTATGAACTAATGAATTTAAAACGTCATTTACTCATTGTAAATACAGTATTGTGCAAAAAACAAAAATGAAAAAAAAAACACCCAACCCTTTTCGTTCATTTGAATTGCTAGTGTTAACTGAATTTGTCTAGACACCATTTCTGTTGATGAAATAAAGACATATCATTATGTATTGTAAATCGACTCATCTTGGCTCTGAAATTGATGTCGCAGTGCTCGGTTAACATGTGGGTTGTAGGTGGGATTTGGGAGTGTAGGTGGGATGTTGTTGATACTGCCTGGAGAATCTCTGGACAGATGAAGAGACCTCCACTCACGTGATCCCATTGCTAATTCACTAGTTGACTTTGATCCAGGGATCCAGTTACCTTTGATCTGCTGCAGGAACAGCCGGGGGTATTTCATTGCAAAGATGAAATAAGTTGTTTTGGAAGATCAAATAAGCTGTATCTGTCAGCTTATTATCAAATAAGCCATTCTGCTAGTGCTTGACTTAAGGCAATTCTGCCAAGTCTTTGTTTTGGTCTTCTAAAGTGTCAGTGTACATGTTGGGAGGCAAGGGGAGAGGTTGGGGTTTGTTTCCCCTTTACAGGAAACCTGAGAGAAATTGAGAGGGGTTTCTGTAGAAACAAAATATAGCTGAAAATCTCTGTGTATAACCCAAATACGGTAGTGTTCCTTTCTGAAGGAGGAACTTGTGCCATGGACTGTTCACTTAAACTGCACTTATAAGCCATCGCTTATACTGAAGAAGATCCAGAAAGAAAAGGAGAAATTATAACAGCCTTAGGTGCACGTGCAGGGCACAGGGTCTAGCAGGGGGCATTTGCTCTCTGGGAATCCCAAACACATGGCAGCCACCTCTCTCCTCGAGTCGGATGCAACTTGAGAGCCTGCTCAACAGCTTGGCAGAAGGAGACCTGGGAAGCGGGGAGTGGCATGACCAGTTGTCCCACCCTGGTCCACACACTTGCTAGGATGCTGCTGTGGGGAGCGGAGAGGAGGGCAAGCTGCTAGAGGGAGGTCCCCAGGGTTTTTTATCACCAGACAGGAAACCCTAGATCGTGTGCCCTGGGCCACCGTCCTTAGGGATGCAAACTGCATCCTCCTCCATCTGCAACAAAGTTGCCTGCAATTTTTCAATCTTAAAATTCTCATGGAAGAAAATCAAACGTACTACTTTCCAGAGTTCCCTAGTTTTCTGAATCTTCCTGTTGAGCATATATGAAGAAACCTTCCCACCCCCTCAAATCTGTCAGAAGATGTAGCATCCACCGCATCTACACATAGCCTGGTAGTAGAAAATGTACTTTAGCAAAGCTGTTTCTCCATCCCTGATCAGTTGTTGCTGGCACTTAATGGCCACCATCTTAAGTATTTCTTTCTTTTTTGCCTTAAAATACTAAACAAATGCACAGGCGAACTGTCAATGTGTTTGTAGTGAGACAGACTACAAATGTAAATCAGGTACACTAGAACAAAACCACTGTAATCTCAAGCAATCTTTACGCTTTACTCTTTTTCCTGCTTTCTGCTAGATTTGCCTTAGGGTTGTCAAGTCATGGAGGATTTTTGTGCTTAGGGAAACTGGCATAGCAAATGAGCTTGTTCCAAGCATCGCTTGCCGTTGAGGTGATAGCAAATGTGAGCTTGACAAAGAAAAGCAGCCAAAAGCATGTGGCCAGAAACAGGGTCAGGGACAGTCAGAGGAAGGCGCTTTATTTTCCAGATAGACAAGCGGAAGGGCTGCTCTCTTGGGCCACATACAACCCAGAAATCCAACCCTCCAGAGCAAGTCTGTTCTAGCAAACTGAAAATGAGCTCTTTTTGGCTTCGCTTGTCCTTTGATTCCTCTATATGAACTAATGAGACAGTGAAGGGAATAAGATTTTCATGACCCTGAGGTGATACCTTGCAGGTCTTCTTGAACAGCAAACTGAAGAAAAGCACAGATGTTTTGCACTTAAAATAAATGGCCCAATTTTACTTAGTTTCAAATTCGAAGCCGAAAGTACAAGGCGGCTACATTAGCATGGAAAGTCTCTGTCAGAGCTTGAGGACTGCATTAGCACAAGCAGACAAGCAGCAGCATATTCTTCAGCTGGGTTTTTATCTCTGTTGAATTTTCTGTCCCTTCAGATTCCTTGTGTGTTCCTTCCATCTTTTATTCATTGGCTGCTGAAGCCTGGGGAGATAGAGGCCACGTAGCCTTCCAGGTTACTTTCAAATCAAACTAACCCTTTCTTGTAGCTGTCTTGGGCTCTTCCGCTGCCTTGAAGGTCTATGTACCAGACTGGTTTCTGATATGAACACTACTAGCATGCACAACAAGTTGTACATCCCAAAATGTTCTCCCAAAGACGCAAGGCTATTTCTGCTGTGGCAGCACACATTGACCGGACCTGGCTCAGTCCACATGAGAAAAATCTTGAGTCATGGAGCAAGCTACCTGTTAACACCAGCAATCAGAGTAGGGTACTGTCGCGATTGGTATAAAATGGAGGAATAAAACAAGTGTTTGCTTTCTTAAACTGTATTATGAATTTAGCATTATAGTGGCAGGAGAGGGGAGCATAGCAACAGATAATCTGCTTTTTATCTCTCTGCTGAAGGTGGTTTGTGCTCAATCCCTTAGTTTATTTCTTCTCCTTGGAATGTCATTACTTTTTCATGATAGATGATAGTTCTAGGAGCATGCTCTGAAAGATAACAAGAGAAAGAAAGGATGAAGCTGAATTGACTTAAAGGAGAAAAAGAAACGTTATCATAGCAATTAACCCAGTTTCCAACACATACATAGTTGGGAAGGTGGGAATCTGGTGTTTAGCTGACAACATACTTACCTTGTAGGGCTTTGTTCAGTGCTAAGGGGAGGGTGGGGAGAGGGGGAACACCTTGCTTTTAAACCAAAATCACAGAATCACAGAATGGTAGGGGTTGGAAGGGACCTCTGAAGATCATCTTGTCCAACGCCCCTGCTTGAGCAGGTTCACCTACAGCAGGGTACACAGGGCTGCGTCCAGGCGAGTTTTGAATATTTCCAGAGAAGGAGATTCCACAACCTCTCTGGGCAGCCTGTTCCAGTGCTCTGTCACCCTCACAGTAAAGAATTTTTTTCTCATGTTCGGGTGGAACTTCCTGTGTTCTAATTTGTGCCCATTATCCCATGTCCTGTCCTTGGGCACCACTGAGAAGAGTCTGGCCCCATCCTCTTGACACCCACCCTTCAGATATTTGTAAACAGTAACAAGATCCCCCCTCAGTCTTCTCTTCTCCAGGCTGAACAGACCCAGGTCTCTCAGCCTTTCCTCATAAGAGAGGGGCTTCCGTCCCCTGATCATCTTTGTGGCTCTCTGCTGGACTTGCTCCAGCAGTTCCCTGTCCTTCTTGAACTGGGGAGCCCAGAACTGGACACAGTACTCCAGATGTGGCCTCACTAGGGCAGAGTAGAGGGGGAGGATAGCATCCCTTGACCTGCTGGCCACACTCCTTTGGATGCACCCCAGGATGCCGTTGGCCTTCTAGGCCACAAGGGCACACTGCTGGCTCGTGGTCAACTTGCTGTCCACCAGCACTCCCAGGTCCTTCTCAGCAGAGCTACTTTCCAGCAGGTCAGTCCCCAACCTGTACTGGTGCACAGGGTTGTTCCTCCCCAGGTGCAGGACCTTACACTTGCTTTTGTTGAATTTCACTCGGTTCCCCTTGAACACATTAATGCCTGAAGTAACTTGCTTGAAATCAGTGGACCCATCCTAGAGGCTTTGCTTTACATGTTAAGGGGGTTTGTATGTTTTTTGATTGCTTTAAAACCATACAAAGATGGACTCAGTTAGGCAAGTTCCACTTTCTAAAATCCAGCTTATGCATTTGTTTCTGCACAAATCATCAGAGGGGTTCATTAATTGTCAACTGCTGCTGCCCCCAAAGTTTATCTGTGTTTGTGCAACTGGTGAATGGTTACCTTTGGGGGACCAAGTAGCTTTTGCAGGATAAGTGGCATGCTGGCTGTCATCACCATGAGCTTCTCCTGAGTGCTCTGGGGCAGAATAAAATACAACTACTGTGGAATTTAATTAAAAAAAAAAAAAAAAGAGGTGTTTGCACAGAAAAACACTACAAAACCGGCAGTAGTTACCAGCAGGTGTAAATGTGAATACCTTTAAGGATTCTCGAACATCCTAGAGGAACACAGGGTTTTACCAGTCCCTTACCCTACCTGTAGAATTTCCTGGTGGAGCTCAGCTGTCTAAATAAATCCTCTGCAGTTATTAGGTTTGTTATTTCAATGTACATTTAATCTTATCAAACTGTTCCCAGCCCCAGGAGTGAGAGAGGGTGAGCGGCTAGTTAAATGAGTGGCTATTTATTCCTCAAGTGTTGTTGAAAGGGTGAGTAAACATGCCTTGTTCTGGAGAAGACTGCAAGCATTCAGGCTGAATAGCAGCTCCCTCTTTCATATCCTGCTCACTACAGAGTATTTCCCCACCGGGTAAAAGGCTCAAAGCTGAGTGGAGAATTGAGAAGTATAAAAAGAATTGAACAGCACAGAGGAATAAAAAAAGCAATGCAGTGAGGGAAGCCAGACCCGGTGAATCGTAAAATTTCCCCGACTTTGGCAGAGCCAGGATTTCAGCCCCAGAGACTTTCTTTTCTGCAAATGAATAAAACCAGCAGCCCTATCTCAGTCCAATTCTATAAGCTGAGATTATCAGCTTTACTAGCTGCTTCATTACCAACTTCATCTCCCTCATTCACCATGAGGAGGGGGCCTTACTTTTAAAGGTACATTAATTACTTTGTAGCCAAAAATAATAGACTTAAAGAAATGACACTCTGAAAGCACCGGGCTGTCTGGAGGAGAGGGTGGGCTAAAGAATAAGGAATGGACCTGAGGGTGAGGAAAACTCAGCACTTCTTGAAAAACAAGAATCTGAGGCTGAGTGCCTAAAATGCCTGATTCCTTCTGAAAATCTTGATCTAGTAATTTTGGTTTCCCAGGAGAATGGTTCAGCTAAAATATTGCTAAGAATATTATAAATCTTCTAATGACTTCCAATTTTGTGGATCCAGGAACTTATCTTGGCCTAATGAAGAAACATGACCGTTAGATAATGTCAAGTCTCCCCATTTTCTTGGTACATCCTTGGGTAGTCTAGCAAGAGGGCCAGCACAGTAGTTCTCTCAGTCCAGGTTTAGGCTTGAGGTGCAAATGTGATAACCTAGTTCCAAGTCATCTAGAAGGTGGTGCCTCTTTGAGAAGAGTTGCCAATCTAGTGTAAATACTCCCAATCCCAGTTAACCAAATTAAAACTTGTAGGTTTTAGAGCACGCTTTAGCATTCTTCAGAAAACCATTATATATAGGCCAAAAAGAACTGATGCTGGACATGCTCAGGTAGCATGCAGCTGGAGTCCTCTGCTTTGGAAAGGCAGGGAGAGACACAGCTAGCAAAAGACTTCAAACGCAGCTAGCAATGAAATACCACACAGCCTCCACCTTTTGTAGAAATGTTCGCATTCAGCTGTTGAATTGTGATGACCCTGTGATACTCTGAAGATGCAACATCAGGCTGTGGCCATGCTCAGCTGAGCTTTCTGATGGTCTGCGGTTGTTCCTTTGGTTTGTAGAAAATGGTCGAGGAGGAAGACTGCTTGATTGTCGCAAAGGGTGACTTTGAAAGCAAAGTTCTCTCCCTCTCTAATTGTTCAATGTCTTATTTTCATCTCCCCAGAGAGAAAAAGAGAGTCATTTGATGGTCCCAATGGTTTCACACAGCCTTGCACATATCAGGCAGTGAGACAATACCCCTTAGTGCAATGCTCTGAAATGCCTATTATACGCTGTAATTTCTGGCCCTGCCTATTTTCAAGAGAGCAAAGATTGTACCTGTACTGGTTATATACTGACCTCTGACTGCGCCAGCCTATTAATTTTATCAGACTTTAAAATGTATCATGCACCAGTCAAGGGCCTGACTGGTGCAAATTATCTTTTTTTCCTCATAATGTCATTCATGTGCAGGATCCTATTGACAGCGCACACCTTTGCATGTCTCTAACTCCCAGTTGTCATTTCTGACGGTCGTTATACTAAATTCAGTGCAGCTCTTTTCACTGAGTTATGTGTGAAAAGCAGCCATTTAAGGTCGGCTTGCCTAAGGGACACTGGCAGCCTAGGACCATGCAGAAGGTGCCACTTTGCTCCATAGCTCCCCTTAAATAAAAGTTAAAATGTGGCAAGAGATGCAAAACTATGTGTGTACCCACGATATCTCTTAGAAGATAAAATACCATATATTCTCTAAGATGTATCCCCTAAGTGAGCCCTGGAAATTATTAGCTTGGAGCCAGTTATCAGCGAACAAATTGTTCGCTATCACTTCAAAGCATGCTGACAGCATTCCTCCGTACCAAGGTCTTGGAGGCTTGCAGGTAGCATGTTTTCAGCTGTACACAGATGCTGAATTCCCCTGTCAATGTAGAGTTCCCTAACGTTATTTATCCCAGGTGTCCATCGAGTTGAGATTAGCTCACCCGTATAGTCGGTGATGCTCTTATTGTATTTAGGCAGACTGAAATCAGTTGGAAATCACCCTCATGTCATGCAGTGACTCTCTCCTCCTATGCTTTGCCGTGTGCTTTCCCTGATGCAATGAAGGTCCAGTTTTGGTGGTCTGTCCTCAGAATCTAATACCTCTAAAGTTTGCCCAGCAGTGGCTGAAGGAAAAGATATTTTTTCCTAATAGATCAGAGCCTCTTGAGAAGCCTTTAGCCTAGTAAGATTTTCAAGATTTCTGCCTCTCTCATTTTTGCTTCCCAGTCTGAATAATGGATAACTTTGGACAATGCAATGACCAAGAAACTGAATAGAGGATGAAGAGTGAGTGGTTTGAGTGTAAAACTGAACAGTTGGAGACTAAATATTTTTTCAAAGTTTTTATGCCACAGTTGGACATGAAATGAAGAAATGGCTCCTCACCTCCACCAGTTCCAGACAAGGAAGTTTTAAATAGCCTTGTTGGTTTGCATCGTGGCCAACCATGGTTGGTCTGTACAAATCCTGCCAATGGGGAGGGCATTTCTTCTTTTATATATATGGCTGGCCTGGTCTGAAAAGTTGAGGAATCCTCATGCCAAACATGCATTTTGTATTCAATATCCTATTAAGGTGTTTCATGAGGGTTTTCAGTGAAGGATTGAATGTATTCTTTCTTAAAGGTCCAAAGTAACCTTTCCTCCAAAGAGGAAGTCCTAAGAAGAATTTCCTGTTCTCTTTGAGGGATGCAGTTTTGTACTCTCTTGGAAAGAATCACTTGATCACAATCTGGCCAACTACTATCTGCCACCTAGTCTTCATGTTTTGATCAAGAGGATGCAATACATTATAAGAGGTAGCTTTTACAATATTTAGTTATCCCTAATCATAATTATTTATCTGTTAGAGATTCAGGTTTGGTGTGGAAATGGCATTGATAATATTGCTCAAAAAATTTCATCACTGGCTAAAAGTAAGTCAAGCATCCATAAATGTACTATTAGATCTGTCAGGTGCTTTCAATGTCATGACTCACAGGATGCAGTTGGCTCGTATGCAGGCTCTTGCAGTATCAGATGGATTGATTTTGTGCACTTCTGAGATTTTCTTTCAGCTAAGAAAACTATGATGTCAGTTGTAGGCAGTTGCAGTTGTCCTGCTATCTTAACACAGAGCGTGGGTATGTGTTTGACTGGAGGTTGCTAGAATGGTTGTTGAGGTATAGAAAGTGATATTTTCAATATTGAGTTGATACTCCTCTCTCATTGGGGTCATGCAAAGAATGCTACAGACAAATTCCAGTAGGATGGTATGGATGAAAGGAAAAAGAAAACATTCAAGCCAGTATGGAGGTAAAGATGATAACTTGGGAAAGTTGTCAAAGAAAATTGAAAAACAGTGTCAGTTCCACTATGGTTTTGCTCCATTTGGCTATCCAGCTTAGATTAGTATGATCCAGGTTAGAACAGACTGTATTTTGGCTGTTTAGAAAACGTTTGTGCATGTGCATTCGTTGTTATGCTAAAAAGTGTCTGTCCTTTCTCTGCATTACTGGTGCAAGTCACTGTTAATCAGGCATGGCTGATTTTGTGTGCTTCAGCTGGAATTTTTAAATACAATTCCTTTTAAGTACTTTTTTTTTTTTAGATAGGATCACTGATTTTTGAATGCTCCTGTCACACAGATAGATCTAGTCATACATATTTTTCTTTTACCTAAATATTAATACATGGTGATTATATCTCCTGGAAGTCCAGTTAGAACAAATCAAATCAATGCTGAGTGTCCTTGACAACCAAGACTAAACAGTGAATATAGGAATTGGGAAATATAGACCAGAAGGATATACAAGCTTTAATGCCCAGGTTCAACATTTTTATGATGCACCAGCATATTTGTGCATTGAAATTGGTATTCATAAAATGCCGTAGCAATGCTAGCTGTAAAGTGCCTTTACCAAAATATTGACTCAATTGTATATAGAAGCACCTTTACTTTAAAGTATCATGTGCTGTAAACAGGAAGCAACAGGTAGTATACCTACATAAGTCATATTTTAAAATGCTAGTACCAGTCCCATACATAATGATCCCCAAAGGCAGCATGCCAGAAGAGTGTGACTTTCAAGAGTAATGACGTTGCTTTGCAAACTGACTATATTTCTCTGCAAGATCTCCCCTGAAAGATAGCATCATTGTCATTAAACAGTAAAAGCTGCCAGTTCTCAACAGGGTGCTACTGAAACTCTGTCTTGCTTATTACCCTTTTGCACTTCACCTTTTTAAAGAGCCTTCTCATCTGAGTATCAAAAAACAGCAGATCGGCTGACTGGACTCTAGGCCCTCTCCCTGTATTAGAAATATCAAAGCGGAAAGTGGTTAAATTGCACCTACGTGACAATTTAACATGGCTTATGCTGGCTAAATATTGTAGAAACTGTAACACCATGAAAACTGGAACCCACAAACAGGTTTTTGATGAGCAGTGTGTAAGAGTGCTTTCTGCTTCTTACCACAAAAGATTTGAAGTCTTTGGTTGGTTGGTTGGTTTTGTTCATTTTGTATTTGGGAAAAGTATTTATTTTTAGGCAGAGTGAGAAAAAAATGAACAGAATCTATAACTTGGTGTATTGTATGAAGTAATCTTCTGTTCATTACATGCCCGATAAAAAGGTATTTAAGGGCTTTCTCCCACAAGCATTTGTAAAGGAGCTTTTTTGCTCCCAGAGGACAAATCTGATGATCCGGGGCAATCAGAATTCAAATTACTTTAAAAAAAAGCCCTCATTGGTTCTTGAGCAGAAGCACCATATCTTATCGACGCCGACTGTAAGCAAGCTTAGAGTGTGTGGCCAAAGAATAGGAACAGCTGCTGGAAATGCAATTCTGTAGTCATTGGCTCTGGCATTGCAATTATTTGGTGTTTCATATGTAGATCTTTTGATTTATTCATTGAGCAATTATTCAGCTCGGTGGTCGCCCCTGGGAGAACCCCCCTGAAGCTGAGAGAAGTTGAGCCATTGAACTCAACGCACTCAAGACTTCTCTTTCTTACAGCGTCAAGCAGGCTGGAGCTGAAGAAGTTTCCCCCGGGACAGTCCTCGTCGAGTCGATCGGGATGATGTAGTGAGTCCAAAGAAGCTGAGACTGGGCGACCTGGAGGTGCTGGGGAGCCAGTAATTCCCTAGTGATGCGCTTGCTTTCACCATAGAAGGGGATCGAGCGTGCGGGAGCTCGGCCTGACCCGGGAGGATGCGGGTCGTGCGGGAAGCCCTGCCTCAGCCTCCCTGCCCCCTGGCTCCCCCGCTCCTCCCCGGGGCCGGGACAGGCAGCCGGGGTCGCCCGCCCCGCCCGGGAGCCCCG